>JAZAYU010000278.1:0-265598 GCA_038501625.1 Corbicula japonica | reverse complement strand
ACCTCACAGATCTTTGCACATGTAAACAACCGAGTCATACTGTTTCAGATAATGTATATATTGTACTGAGCACTTAGGCAAAGCTGACGGAATGTTCTTCTCCAAATCCAATACATAAATTACATAAAACATGCAAACATTATGTAACTTGAAACTTTTAACATACTACATTTATTGATTTCAATCTATTACTTATCATAAACACCTATATGTCATGCTGTTTATATATGCACTATAGTTTCCAAGTCCGTAAGAAAATGTGTCTGTAAGTGTTGAATGCCCAAAGCTGAATGACAGTATATTTTAGAACAATACACATGAGAACTCGTGCATTAAACCAGTGAACAAAACAACTTTTGATGGGTACCTTCAAAAGATCTTACTCGATCAAAGGAAATTATTTTCTATCTAATTTGCTTTACTTAACCGGCAGAAAATATATTTCTATTACTTATCGAACATAGTAACATACCAGTTAATGAGTTGTGTTCATTTATGGATTATCCAATATTTTACCACAAATGAAGTACCATTTGGGTCCTTAAAATGGCTATTGTACGGGCCTTAAAGATTTTAATTGAATTAGAACATTTTGGACAGTTTGGTTGTGAAAAAAATTCAATTGACCAGTAATGACCACTATTGACCGGTATTGACCACCGGTCCGGTCAATACTCAATTGACCGGTCAATAAGCCAACCCTGTTATTCATACACAGTTTCAACTGATTTGCACTCAGTCCAAGAATACATTATTCAGGAAAATTCAATGCTGGTACAAGTTTTGATAATGTATGTACCAGTAAATCCTTATTCAAGCCTGTCCTCATTTACATGTTACACTGTCCTTAATTAAATGTTCACATGTCCCCACTTGTTAAAGACTAATATTTGGGCTGTCTAACTTCATCAATATTAATGTTTCTGTATGACATTCATTCAAGGTATAACACAAGTAATGACTTTTTGCGTTCAGTCATCTGGATAAAGACATAAAGTCTGTTCGCAGCAAGGTGACTTTTAATGTATAGCACTGTGTATATTCTTATGATATATTTTAAAGCATAGACATTGTAACTTTTTTATTGGTAGGTGGTTGCTCATTCAGTGACAGTGAGGATAATGCTAAACCACCTGCTAGAAATCAAAGTTCAGTAAGTATTGAGCACAAGCCATAATCATGTGTTTGAGGTTGTATCAAATTTAAATTAATATGTTTTTACTGGTTTATACAAGTTAAACAAGATGTGGATTGAGAAAACAACCACTGATGCTGATTACTAATGAATGTCATCAAAGAATGCTTTGAATATCATATGCTAAATGTATAACAAATACTGGTTTATTTTGGTTGCATGCCCAAGTATTTTGAGGTTGATATATGAATTTAAAATAATGTTTAAACAACATTGAAATCAGATATAAAGTGCCTATATTCAGGTTTGTTTTATTCTTTAGACTGCAGCACCAGAAGTTCCTGGACGGAGGCAGAAAAAAAGATTGTGTGAGATGAAGAGATGAAGAAAAACTCCCTGGAAAATTACAGTTTAAGGAGCTTTTACGCAACCATGAAGAGCTTAGACAGAGAGAGATTATGGACCATGATAAAACATTTTGTCACAAATCAAGTCACTGCATTAAAAAAGCACTTGAGGGTTGACACAACCTGAATCTGATTTCATTTTGTTGTTTGCACTGGATGGGACAAGCAGAAAAATGTTTGCACTATATTGTAATGTATTAGTGACTTTTATTATTGCTAAAACATCAAGCACATACTAAATGCTTTGTCTATTTAGTTCCCCTCATCTGTTTGTCACTAATTTTATAAGGGGCATATTATTCTTGAAAGAATATGAGGTAACAACTTCAAAATACACTGGTATATAGATTCTTCTGCAAAGAAGGGAATTGCATAAGAAACATAAATATTTTGCATATTATGTTATTGCCTATTTTTCTTTTAATTGAATTTTGACAGGAACTTATGGTAAAGAGTAAATGAGATTTCATTTCGTTGAGATGTAATCAATTCTTCAGATTGGTCCCTTTAAGTTATTAACAAATTATGCATTTTAAGAACAAAAAGTTAATTAAATTTGATGATTATCTGCCATTGAGTTTGCACCAATGATATCATGTTTAATGTTTTGTGTAGAAACTTTTTCACTTTGATAACTTACATTAAATTTATTGTTGAAACTTTCATGAACAATATGCAGAATATTGGCAAATGCTCATGACCTTGAACTCATTTATTGTAACAAAAAAATATATGTTTTCATTTTACTCCAGTTTTTTTGTATTTTAAAATAATGTGCAATGATAAAGTTTAATATCGTATGCCTGACCAGGTTGCACGTGACATCCATGCAATTTTTTGTAGTTTTTATGGCTTATTGCCATCTAGTTATCAGATAATCTTTATGGCAAATAGTTCACAATTTCTAAACATGGGCGACACAAAATAGTTCTCGTCATGTTGTAAAGTTTACTGTTTTTGTGCTTTGAAATAAAAATATTTTAGTTTGATTATATTTTTTCTTAGGGCTATTCCATTTAAACATATATCCCACTCCAGGAAGGCACTTTCAAAATGGATTGTCTTTCTTAAGAAGTTCATTTAACAAAAAGTTCCCCATGTAAGCATAATTCTGCTTATTTGAACCACCTACAGAAGTGTTTTTCACCGTGATGTCAGCAAAGGGACATGTTAATCATGCCATTTATACTTCTGTGATTTTGCTAAGTACCAGTTTGCATTAATACACTGTTTCACTTTCATTTTAATAGTTAAAACGAAATGAACCCCACTCCCTTTAGATGTGAAAAAGCCTTTTCCCCTACCACCTTTAGAAGAATAATACACATAAGAATAACCCCATATAGAATTCTTTATTTTGCCTTCTTGGGGTGGGATATATGTTCAAATGGAGTAGCCCTTATGTACATTATTTTTCTTTATTGAAACCAATATAATTAATTTTATTTCATTATGAATAAACTCGAAACCCAACACGGGTGTGATTTGTTGATTCAGAATTATAAAGTCAATTTTCGGAAGAAATTCTTAATCGAACGATTCTGTACGTTATTTAAATAATTTACAAAGAGATGTCAGAAAGGTTTGACTTAATGGTAAATGGGATAATTTTACGGAAACTTAAATTGGTAATAATAAAGGAAATAAATTGATGAAAAAGCTTTGACATCTTTCTAAACGAAACACAATAATACGTCATCAGTAACACATGATCCTTTAAGTTGAACAAAACAAACATGGATGCCAAAGTCAGCAGCTCATCAAGCACAGTTGGTTACTGTTACACTTTTACTTTTGTTTTTCATTTTAATCTGACACAGTTTCTTTCTCTGCCATGTTTGTTTACAAGCTGTTTGAGTGTGTGTCATGTGACCTGTTCATTTACATATAAAGGATGTAATATATGGATGTTGCTTGCATGAAGCTCTACCAAGTTTGTTCAAATGATTCTGGTCCATTGCATTTCTGAACCACAGTAGCTAAAATAGGTTTTAAAAGTTGGATCTTTAAAAATCTTTTCATAAACCACTAGTTTTACAAAGAGTTATATAGGGAAAACTTTTAAAAAATCTTCCTGTCAGCAAGCAGAGTAATATTACAGCCAGAACCTTCAAACTTCGTAGGTTAAGTTAATTTGAAGAACCCTTATGCTTTGTGGAGTCGTAGGTCAAAAGTCAAGTTCACAGGGACTTGCATGTGAAAACCATTTTAGCTCAGTAGCTTGGATACCAGTATACCCACTTCATAAGTTATTGGGTATTTGTATTAGAGAACCCTAATGTGTTTGGGATTCTTATGTCAAAGTTAAAGTTCACAGGGGCCTGTGGAGTGAAAACCTTTTCTGCTTTAGTAACTTGAGAACCCTTACACCTAGAGACTTCAAACTTCAAAAGGTAATTGTATAAAAAGAACCCTATTGTTTGGGGGATTCAAAGGTAAAGTTCACAGGGACCTGTGGGGTGAATACCGATTCTGCTCAATTACACGAGTACTATGACACCAAGAGCATTCTAACTTCATATGGTAATTGTATTAGATGAACCCTTCAATTTTTAGGGCTTATTCATCAAAGGTCAAGTTCACGAGGACCTGTAGAGTAAAAATCGTTTCTGCTCAGTAACTGGAGGAGTCTACAAACTTCATAACTAAGTAGAAGAACCTAGTAGGTCAAAGTCAATGTCACAGGGACCTATGGAATGGCAGTTACTAAGTATTGTTTAAACTTTCTCTGGACATTCTTCAGTTAGGTGCATGGGGAGACATAGAGTCTAGTTTATATTTACCATATAGCGGGTTATTTCTGCGTTTTGACCACAAAAATCGATTGAAAATTTTCTGCGTTTTTTATTTCTGCGTTTTCAGTTCCCATGAAGGAAAAATTTCTGCGGTTCATATTGGGTAAGGTTTATAGTCAACACTTAGTACACAATGTATTTAACTCAATATTTTAATTTTGTTACTCGATTTATTTTATCAAACAATAACAAAAATATTATTATTCAATGAATTACGACTCTCAAACAACTTTTCAATTGAATTAAATGTTTGAGAAATGTTTTAGTTACAAATGTCGCGTTACACAATGCAAACGACAACGAGTAACGGTAATTGCTCGTAATTATTTTAACCCGTCTATATTGTGAAACGGATTATCTCGAACATGGAGACTCCGGTGATTTTAGTTTGAAATGAGATAATATTTTGCGATTTTAATTTTTGCAGGATTTTTTTTATCAGTTGGATATATTTCTGCGCTTTCATCCAAAGACCGAAGAAACGCAGAAACATTGCACCCGCAGAAATAACCCGCTATACGGTATTTCATTCATTATGCTCCCCCCGAAATTCGGGGGAGCATATAGTTGTCGCTTTGTCCGTCCGTCCGTCCCGTTCGTCCGTCCGTTCGTTCGTTCGTTCGTCCGTCCGTCCGTCATAATATTGTCCGGACAATTACACAAAAACTATGAGAGGTATCAAGACTAAACTTCATAGGTAGTTATATCTCGTTGAGGAGCAGTGCAGTGCACAAGAACTATAACTCTTGCTTTATTCATTTTTGAGTTATTGCCCTTTGAAATTTCTCATACTTACTTTTTGTCCGGGGCATATCTCCCAAAGTCTAAGAGTTATGAAGTTGAAACTTCATAAGTAGATAGATCTCAATGAGGAGCAGTGCAGTGCACAAGAACCATAACTCTTGCTTTATTCATTTTTGAGTTATTGCCCTTTGAAATTTCTCATACTTACTTTTTGTCCGGGGCATATCTCACAAAGTATAAGAGTTATGAAGTTGAAACTTCATAAGTAGATAGATCTCAATGAGGAGCAGTGCAGTGCACAAGAACCATAACTCTTGCTTTATTCATTTTTGAGTTATTGCCCTTTGAAATTTCTCATACTTACTTTTTGTCCGGGGCATATTTCACAAAGTATAAGAGTTATGAAGTTGAAACTTCATAAGTAGATAGATCTCAATGAGGAGCAGTGCAGTGCATAAGAACCATAACTCTTGCTTTATTCATTTTTGAGTTATTGCCCTTTCAAATTTCTCATACTTACTTTTTGTCTGGGGCATATCTCACAAAGTATAAGAGTTATGAAGTTGAACCTTCATAACTAGATAGATCTCAGGGAGGAGCAGTGCAGTGCACAAGAACCATAACTCTTGCTTTATTCATTTTTGAGTTATTGCCCTTTGAAATTTTTCATACTTCCTTTTTGTCCGGGGCATATCTCACAAAGTATAAGAGTTATGAAGTTGAAACTTCATAAGTAGATAGATCTCAATGATGAGCAGTGCAGTGCATAAGAACCATAACTCTTGCTTTTATTGATTTTTGATTTATTGCCCTTTGAAATTTCTCTTACTTATTTTTTGTCCAGGGCATATCACACAAAGTATAAGAGTTATGAACTTGAAACTTCATAAGTAGAATGAATTCGTTGAGGAGCAATGCAGCACACAAGAACCATAACTCTTGCTTTATTCATTTTTGAGTTAATGCCCTTTGAAATTTACCATACTTACTTTTTGTCCGGGGCATATCTCACAAAGTATAAGAGTTAGGAAGTTGAAACTTCATAAGTAGATAGATCTCAATGAGGCCCAGTGCAGTGCACAAGAACCATAAATCTTGCTTTATTGATTTTTTATTTATTTCCCTTTGAAATTTCTCTTACTTAGTTTTATCTGGTGCATATCTCACAAAGTATAAAAGTTTCTGAACTTGAAACTTCATAAGTAGAATGATCTCAATGCAGAGCAGTGCAATGCACAAGAACCATAACTCTTGCTTTATTCATTTTTGAGTTAGTGCCCTTTGAAATTTCTCATTTTTTTTGTCTTATTTTTGTACAATATTGTAAAATGCTTTCTGTTTGAATCGTAAAGGAAACTTTCAAATACAATATCTTTCTTACAAATTCTTCCTGTTCTAACAAAAAAGTATTTGTGACAAAGCGGCGTTGGGGAGCATAACCCGTCTCTGACGGCTCTTGTTTCTTTGGTTGCGGTACTCAGGTGAGCGGTACAGGACCATCCGGGGCCTTGTGTACAGACGATAACTATGCGACAAATACATTCTGACCTCTGAAATTATTTTGTTATTCATTTGAAGACCATCTTTAACGCATACAAAACTATTATCTTTTCTTCTATAAGACATATTTGAAATGTTACAGGATCTGAGGCAGAGAACTCAAACGAGGGTATGATAAAATAAAGAAAATATTATTTTAGCAAAACAGGCAAAACATAATTATGCTTTTTACTAACGGCAATAGATACAAAGCAGCGAGATCACATCACAGCTGGTTCGAAAGAGCTATCTTGCTGTCTATTCAACTTTGAAAGCTCGACAAAAGTCTCAATGACTTAGTTATGTGCATGTTCTTATTTGATGGTTGTTTAATTGTGATGCTTCGTACATTATTGTTTGCATCTTTCATAACATCTGACAACGAACAGCAAGCTAATGTAAGGCAGTGACGACCCACAGAAATAAGAAAATAAAAAATTAATACGCTAGATATGAACAGATTAGTAAAATCGTGCAAGTTTTAAACACGGAATTGCATAAATTCAAAGAATCAAAGCGTTGAAAGCGTTGAAAGAACATTGCAAATTTAGTTACGCATCTGGGGCGCAATTATACACCGATGTTTGTCAAAGCTCATGCACATGCGTGACACGAGGGCTCTCAGCTGACACCTTAAGACTTTCGGCGCATGCGCAGACAGTCTCAAAATGGATGGATTACTTTACTAGTATGACAAACGTCGAATTGTTAACTGCTAACGCAAAATCTGTTAATGTAAGGTGAAACAAGTGTTCATGTCCTCAAAAGACAAGTGCAATGTCCTCAATGTTTTGTGTGTGTATGAGTCCACACTTGTCACATGGCCTCATTTGACAAAAGTCCCCAGTGTGAAGTGTGTGAACCCGTCGTCCCCACTCTAACGTGAAAAGACACATTCTTAACTATTAGATTTAGGATGATTATAAATAGACAAACCAGCTACAAAAAATCTAAGTTATATGCATACCAAAAATTAACAGCCTATATCACTGGGAACATTGTGTCCCCATTTTCATGTGTAAGTCAGGTGTCCTCATTCTACACCTTGGGCACGTATGTGTGTGTGTGTGTGTGTGTGTGTGTGTGTGTGTGTGTGTGTTTCTCTTTCAAAACGATCATTTTTCTTAAGAATGAGTATATTTGTGGTCCATACCCATGTTCTTTTGTATATTCTGTTAAGATTTAAAGAAATTGAGTGTACTAGCTACTCAATGGATATTTGATCGAATTCCAACAACCAGAAAGAGAATTCAGTTGCCGACGCTTCCTTAGAGGATGTGGATATTTCTTCGTAGGTTTTGCATGTGGGTTAATTTGCATTTTACACTTGGTGTTGCTTTGTATTTCCTCTCTTTGAATAGAAATTGATCTACTCCATTTTTTTTTTTATTTTTGGCCAGAAATATTGAAAAAGTCTGTACACTATTCCCCACCCACCTAATTTGGCAGCACAAGTCAAATAACAAGTGACCTTTGAATTTGGATGGTAGTCACTTCTCGATCGCTGACAGAATAACAAGCTGGTTACCATCTACGGCAAATGATACATCAAAAGACAAACAAATTGTCAGCCCAAATGTTCCGACTTATCCAAATTTTACTTACTTGACATTGCGCAAGTTTTCCACAAAATCCAATTTATTTCCATTTTACAAAATTCTAGCATGAAATAACAATAACTTTTGTTAATTATCCATTAATTAAATAATTACTGAGGATTATTTCAAACATTTCCAGTATAAATTTGCAAAAATAATGATTTTTTTTAGATTTGTTTCATACACAAAAATATTTGTACTTATATTTTGAAAGAAATTAAGTTTTAATTGGAATATAAAGTTAAGGGAAACAACATGATACACACTATGTTGAAACTTTATTGTGTGATTGTTTGCTATCAGCCTCCATGGCCAAACTTAACTCGGGTATAAAATGTCCACAGTAAAACCAACATGGCTTATTGGAACATCAAAAATATCTCAAATTCCAGTGGTACGGAAAATTCTATGCTTTTTGCGATTTTCCAAATGGATTAGCTCTTTGTCTGAGATTTTTCACTCGCATTCTCAAACCAGTGTTTTCAAGACTTAGAAGCCCGAGACATTCTTGTTCAGGCTTTATTGATGATAGTTTTCTTTGCGATAAAACTAAACCTGGGTGTTTTCAAAATGTTAACGACACAGTTCATCTGATGTCATCATTAGGCTTTACTATAAACAAAGAAAAATCTGTTTTTCATTAGGCTTTACTATAAACAAAGAAAAATCTGTTTTTATCCCTTCCAAGGAAATGGTTTTTCTTGGTCATACACTGACACTATCAAGCATTTTTGCCGACTATCTAGCACAACATTTTATTTAATAATATCTAAGCACTTCACTGAGAAAAGTTGACTTTTGGAAGGAAAATATACTTGTGTGAGTCTTTTACTAAAAAAATGTACGCTTGTGGGTGCATTTTTTGACTTGTGTTGCAGTCACACAAGGAAATGAGTCCAGATGGAAAGGTAATGAGTTTCTGTGACAATTTGTGGTGTCGATTAATAATTGCAGCGGAAGCATGTTGGACTCTATGCTCACTAGGACACCTTTGGATTTTTTTATGTCACCGACTGAAGTCTTTGGTGACATATCTGTCTGTCTGTCTGCTTGTTTGTTACGCATTTTAAAAAAATCTCCTTTGAAACCACTGGCCTGATTTCCTTGAAATTCAAGTAGAATGTTCCTTGATTGAAGCCCTTCAAAAGTTACAAAAATCTAGGTCATTGCCTCTAGCAGTCACCACCAAAACTTGTTGGACTGTCAGACAAATCTGACAAAAAATTGTGATGTCTGACAAAAATTTAGTGAATGTCAGACATTTTGTCTGACTACAAATCTTCAAATTTACTTTATTGCCTCAATATTTGTCTGACTGTTTAACTTATTGTCTAACAACAGTTAAAATTTGTCAGACAATCTGTCAGAAAAGTGAATTTGAGTTTTGGTGTTGTCTGTTCTATGTTAAGGTCACACATGGAGGCCAAAGGTCAAAATCTTAAATTATCTTTGTTATTTATTATCGGAATTTCATCAAACCATACAGGAATATTCACTAAAATATGAAGATGTGTTGCATGCATGATCCAGGGTCCTTACATCCACAGGTCAAGGTCATGCAACGAGGTCAAAATCTAAAAATCTCAATATCTCTGTTATTTATAATTGGAATTTCATCAAACTTTACTGTACAGGAATGTTCACAACCATGAGACAATGTGTTGCACATGTTAATTCTATACCCCAAAGGTCAATGTCACTTTAAAGATCAAAGGACAAAATCTTAAATTCTCGGAACCAACTCGTATAACCTAGATTAAACACTGCTTATTAAAGCTAATTGATATCGCGTTAAAGGCATTCTATAAATTTAATTTTTTATTTCAGAATGGACATTTACTGGAGTAGACTTCCTGGTTTGCCACGCAAGTTGTATTGGCCAGTTAGGGTGGTAAAGTGGGAACACCCCAAACTGCAGGTGTTCTGTAATTCAGACAATGCCCTGTAAGTATATATATATGCTAAAATTGTTACCATTTTTATCAATGTTTAAATTTCCTAATTTTTTGTTGTAAAAAATCTGAAAGCACATTCAATATGAATTAACAATAGCAATTTAGTTATCAAATAATTTGAAATTAAACAGTGTCCTGGCTCATAGACTTTAGTTAGAAGTGTACAACACTATTCAAACAATGGAAATCGAAAATTGGCTTCTTTTGAAAGGCTGTAGTTAGAAGAGCATGACATGTATTTCAGAACAGAAAGCTTTTTTACACCAAGCTATCTTTTCTGATACATTTGATTCCAAATTTATGGTTTTGTGTTGATAAATAAATGCTGCAAGTGGTCCCAAATCAGTTTCACAGGACAGTGCGGTACCCGCGGTACCTGAGGTCGAGAAAAATACAGATTATTTGTCTGATTTTGCACTCCTTCTAATATATATGCTCTTGTTTTACATTACCATGATGTCACAGAAAATTCAATGCATTTCTATAGAGGTAATTTTTTGTTGTAGCATTAAAGTTTCCAGAAATCAGCTTGTTTCTTTTCTGGACCAATAAAAGAACTTGAGCAAGAGGGAATTGGTACTAATTCAGTTAAAGTTGTTTGTTTTAGTTGACTTATTGTTTTTGCATTTTGCTTACCCAAGCTTTTGTGGTAATGTACTTGTCATTTCTTTCCCTTGCCCCCTCCGGGATCGGCATGGGAAAAGGGACATGTTTTGTAATTTATTTTACCCCTGCTGGGCAGGGAAGTATGGTGGTGTGTTTGCTGTATGACATTGTCTGGCAGAAGATCATTAAAGAGTGATCAAAGGGCGGGTTTGCGCTTAAAAACTTCCCCAGTGCAGGGAAAATGGCAAGAGTTGGAAGAAAAAAATTAATTCTCTACTCCTCGCCCGGCTGTACATTTTTCAAGGTGTACAAGCAAAAACCCACGGAAGTCCAAGGTTTTAGGGCATTTTTCCTCGGAAACATTGGACAATGTTGCAGTTGTCCGAGCAAAAGTTTTTATATAAAAACTTTTCCTTGGACGTTCCTTGGACAATGTCCTTGGTTATCTCAAAATTTCCTAGGAAGTACTTGGACAACACCTTGGAAAGTAGAACTTAGATTATTTTAAGCTAGGAAAATGAATACAACAAAATACTTTGAAATTTTTAAGCTTGGACATTACTTGGAAAGCTGCACTTAGAAAATTTTTAGCTTGTACAAGGAACTTATTTTTTGGAAGTGAACTGAACATTAAAGAAGAAATGAAGACTAGTTTTTTACTAGCAAAAATCCCTGTTAACTGATGTTCTGACATGATCAGCTAAAACCTTCCATTTGTACTAAATTTATTTATTGTTTTGCTGAAATACATTCCTTTACTTCTAAGAGATTTAACTCCAAATTTAATTTGGAGGACTTGTATAGCAAAGTTATACAATATATATGCAAAGTTCACATGAAGTAACATTGAAAGTGATTTGACAATTCTTTACTGGCATTCGGTATATTATTCCATTCAGTATATTATTCCATACATGTATTTGTCAAGTGCATGATCTTGTAAGAAAAGAATCTGTTATTCTATTTAAAAAAACAGTTTTTGTTAAAGATATACAAATAAAAAATAAAAAGAGATAAAAACCATTTATTTACTTTGCATTTGATTTTTTCCCCATATATATACACAATTATAATACATGTATTTATACACATCAGTCTCTTTCAAAGTGATTCGGGAACAAAGCTCCATACACTTGTGTATCTGATTTAACTACAAACAATGGTTCTTTAAGGTCCTGTGCTCTTACCACACTTACTTCAATTTTTATATTCATAATTTGCAAATGAGGAACTCGTTGCCCTAAAGCTTGTCCCCCAGCAGTTATCAATTTCCCAATTGCAAAAACCCTGCCTGTTTCCCTATGTAAAATATATCTTTGAACTTCAATAGCAATGTCACCTAATGGAGTCTTGTTTTCCAATGCTATTGTGTAAGAATTTTGTTTCTTGGTCTTAGAACAATTCAAACCATACATGAAAAATCCATTTCAAACAATTTTAGAGACATTAGAAAACTCAAAATCATTGTCAAAATTAATCATATCTTTTAGTGTCAAATGAATTTGCTTCTCAAATTCTTCTTTCACATCAGTTACTTTAACCACTTTGCATTGGTAAGCATCATGACCAATTTTTTTATCATTACTGTCTAGCATATCTTCCATAAATTCCTTAAATTGTCCTTCTTTCATTTGATCAAAACTTTGCATTGTATGACATATACGTTTTTGAGCTTGAAATGCCCAAAAGATTTGCCTACAAACATTTCCTGTACCATGTACACCTTGTTTAATTTCACCATTAAAAGACTCGTACGCAAAACAAGACCAAACCCACAGTGGGCCCCATTTCCTTACACAATCAACTGTATGTGTTAAGTTGTGCATGTTCAGACTAAGCACATTATTTCCATACAGAGTACTAGCTTGTTGTACAAAAAACTTGTATAATCTATCAGCATTTTCTAAATCTAATGAAGTAATACCCTGACTTAATAAAATATAGGTTGCTTCAATCAGACAGCAAAAGTGCTTCAAGTAAAGCTCTGGTAAGAAGTTGAGAAGACATGAAAGTGAATAAAATAACAGCCAATTTCTTAATTCTGAAGCTTTCCAATGCATAAATGTATTTGTTATCACACGTGGCATTCTGTGGATCTTGTATGGTGGCTAAATGCTCCTCAGGATCTTGTCTACTTTTGCGGTATGGTTTCCAATATAGAAAGGCATGGCCTTATTCTCTGGATCGAACCAAAAGTGAAGGGGTTTCTTTGTTATTCCCAGCAAAGTGCCATGCATATAATCAATAACAACACTGTCTGTCAGTGATAAATATGGTAAATAGCTAAGAATGCTTTTACCGAAAATTCCTTTGATGCGTTTTCCATTCTGTTGGGCTTCAGTGGCATTTTTTCTTAATTCATCTTCTTTTCTAAGCTTTGAGGGGACCTCCCTGTAAGGATACGAACGGCAACGTCCTTTACCACTCTCCACTACAACACCAGGTTCTTCCCAGTACAAGCACCCGTACTCCCCATTATGCTGGGTCATATTTGTGACATAAGCTCTTGCTTGCAAGTCCATTGTTATAACTGCTACCATGGCTTTCACACATATTGTTTTAGATCCTACAACTATCGAGATTCCATTGTTATAAAGCTCCTGGAGGTCTAATACTAGTGGATGTAAAAACACGTTCATTTTTGGCTTTCCGTTTCCTTGCCATATTCCCCACAATAGCATATTTTTTCTCAAAAATCTTTCCTTAGCTGGAATTTCGTTTATCAAGAAATACACAGGCCAAAGAGATACTCCAGAACTTTTGAAAAGTGGTATTCCATCTGTAAACATGCTCAAAGTAACATTTGAGCTGTTATGCAGGAACTTTCCTTCTTCTTGTAACCTTTTGTAAGCGAGTCCATTTGTGACATCATTTATTTTATCTGTTACATTAGCATCTTTTGATAGAGCAATTGCTTCCCACAATCCTTTCCGTTCAAGAATTTCTTTCATTTGGGTTTTCAAATCACTGGTTATGAAGTATTTACAACTGTTTGAATCAGTTTTTACTCCTTCACATCCTGGTGTTTGACAGTTCTCTGTATCGTTCAAGTACACCTTTTTACATGAGTCACAGTAAAGTTTACATGTGATGTAATGTTTGTTGAATCCACATTTTTCTTTTAGTTCTGTAATACAGTCCAGTCGCGATACTACGAATAGGCATCGGACCAAGCCGATTATTCGTAGTATCGCATTTTTCGTAGTATCGCATTTTTGACATTTGGTTGTTGATACCGTCGCAAATCGTCAATGTCGTTATATGACGTAATGTGTTATTGCTGTTATATGTCAAGGTCAATAAATAAAAAGGCAAATAGAACATTTCGATGTATTTTATTGTGAAATCATGGATCAATCAATACATTTAAATAAATAGCACATTTTTAAATTACATAAAAATTACATAAAAAAGCACATCATGAATCTTCAATAAGATCATGCAGAATTAAATTGCAGAAGTAGAATGACAATCAACACAATTGTTTTAGATTATATACAAGTTTAAACCTTTGACATTTAATCACTCAAACTGTTTGTTACAAGCAAACACGCCCGCTGATTGCTTACAGAGCATATCGTGTCACAACAGCTTGGGTCGATAATTGCTCAACAATACAAATCACGGATATCGCTTGAAAAGGTGTGAAAATCACCCGTCAGACCGAAATTCGTTAAATTGCATCCTTGTTACACTGTAAATCAGCTGAAGGGACTGTCATAATTATTCGTTATATCGCATTTTTCGTTAAATCGCGTCTTCGTTGTATCGCATCTTTTTTATATTGAATAAAGAAGGAATTCGGACGGGACCGGCCGCCCAATTCGTAGTACACCGTTATTTCGTAGTATCGCGATTCGTAAAATCGCGACTCGACTGTATTAGTTTACGCAACAGTATTTTGTGGTAAATGCAGTTGTACAACTCGCAACAAATCCTTTACTGCTGCATCAGACAAGTTGTGTCTTGTTGAAAAAGCACTTAAAGCCAATGTATGCTTTGACTGGGTAATTTCACTTTGATACATATCATTTGATGGTGGCAGAACATAAAGTGGAGGATCATTAACTGAATTTGTGTCAGAAATCAAATGTTCGTTTTCGTCTTCTGAACTGCTGTCAATTAACACCTCCTGCTCTTCTCCACAATCTAACATTACCTCATCAATATAACTTTCTTCCATAGTGTCATGATCATAAATGTCTTCACACAACACATCCTGCTTTTCAGCCTGACTTTCTTCAAAGTTCTGATTTTCACATAGACAGTCTTCTTCATTTTGTTTTTTCCTGAAAATGAAATGTGAAAAATATGCATATTATTTCATCTCTCACAAACTAAAAAACTAAGAAAACCAAAGTAAAGTTAAAAATGAAGTGACTTTGAAATCATAAGTGTCAAAGTATAATATCTCGTGGTATTTCAGTTGTGTTCATTACCAGTGAATATGGCCTTGACCTATTATGTCCTTTTCACAAAAAGAGTACTTAGCGGTGAAAATAGGTGTAACAAACATTAGATTTTAAAGGCAGCGTTTAGGTCACTGTGACCTTGACCTTTGACCTATTGACCCCAAAATCAATAGGGGTCATCCACCGGCCACAGGCAGTCACCCTATGAAGTTTCATGACTCTAGGTGAAAGCGTTCTCCAGTTATCAAGCTTTGGTGGACGGACAAGCTTTGGTGGACGGACGGACGAACGGACCGACATGTGCAAGGCAATATGCCCCCTCTGCTTCGAAGGGGGGGGGGCATAATAATTATATTATGTTTGTTACTTAGACAGCTACAGTAGGTTACATGAATGTGTAAATTGTGTTACTTGAAATTTTGAAGTGTTGGGTATAAGTTCTTCTTAATTAATTATTATGTTTTTGTTCATTTATTAAAATGTTTCAAACGTTGTCAGAAGTGAAGAGAGGGTTTTGAACTAGAACTATTTTTGGGAAAAACAAATAAAATGAAGTATATCCTGTAACTAGATACCGTAACTCTATGTAGCAATTTTTTTGATTATCAATTGTACCAAAGCATAAAAAATGTAATTTTGCTTTTAGGTGTGTATAAGATGTTTTAAATAGGTTTCGAACCACTGCTATCGAAAATAAAATGTACCATAAACAGACAACTAATCCACTGCGCCACGGAGGACAATGATTTCAGATATTGTTATTATATTTTATTCGTAATTTTATCTAATTGAGACAGAATATATTAATAAATTATCCTTCTGAAAGGTAACGAAGACTAACCTCTATTAACATAATTACACGGTCAAATGAATTCTATTTTTAAATGAGGATCAGGTCAAATATTTTGCACTATTTGTCTTATAATAACTGTTGTGTACTTATTCTTCAGATGTAAAAATGAAATATATCTTGAGCTAAGAAGCAGAGAACTTTTTAGGTGTAAACTGAGAAGCTACCTTTTGCGTTGCATCGTAGAATATGGAACAGGAACTGATTCATCAACATCATACAGCTTATAGCGCTTTCTTGGTTGTGCGTCTAGAAATGGAGAAAAAAAATGCATGTAATGACAAATAACCTTACAGCCCCATGAAAGGAATCCATTGATTAATAAAAAAGTTATGGCCAATGTTAAAGTTTTTCAGACGGACGGATGAACTGACAGATGGACGGACACGCGGACAGACAGTTCGAAAACTATATGCCTCCCTTTGGGGGCATAAAAAACTTTTTTTGAATATGCACATTTTTAATTTGATTCTATCCAAAAGCAACTCTATTGAAAACACATAATGTGAAAGGCACACAAATCCTGTCATTGTAAAGCTAGCTCATCACAAAGGGCAATTTGTGACCTTATATACTGAACCACTATCTCTGTACTTGACAGCCTAACAGCTTTAGTTTTTGGATATTATAATGCTCATTTAACAATGTTACACCAACACTGTTATATCATCTTATTTAAAGTAACATACATCTACCTAAAATTTAGCATGTCAGGTGACCAAAAAAATTAACATTGACATTAATAATCACAAACCTTTTACACCATGTATACTGGATAGGTGATTCTGCAATGTCTGTTTGCGGGTAAGAATTTTTGAACAGGTGTTCACTGGACACTTCCATGCTTTTTCATGCACCTTGCATGTGTCAAGATCATATTCATCCATCTGTAATTTGTAAATAATGTTTGTTTTTCTGTCTACTGTCACTTTCATTTTGATTAGTGAACAACAAAAAAACTTGAAAAATCCCACAGGGTTTTGATTTCATAACTTTTTAAAGTCATCTACTAAACATGTGTTACCTGTAGGCAATCATCCTAAGAAGTTCACGACTTTAGACCGACCGACATTAGCAAAACAATATACCCCCGCTTCTTCAAAGGGGTGCATAAAAATCTCGGGAGTTTGATCACTTGTATATCATACATAATTCAATGCGAAAAAGATAAAATATTTCAATCTTACATAAAAAAGCATGTTGTTGCAATTGATTCTGCTAAAAGTAATTAAATTTCTTCGAGATCCACCACTGTCGATAGATCAACATCGGACGGTTTCTGGTCAAAACGTATCCAAGTCACAACGTACCTGGGTCAACACGTACCTATTTTGGTCAAAACATACCCAAGTCAACACGTACCTTAGTCAAAACATACCCTTTATATTGTTATAATATTTAAACTAGATTAATCCATGTACTTATGGTGATGTTTATTTGTATTTCAATAATTTTAATAATTTTGGGCAATTGGCTTAAACAAAAATAATGAATAAATACATAAACATTTTTTTTCTGGTTTTAATATCGACGATAATGTATTTGCATTTTAATAATTATGGGCAATTGGCTAAAACAAAAATAATGAATAAATACAAAAACATTTTTTCTGGTTTATTTGTATTTGCATTTTACTAATTTATGGGCATTTGGCTAAAACAAAAATAATGAATACAAAACGACTTGACTAAGGTACGTTTTGACTTGGGTACGTTTTGACCAGATACCACTTCCGACAGGATATTTATTTTTAAGAATCTTGACGAAAGTATAAGCTGTAAATCAACAAATTACACTTACCACAATCGTGGTTGGATCTAAATATGTCTATAGAGCTGCAGGTAGCAAAAAAATTAGAAAGATTTGTTGTTCGTCTTTGGCTGAATTTCAAAATGGCGGCTTTCCATATAAGGTAACTTCCGCCTACAGAGTCCATATAAGGTAACTTCCGCCTACAGAGATGCTGGATACGTATATATTTTTTCCTAAATTAAATGATATTCGAATTATTTGTAAAGTATATTCTGTTATTTACTTACATAATTATATTAGTGGTCCCTATTTAAAATTATTTTTTTTGAGAAAATTTCTTACAAAATTTCACTGCATTTCTAGATGGAATCGTCCAATCACAGCAGCCGTTGGAATCGCATTCTGCAAGAAATTCCGCGATAATTCAAACCCGTACTCATTTTGTTTCTCTTTAGATAAAGTTTACGTTTTATTTTAAATTCAGCATGAAACTTTACGCTTTATTTATTTGGATAAATGACGATCCTATAACTGAAAGTGTGCTATCATTAACCAACATTATTGAGCCGAGAAAAGAGATGTCAGATTACAAAATCGGAGAATTAGTGACTGTTCGTTTTTCGAAATTTGGGATTCCAAAAGGAATCATCGGAAAGATTGGTGGTGAGTTTTTCATTTGCATTTTACCGTATTCATGTACGATAAGACCTTGTTCAATGATATTATTTCAGCTGCCTGGAATCGTCTTTAAAATTTAGGACTGCAACGTTACGTCATGCATTTTCGCGATGCTATGCGTTTATTTCTAGTTTAGAACAAAAAGACAGTAGATATACTCCCTTATCCCCGCGAATAGTTAAATATAATACTAAATTACTTTATTTTAGTTTATTTGACTTATTTCATAAAACAAGTTTTATTTGTTGTTATCTTAAATTTTTTTTCCAGATTGATCTATATTCTACAACAACAAAACAAATGTTTCTGGTTTGTTTTACAGATGAATCAAAGAAGAAGGAACTGAAGGAAATAATAGATGATCACAAGTCATTTATGAATGTGTTAGAGCAGGTAATCTTTTGGTTTAATTATAATACTGATTTATAGAGCTGTTACGATACACTCATTTATACGGTGCACCGAATATTGCCAACGAACAATACATATTCATTATTCGCGACCCCAATAACCGAATTTTTACGAATATAGATACTTATAGTTTAAAAATATAAAAAACAGATTGAACTCAATGAACTGACCCGTCGGCGCACTCAAAATTCATTAATATTTGACTAATTTTTGTTGAAAAGTTTGCCTGCAAGTTGGATTTATCTATTTGTTTTTGTAAATTGGCTCTTCATTTTACATTATCAGTATAACGCTACTAAAAGCCAGTGTCCGGTATCAGAATGGGATAATTACCTCATCAAGTTTGTAATTGATGAGTTTTATTATTTATAAATATTTTGATATTCACAAAGAAAATTTGTACAAAAAATAATACTATACATTACATACAAAACTATTTAAATTACTTGTTTTCCCCCCAAGAACCGCGATAAACAAACAATACCGTATCCTATTAAAGTCCGGATACTGGCTTTTAGCCTAATTTATTTACGACCTAGAATATTTCCCGCAAAATGTCAGAAGAAACCAAGTATTATAAATTTACGCTCCTGCGAGTTTTAGTCCCCTGTTTGGCAGTATTTGGATTCAATATGAGGGTCAATACGTAACCAAGGGTGTTCAAAATTTGCAAACAATATATTACTGAATTTAAGTAGAATCACAACTGTTTAAATCAAAGAGGTCTTTGTGAAAACTGACTAGATGTTACTGCTGCTGGCAACATCCTTAAGCAAATTTTTAACACACTGACGAAAAACAACTTCATTAAATCTTATCTTAAGTCACCATTCAACTGCATTTGGTAGTTATTGGATGAATACTTAAGTAACATGTTTTGGTAGAAAATTTATTTTAATTTATTTTGATTGAACATGAAATCCACATTGATATCATGTTATACAATACATGTAATGGACAAGTCTATTGTTTCCATTTAGTTTATAAAATTAAACTAAGCCTTTGTAATTGGTTACTGTTGTTGTATTCATATTCATGAATAAATATTCGTATTCGGGACCATGTATCGTGATACGTATTCATATTCGCTACCCCCTGTATTCGTCTTAGCTCGAATGATTTATAAGCTAACATAATACAAAATGAAGCACACAAAAAAGTTCTGCTTATAACAATGGGTCTTCATTTCTACTGCAAGTTTTTGAGCATTTAATGGCTGTAGAATTAATTATGCAGTGAATATAATGTTTAATTTAAAGCTTAATTCTATTATTTTTTAAGAATAAAGTACCACAGTTATACTGAGGTGTTTAGTGCTGTAAATTATGTTAACTTGTTAAGTATTTTAAAGATTTTTTTATGATTTCAGACTTGCCCAGACTGGAGGTCCACCAGAAAAGAAAATGGTCAGCATAATGAAGGTGCAACAACTGTGGCTGACCAAACAGAGAATGAGATACATGTCCCAGTTGCCAAAGATACACCAAAACCACCAAAGGAAAATGGCAGGAAAGAAAAGTAAGTTACAAGTTTCAAAAATAATTAATACATTTTTCTTAAAAAATAATAATAAATGTTTGTTTCCACTTAAACATTTTGATGTTTCTTGTACAGACATTAAAAAGTTCAATTTCTTTTAATATTTGAGCACAGAATCTAATATGTTTCTGTTGTTAGACTTACCTATATTATATATGTTGGAAGTACTGTTTAAAACTGAGCTAGTAGTTATTACACTATTATTTTAACTATAAATTAACAAATGTTGTTCATATATTTAGAGTAACAAGTCAATTTGTTCAAGAAGAAAAGGGGACTAAAAAGAAGGCAGTGACAGAAAAGCAGGCAAAAGTAAGTATACAGTGTAATATAATTTTTGTCAGGGTTTTTCACAAATCTTTCGCATCAAAAATTTATCTGAATTTTAGGATATAAATATCAAGATAAAAAATTTAAAGAAGTTAAAATGGTAAGTTATTCATAATCATTACACTAACACAATTCATGATGTTGAAAGACATTTAATGCATATTTCAACATGGCTTTTGTAGTAACTAATTTCTTCATACATATATCCTTTATTAAAATGAAGCTTTACTTACCATACTTTATATAATTCTACTTTCTCCACAGATCAATTTAGAAAAGGCTGCTGAGGCTCAAAGAATGTTCGAAATAAATACAATGACGCAGTCAAGCACTGAGTAAGTATAACCAAGTATCTTAAATTAATAAAAGCAGATCAGTATTTAGATCATTTATGTTTGCCTGATATTATTTATAATATTTTGTGTGTGTGTGTGTAACTGGGAAGATTTTTGTAACCGTCTGATGTCATTGTAATTTGAAGTTACATGATGTGTATTCATTAGGAATAAGGATATCTTAATTGTGAGAGCTGTGGTACATGTTCTACGGGTGCAAGTTTTAAGGCCTGGTTAGGCGGCACGTTTTTCTCAACAGCAAATTTTAAATTTTATTTCTGATGTATGTTTTTTTTAATATTTTACTTCAGTTCCAATGAAAGCAATTGTACGTTGAGAGCTTCAGTGTCTTCTGCATTTCAAGTAATAAATGGTGAAGAAAGCCAAACTCTCCTTTCAAGTTCTACCAACCATTCCACCAACAATATCCAGCATTTAGAAGGGAAAGTGCACTGGCTCGAGATGCAGTTGAGTCAAGCGTGGAGCAGCATATATGAGTTGCAAAGAAATGTGCAGTGGCTCAGTCAGGTAATAGTAACAACTTAATAAAAAAAATTGAAGATAAATGTCAATTTCTGGATAGTATGTTGTATAATATTAACTTCTGTTTGAAAAATTGTAGTAAGCCAACTATTTAAAATTTTAAAACACAATATAAGGATGTGATTTTTTTTTCATACCCAAAAGCATTTAATGAACAAATACATGAACAATGTGTGACAGTATATAAACACAATATCCTTTGCTAGAGGTTAACAGTATAAAATGTTAACATGGGGTCAAGTTCATGTTTCCCAAGACCTAACCTAAGGTCACAGGCATTTTAACATTTTGTAGTGCTACACTATTGGATGTGATTTCAAATATATTTTATGAGCATTTTTTTCACTTATCTTTGAACACTAATGGTAACAGTAAAAAATGTCACATTCTGATGTCACAAAAGGCTATAGAGTAAATAAGTCATGCGAGGTGTAATAACATGTACTGACAAGTTAAAACAATTTGATTTCAGAATCAATCATTTCATGGCCAGTATCATGTTAACAATGATGCACAACAAAGTTTTCAGTCTGTGAACCAAAATGCTGTACCAACTATTGAGAATGTGGAAGCAGTTAAGGTATTTATCTTATAGTATTATTTTTATTGAAATTTATTAGGGCGTTGCTTACCATGTTTCAATTTGATAAGTATCATTCCTATATTAGAAAGCTGAAGAATAATATCTTCATCTTGAGAATTTGATTTTATGCCAAGGAATGGCACTAAGATCAGTGAGCGCAGTGATTTCGTCTTGTCAGGGTGTTTCTGTCTGTCTGGAATTACTTGTTGATGGATTCTTTTAACATTCTTATACATTAAATATTCACTACATAAGAAAATATCATATTGATCTCAAAATAGCCCTGACCTTGACAACAACAAGCAAATTCGTTGAATTTATACCCCCCGCGGATGTGGGTAATGATGAGTAAAAACTATTGCAAGTTTGAACTAAATCCATTGAAAATTAGTCAGGATCTCCACTTGGTACTGAAGGTTCCCATAAAGTTTGGTTTAAATCCATTCAGTAGTTGCTGAGAAATAGCGCGGAAACGAAATCTGGATGGACGGAAGGATGGACAACGCCAAAATAATAAACAATATCCCCCGACGATATCCATCGGCGGGAGATAACAAAATGCTCCTACTACATTAAACATTTTAATTATTGTTAGTTACTGGTTAGTGAGTATTTTCCCCAACTTTAAAGAAAAATTCCCACTCTTAATTCAACTGAAGTAAATTTGCTGTTAATTGGCAAATTTTGGCTGTTTTCTGATGTCGAATAAGAATCAAAACAATTTTGTCAACAATAATATAGAAATATCTGTTTCTAGATATTGTTTTATACCATAAAGAAAGGTTAACATTTCCAATTTGAACAAAATACAACACGTTTTCCCAATTCGAAGGACCCTTTCCCAAAAAGGTGAAAAAAAACACTGTTAAGGGTTATCGCTTTCATATATTTATGCATTTTAGGATACATCACAACAACAATTACAGACTGTTGATGTTGAAAGAAATAATGAGGAATTGTTCAACAACTATACAAAGGTAATTGTTTTTAACTTTCTGTATTGTGTTACTGTATATTTTGTTTTTAATTTTATTTCTACATTTAGGGTATTTTAAAATGTACATGATTTTAAAGCAGAAAGCTACATCTTAATTCTTAAAAAAATATAATATCCTCTTCATTCTTGTTTGAAAAATGAAAATATATACATATGACCTATAAAAACTCAAAGTTTACATATAATAAACATGTATGAATACACACAGTCACAGTGGAGTAAAATTCATTTTAAACTCTGCATACAACAGGTAAGACATCATGTATGATGCATGTCATTGAAAAAATCTTAACAAATTTTATAAGACTAAATAAAAAAAGCTACTAAGCAGCTCTTACATACACAAACTGTTTGTATTTTATTAGTCTGATTAGACATATTTCATAAATGAAAGTACATTACTTGGAGATCAGCATAATTATTTTACCCCTTTATGACTTCAGGAGCAACTGTATAACTGAATAAAATACAGTGACGACTATGCCAAAGCCAGTAAGCTCCTGTTCAGGAAATTGTACAGTGTAGAGGAGTACAGGGGCAGGAGCTTGACTGGCAACCGGGCTAATTCTAAAACGGAAGCAAGGCCTGCATTAGAAGACACCCGGAAACTTCAAGTAATTCATGGTATGTAATTAGGTACATATTTTTATCAATAAGCCTTCAGCTTAATGTTTATATGCCAGAAAGATTCTCAGACATATTTTGTTATCTCCCTGGTGTCTGTCTGTTAGCAATTACGTGGTTTTCGCAGCATAACTTAAGTTACAATAGGCAGAAATTTAAAGGTCAATGTTACAATACCTTAAAATAAAAATCCAGTTTAACCCACAGCTGCCAAATTTCATATGATGATTTTCCATATTGAGTAAATGACCCCTATTGATATTGGGGTCACAGGGTCAAGGTCTCCCAGACTCAACACTGAAAAGATGTTTTCCAGAGCATAATAACTTAAGTTCAGTTTGGTCTACAACCTTCAAACTTCATAGGGTGATTGCATATATTGAGTTAGAGACCCCCTATTTATTTTAGGGCCACTGGGTCAAAGGTCAAGGTCACATTGACCTTAAAATTAAAAATGGTTTTTGCTTAATAACAACATACAGCTACCAAACTTCATATGATGATTACCTTTATACCGGTAGATAGGAAGACCTCTATTGATTTTGATTGATTTTTCAAAGGTCAAGGCCAAAGTGACAATGCACGTTTCGAACATATAATGCTCCACACAGTGATGCTCTTGTTTCTGTTTGTGTGAACATACTGAATGCTAAAACCCTGTGTGTTTTCAGAGGGGCAAACTATTTCATGTTTACTTCCATTTTTATCTTGTTTTGTATGTCTAATTGTGTTGCACACTACTTATTCAAATATGACAAGAAAGTAAATTGCTGTAAGTAATTGTTAGCTTTACATGAATATTACTATATAACGTATCAAATTCATTTGATTGTCTTCCTAAAGCATTGCCTATTTACAAGCACTCAGGTATTATCCTTTAACAATACAAATACATATAAATATATTAATGATGTCAGGCATTGAGATATAACAAAACAAATTAAGATATACGGTATTAAAGAAAAGTCTTTGTATTAATTAAAATCTCATAAATTCTTATTTTGACTTTTTTGTATTTTTCAGAGTTGATACAGAGAAGATGGGCTTATGCCAAGCCTTCAATGATAAATGTGAAACTAAGCGAGGTGTTGAAAACATCCAGAAACTGAACAATTTGAAGTGCACACCTCTAGCTTTAGTTTGAAATTAAATTTTGTTATTAATTTAAATAAGTATTTTTTTTAGTTGCATGTCAAATTATGGTTGTCCAAGGTATTTCCAATGTGTCCAAGTTATTTCCAAGGTTTCCAAGTTTGTTTTGGATGTCGGACATTCTAAACTAAATGTCCATAATGTCCATACTGTCCAAGGACTTCCAAGGAAAAACCTTGGTCCCAATACTCCAAGGTTTCCAAGGTGTAAAATATGATGTACTAGCAAACCACGGGAACTGTCCGAGTTTTCCAAGGTGTTAAATAATGTACTAGGAAAATTAACAAAAAGTCCAAGGTTTCCAAGTATATGTCCAAGCAAGTGTCCTAGGAATCTTTATTTATTTTTTTTTAAGTACTCTTGTTTGTAAAAAAAACAGCTTAACCAATACTCCAAGGTTTTTTCCTTGGAAAAATACCAAACTTTTTCAAGGAATCCTAGGAAATTGTACAGCCGGGCGGAAGGGGGACAATTGACTAATACATTAGTAAAATGATATTATAGGTTATTTTGTAATTTGCTGTACCCTTTGTTTCTTGATGATGGCTTACATATACATACAGTAAAACCTATATCTAGTTATCACCTAAGGGATACCAAAACATAGCCATTACATTTATGAATACATTTAAGAAATTGGGACACCATTAAGTGACCACATTGGACAGGAAAATGCTGTATGAAGGTGACTGCTTACACAGGTTATACTGTATGAAGTGTAATACAGTTCTGTTCAAAGCTTTATCAAACAATTGAAAACCTGGTGTTCTGGTTTTTTTTTAAGTGTAATGTCTTGTATGTTTTGTGCTATGGTCACATTATCTGGCGGTGGCAGGTCGATGATAAAACAAACAGGTTCGGCAGTTGAGTATCGGCCGGCGACAGTTACTGTTTTACACTTTACTTAGTTCCTGGTCACATATCGGAAAGGTGCAGCTCGATTTATTGAAAATGCAAAGATTTTGAAGTTGGATTGCGACCTTGCATGCGCTTGTCCTGCAGCAGTCAGGGACCCGTTCTGGGACCGTCCAACTTATGAATGACAAATTTAAACAAAATAATCTGACTGCCACCGTCATTTATGTGACTGGAGCATAGGAATTTCAGCTCTGTCATTTGTTGATCTTAAGATGACGTTAAAAATGTTTTGTTTGTGGAAAAAACATATCTACATCTCTGCTGAGAAATGAATTATGTGATATTCACACTGCAATGAATAAAACTATCAAGGCTTGAAAATGACACGCATATGGCCAGTAACATATTATTATTATACCTCACATTTATTTACTATAGTAAACTCCCATAGATGAAGAAAGTGTTAATTTTGAGTATCAGTGACATTCTCTGTTCTTCTAACACCTGACCGAAAGAAAAGCAATGTCTGGTCAAGTGACCACCCTGATATTTTCAATGTCATATAGGGGCAGGTAATCGTGTCAGTATTTTTATGAAATACTTACTTTTCACGTACATCTACAATAAATTAGATGATTCGGTATAATAAAATAAATATCTTAGGGCTGCATGTATGGCAGTAATAATATGAACCCTTGAAACAAAATGTCACCACTCGGCTGACGCCTAGTGTGACGCCTCATGTGACATTTGTTTCTCAGATTGACATTATCACTGTCATACCTGCTGACATAAGATATTGATAAACTGTTGTGGTATATGTAGCTTTAATGTAGAATGTTGCCATATCATACTATAAAAATACCCTGTTATTTCGTGCACCAGTACCAGACTTGTGTTCAATTTGCTGAATGATATTTGTTTCAACTAATTCTAACATTTTCTGATTTATTTCAGAAATTTTAAAGAAGAAAAAGCTGTATACAACACTAGAGGCATTTAAAAAAGACCTACGATGGGCTAATGGTGAGTGTTTTAGAAATGGAAAAGCAGAAGGATATAAGTATGTGCTCACAATTGCATAATAATATGTCCAGTCTGTCAAATGGA
This sequence comes from Corbicula japonica, assembly GCA_038501625.1. Taxonomy (NCBI): domain Eukaryota; kingdom Metazoa; phylum Mollusca; class Bivalvia; order Venerida; family Cyrenidae; genus Corbicula; species Corbicula japonica. The sequence continues at coordinate 238,645 of JAZAYU010000278.1, read as the reverse complement.
GTCACACTGATTGACTGCAGTTATGATATTATAATATTTAATTCACTGCTGCTGGAGTGGAGTAGTTGCTACTTATTCTGGTCGTTTTTTGGCCTATTTCTTGGTAGACAGAGCTTCATGAAGAATTCGACATTTTGTGGATGGTTAATTTCATTGACAAGTAGTGGTTTGGTCCAACTGCAGGCCTGCCTCAAGATAAACACATTGTTGTAAGATTATTGAGCAAAAGTTGTGGGTTCGGAAGTAATTGTTTGCATCACAGCATAATTCATTGCAGCTGAATTTTCTACATGTAAAACTTGAATAAAAAAAATTAAGCCTTTAAGAGAAGAGTAAAATTCCTGTTGTCTATAACAGATCTTGAGCAAAATGAGCAGCATGACTCCAGCAAGGCACCTGTACATGAAGATCCAGGTGTTCAAGAAAACCCAGGTATTCAAGACGATCCAGGAGTTCAAGATGATCCAGGTGTTCAAGACAACTCAGGTATTCAAGATGATCCAGGTGTTCAAGACAACCCAGGTATTCAAGACGATCCAGTTGTTAAAGACGATTCGTGTGTTCAAGACAACTCAGGTATTCAAGATGATCCAGGTGTTCAAGACGATTTGGGTGTTCAAGACAACCCAGGTATTCAAGACAATCAAGGTGTTCAAGACAACCCAGGTATTCAAGATGATCCAGTTGTTAAAGACGATCTGTGTGTTCAAGACAACTCAGGTATTCAAGATGATCCAGGTGTTCAAGACGATTTGGGTGTTCAAGACAACTCAGGTATTCAAGACAATCAAGGTGTTCAAGACAACCCAGGTATTCAAGACGATCCAGTTGTTAAAGACAATCTGTGTGTTCAAGACAACTCAGGTATTCAAGATGATCCAGGTGTTCAAGACAACCCAGGTATTCAAGACGATCCAGGTGTTCAAGACGATCCAGGTGTTCAAGACGATCAAGGTGTACCAGACAAATCTGTAGGTTAGGAAGTTTTTGTTTGCGTCACGGCATTATGCATAATTCATTACAGCTGAATTTTACACATTATACTTGTATTACATATTAAGCCTTCAAGAGCAAAATTCAATCAAGAGACAATTGACAATATAATTTGTACATTTTGTGATTATTAACGATTCATGTGATTGAAAAAGTCTTTTCTTACCTTCTTAATTATAAATTGGATTATTGCTTCAATCTTCATTTATTGGATCACAAGGTTCATGTATATCTTTCATTTCTTGATTTTTCATATATAACTCAAAACAATATTGCTGTCATGTTGTCTTTAACAGATCTTGAGCAAAATGAGAAGCATGACTCCAGCAAGACAGCTGTACAAAAAGATCCAGGTGTTCAAGACGATCCAGGTGTTCAAGACAACCCAGGTATTCAGGACGATCCATGTGTACAGGACGACTTGAATGTATCATATGATCTGGATGTGCAACATGGTAAGTCAGCAATGCAGTTTGTGATGCCATTTTAAAGTGTAATCATGATTTTATACTATCATTTCTTTTGACTTAATAAACTGATTCTTCTAGAACAGTCACAGAAGTAATTGCAGCATTAGTTTCAGTTTTTAGTTTTGATTATCAGAACTATTGCAGCGTAAGAAAATAATATTGACAGTCACAGAAGTAATTGCAGCATAAGAATATGATACTGACAGTCACAGAAGGACTGCGATGTAAGAATATATTAACAGTCACAGAAGTAATTGCAGCATAAGAACATGATACTGACAGTCACAGAAGCACTGCGATGTAAGAATATAATGACAGTCACAGAAGTAATTGCAGCAGTCACAGAAGGACTGCGATGTAAGAATATATTAACAGTCACAGAAGTTATTGCAGCATAAGAACATGATACTGACAGTCACAGAAGCACTGCGATGTAAGAACATAATGACAGTCACAGAAGTAATTGGAGCAGTCACAGAAGGACTGCGATGTTAGAATATGATGACAGTCACAGAAGTAATTGGAGCAGTCACAGAAGCACTGCGATGTAAGAATATAATGACAGTCACAGAAGTAATTGCAACAGTCACAGAAGGACTGCGATGTAAGAATATGATGACAGTCACAGAAGTAATTGGAGCATAAGAATATGATACTGACAGTCACAGAATCACTGGCAGCGTAAGAATATAAGAACAGACACAAAATGATAATTGAAATTAGCCCCCGTGAGCAACTGATTCTTCTAGAACAGTCACAGAAGTAATTGCAACATAAGCATATAATGACAGTCACAGAATGATTTAGTATTGAAGCTATTTCTGTGAGCAATTGGATCTTTTAGAATAGATGTGAATGTTATGTTCTACATCCTCTTTGAGTTTGTAGGACTGTTTTTGTGACCAGTATTGTGTCGAATTCCAGAAAGTAACCTCAAATGAGGATAACAGGAGTGCTGAAAATATTTTTAAAAAGTTGTCATTACCATTGTAGCTGCTGTGATGATTGAAGTCAGTGATGTGTCTGACAGTTGGAGTGACAGTTATGAGGACAGCATGGACTGTGATGACAGTGGGAGAGATCCTGACTTCAATTCCAATCAAAGTGAGGAATCAGTGTCGGAGTCAGGTGAGGACATTTTTTATGATATAACGGGGATTTTTTACATGTTGCAAATTCTTACTATTTTTTAATGACCAACAAAATTTCGTAAAAATTGACCTCAAATTAATTTGCCACATAATGCTAGTTAATAGACATAACCTTTTAATTCGTTAAAATAAATCTTGCATAATATTTAATCATTTGATTTACATATAATCCTTAAACTTTTACAGCAACAAAAATAACCTGTTGTACGGTATGAGAGTGTTTACCCTGTCACCCATTTCTGTGAAGTTATCTGTCCTTGTTTGGACTTGGAGCTCTTTATATATTATCAAGCACTGAGAAAAGTTGAGTGAATGGTTTTACGAATTGCCCTTGTTATGCTTATGTCTGCATTTCAATAATTTTGACCTACGGTAGCTTTTAACGTAGTGGGTCACAATAATTCAAATTGAAATTCAAATTTTTGTTCTCAAAATGTTTGGTACTAAAAAGCACTTAGTAGAAATGTTGAAATAGTACTATCTGGTTATAGGAAGTGTTTCTGTGTCAAGAACTCTGTATATTTTTTGTTAACAGATTTTGAGCAAAATGAGCAGCACGTCTCCAGGAAAACAGGTGTTCAAGGCGATGCAGGTGTTCAAGATGATCCAGGTGTTCAAGACGATCCAGGTGTTCAAGACGACTTGGATGTACCATATGATCTGGGTGAACAACATGGTAAGTCAGCACGAGACAATTCCAAATTTGAATTATTAGAAGGGTGCGCGAACTTTACGGACAGAACTCGTAGTTTAACATCTTAATATTGTAATTATTACTTAATTCTTTAAAAAAGAAAAGAACATTATTTTTGAACACAAAACTTGCGTTGAAAATTGAACAGTTTTTGGTATTCGCTTCAGATACATTGAATCTTGAGAAACCACCTGGCCTTGGTACAAAATACGAACCTCAAGACATGGACATCGTTTCAGAATCAGATGGTATGTATAGTTGCATATTACTGTAGACTACTTACAGTGTTATGATTTATTTTTAGCTTTACTTTTAGAAGAAAATTAGAGCTTATGAGCCAGTGCACACAGAAATGGGGATAGGTTCAATTTTTCAAGCAATAAACGAATATACAACATCTCCTGAATACAAGATAGATGAAATCATAAATAAATCTTAAGTAGTTTTAAAGATATGGCCTTTTGAAGTTATGTAGTAAGTGGATTTCGAAATCATAAATAAATCCCAAGTAGTTTTAAAGATATGGCCTTTTGAAGTTATGTAGTAAGTGGATTTTTAACCTGACATCAAAAACATTAAGGTGAGGTCAAAACGACGTCATCCTAGCAACGCATGAAAAAGAGATATTTTTAATAATTTTGTGTTTATATTACATAACTTGGTATTTGTGCAACTGTGGCTGAAGATAACTGATTAATAAGTCATTAATATTATTGTTTATTTAACATCCGAGTGTTCATGTTTTCAGCATCTGTGACATCAGTTGTATTCCCGATGCTAACGGAGCGATGTGTACATCAAGCAGCTGGTGAGGAAAGTAGAGAAGAAGATGAGTGTGATATGGAGAAGTTTGAGAAAGTTTTGGATAAGGAATGTCCTTCAATATTTGTACGTAAAGTGGTAAATTCTGACACTCGTAATGATAGGAAAAAGAAAACCTCTAGAGTACAGAACTCTCATCATGCTTGCTATTACTGTGGGAAACTCAGGTCACACATTCAAGACCATATGATACGGAGGCTAAAGGCAGAAGCTGAGGTAAAGAATATCGAGGTGTGTTCTGATGAAAAAATAAAAGACAAATTGAAGGACTTGTTACGATCCAAAGGTGACAATGTTCACAACAAGAATGTGTGTAAATTGAAGGAAGGGGAATTGATTTTGTCTCGTAGACCAGAAGAATTTAAACATACTGATTATGGTCCATGCAGTGCGTGCTTTTAGTAGATGTTGACTTAATCGTTACCAAAACATCTGAAAACATGTAAAGGTAACAAAGAGGGCTGCATTCCAAAGAAGAGGTACCTCAAAACCATGTCTGACATTGTGAAAGGAATATTCGTCCATCATGCATCTCCAAGCTTGATAAAGGATGTTTTTACCATAATGAAAACAGATGAGGTTGGAATGGTTGCTACGTCGGATCAGCTTATAGTGTGTGTTGGAGAAAAATGGATAAAGTCTTGCATTTACAACTCAGTTAAGAGAGGATACTGGGCATCGCAACACATGCGGCTTGCAGCCAAGCTCTTGATTTGTCTAAGGAAACTAGAAACAGGTGGGAATCAGGATGAGATTGAAAAGATTGATAAAAGTATGTGGGACTACCTTCGACCAGCATATTTTCCAAATTTATTACAAGCATCATTGGAGGTTTCTTTTCCAGAAACGGACGACATTGAGGAACTAAAAAGCCCGTCGAACAGTATCAAAATCAAGTATGACCTAATAACAATGTTGGAGGAAAAGGCTTGCTTATCTAGCCAAGAGTTTGACAAAACTGGAGATGAAAAATGGAAGATATACAGAGAGGAAGCAGAGAATGTGCTGAAGGATACACATAGATTTTGGAAGACAAAGGTAAACAAGATGGCAAGAAAAGTTCTGTTTGAAAGAAAGTTGGGAAAAACAGAAAAAACTACCAAGTCCTAAGGATCTTGAGAAACTTGGAATTCATCTCAAGAGTAAGCTTGAAAATGCCAACTTGGATAAAGATGAAGCGACATGGGTTGAAAACAGAGAGCTAATGAAGTATGCAGAATCAAGACTCCTGATATACAACAGACGAAGGAGTGGAGAAATAGAAAATATCAGGTTGGTAAAAATAAAGCATAGTCTTCTTTTTCTGTTTCTTTTTAGAATAACCAACTGGGTGTAAAAATTTCATTTGCCTCTTACACTTACAGAGCAGTAAGAAAACTAGACTGTGTCCTCAGGACACTGATGCCCCCACTGCTGCAACAACATTTGTTACAAAATTTTGTACCAGGTATTAAGAACATGTGGTGATCATGATTAGTAAATGAGGAGTAAGTGCCACAAAATTTAATAACTAACATAAACGAAGGGCCATAACTCTGGTGAAAATTGTTGCAAGACAATGTCCTTTACAACAATCTTCACATCATGTCTAATCATCTGTGCAAGTTTGAAAGAAATCAGCTAAATTGAAAATGTGGAGTTGATGCCACAAAATTTTGTAAGTGAAATAAACAAAGGGCCATTACAGTGGTAAAAATGGCAGCAGGAAAAAATCTTTTCTTTATGATCATCTACCCATCCAGCTTGATAATGTGTGCAAGTTATAAAGAAGTCTGTCCAAAAGTAAATGTGGAGTTAATGCCACAAGATATTATTACTGAAATAAACAAAGGGCCATAACTCTGGTAAAAATGGCTGTAGGAAGAAATCCTTTCTTTACGATCATCTACACAACCTGCTTGATCATCTGTGCAAATTTAAAAGAAATCCCTAAGATAGTTAATGAGGAGTTGATGCCACAAGATGTAATTACTGAAATTAACAAAGGGCCATAACACTGGTAAAATTGGTCGCAGGAAATATTCCTTTCTTTACAATCATCTAAACATCAAAATCAAAGGCTTCTGTGACAGGAAAGTAAACTCTTCTGTGACTGAAAACTAAAAGCTTGTGTGACTGCAGCAAAAAGCTGGTGCTGTAAATACAATTTTTGTGCAGTCACAGAAGAAAAATTTATTGTCACAGAAGAAAATTGTCACACTGGAGCCCGCTATAGGTCCGTCCGTCCGTACGTACGTCCTCAAATCTTGTGGCATCAACTCCTCCTAAACTATTGTGGCAGTCTCACAATTTCAAGGATGGCGGAAAGAAGAACGACGAGAATAAGGTTTGTGAGGCTTTTTATTATCTTTTCTAGATCCATGGTCGTTTTGTAGTCGAAAAATTACGGCATCTATGTACCTCGTTCTGGTTTTGAATTGAAAATGGAGATGATAACGACAATTTTAATTTCCGTTTTGGGAGTCAATATTTTGATTTTGTGTGCTCTTGTTGCAATATCACTAATCATGCTAACAGTTTATCGCAATTGGAATATATTGTTTTTGAGATGGAATAACGATTTTCAGTAAAAGATGTGCACTGTATCTCTAACTTCGTCATATAATTTTAGAAGAATTCTCGCGTGCATTCTGAATACAGACGTACACGCACACTGCTTTATAATAAATGATTCTGTAAATTTATTATTTGGAGTCAAAGTAGATCACCTTGATGACGCTGAAAAAAATTGTGGAAATGTGTACAGAACAAAATTTACAATTCTGGATATCATTTGATAACTGGTGTTGACTGTTGAATTCAGAAATGCTGTAAGAAAACAAGATATTGCAGCTATCATTGGCAAGTATTTAGACTTTATGTAATAATCACTGCAACATTTTAAGGTCTGGAAAATCAAATAGTTACTAAAATTTGAAATTTGCAAGGTTTCTGCCAGGCTGTTTTGGCTTGTCGGGGCCGACCAGTGTTCCCGCTCACGTACATGTGTACGTGATTCACGTAGAAAATTGACAAATCGCGCACATGAAACGTACGTAAAATGTGCAATCATGTATGGAAATTCAGCTTTGTCTGACAAAATTTTCAATGTCTGAATGAAAATTCATGGTTGTCAGACAGTTTGTCGGACCGATGTCACCTAACATAAGAAAATTATTTTGAATTAGATCATAACTTGAGCTCTGAACAAGAAATTTCAGCAAAATGAACTTGCCTGACGAAATCAAAATTGTACAGTCGTAATGCACGTGCTGCCATTTTCTTTTGTGAATTTTTGCAAGCAGTCATTAACAAGGAAGCAATTTAGTGTGATTCCCCAATAAAGTTGACAACAAATTTAAATGTAACCTTGAATAAGCAGTTTTTCACTGATTTTTCACCTTTTTAAAACTTTTTCTCACTTCCGTGTTTATAAACTAATGCAAATTTTTCTGCGCATACTTCCGGTTATACTCCGGAAGTCAATAAGTTATGACGTAGAACACATCATTGCGTGGAAACAGTGGTAGTAAAGCAAAGTAGAGAGACACCGTAAATTACACATGTATGTGTAACCTGAAGGAAAAGGTTAATTACACATCTATGTGTAATCCGAATGAAATGGGTTTATATTACAGCTGGCCAAGTTAGTTTACAGAACTTTACTAGCTTTTGTACAAGGGTCATGTGCTGTCAATCATTTTTTTCTTTAGACACTGACTGTCAGCAAAGCTTTATTACCATATTAAATAATGATTAAATTATCAATAATAAAGTTAACCTTACAATGTATACATGAACCAGATACTTAGTAAGCATGCGACAATTTGCAAAACCGGCACCTCTGGCAGGAATGGTGTTTCCAATATTTGTCCCATGACTGTCTGATAACATAGTGCGTTCTCCATGTATCAAGGGTTTCCCTGAATCAAGGTATTTTGTTAAGTTAAATTATTTTCATAGTGGGCATCTGGAGAGTCGTTGATATCACGAAAGTTATTCTTAGATATCATTCATATTTCAAAGAACACTAAACATCTTGCCTGTTCTGCACCATATAACCTGAACAGTGTTGGAGTGCCGTAAAACTCAACTCAACTTAAACTTGCACAAAAAGTGTCCATTGTTTTATTTGTGTGGCTATTTTTCTTATGTCCGTGTTCTTTGCAGCTGAAAGTCTTCTAAATCCATAGCCACACAAGTATTTGGCCACTTAAATTTTAACAATCAAAAAAGAAAAGCCTCATGTTTACGGACAATATCCCACAATCCTTCACAGGAAGTCGGCCATGTTTAAAGTGCACATGGTTGAAAATCATGAAGACTGAATTCATTATTCAGATTATCTTTTTTATTATTATTTCATGTCTGGCTTTTTAATTTTTTTTGGAAATTCTACTTTTATACAAAATTATCAGGAGATTCCTCACAGTATGGGATAGATTGTATGGATATGAATGGTTATATGGTCCACCACCAAATAATTAAAGTTAGTATACAGAGAGACTTGTTGAATTGTTTTTACTGCATGAACAAGGTAATGTGCAACATCTTTATGCAAACAAAGGACCAAGAAAAGCCTTAGGTCATGCCAATTCACATGGCCACTTAAATCTTAGTAAATTTCAAGCATTGGACACAGTGTCTGGACTCTGAATAAACCACACATTGTTTATCATTCCCCACCCACTTGTTTGTATCTAAATTGACACAATTTTATCATAATGGGGTTTGCTTGATGTGAACTTCACCTTGAGAGTAGTTAGATATATTCGGGACTGCTGTCCAAGAACAGACGTTTTAATTCTTACCAATTCTTCAATTTTATCTTCATTATGAGGGTGTTGAAATACATAAAGCTGAGAATGTTGACACGGCTGGAAATTGTGACATTGATGAGGGTGTTGAAATACATGTAGCTGAGAATGTCCACACGGCTGGGAATTGTGATATTGATGAGAGAAGTGAAAAACTTTTAGCTGAGATTGTTGACAAAGCTATAAATTTTGGTATTGCTGAGGGTGTTAAAATACATGTAGCTGAGAATGTTGACATGGCTGGGAATTGTGATATTGATGATGGTGGTGAAATTCTTGTAGGTAAGAATGTTGACACAGCTAGAAATTGTGACATTGATGAGGGTGGTGAAATACATGTAGCTGAGAATGTTGACAGGGCTGGAAATTGTGACATTGATGAGGGTGGTGAAATACATGTAGCTGAGAATGTCGACACAGCATGGAAATGTGATAATGATGAGAGTAGTGAAAAACATGTAGCTGAAAATGTTGACACGGCTGGGAATTTAGACATTGATGAGGGTGGTGACATACATGTAGCTAAGAATGTTGACACAGCTAGACATTGTTATATTGGTAGGTTCAATGTTAAAAAGGTTATTGAGAATGTTGACACAGCTGGGAAATGTGATAATGATGAGAGTAGTGAAATACAAGCAGCTAAGAATTTTGACACATCTGAGAATTGTGGTACAGATAAGGATGGTGAAATAGTTGAGAATGATGCTACTGCTGGGAATTGTGATATTTATGAGGTTGGTGAAAAACATGTAGCTGAGAATGTTGACACAGCTGGGAATTGTGATAAAGATGAGTGTGATGAAAATGAAAGTTACACTTGTGAATCCACCTCTGATAAGGCTGATTTTGGTTATTCTGATGGTGAAAATAATTTGAATGATAGTTTTGAAGATCCGGACTATGTACCTGTTGAAAGCGAGGATAGTGACACATCAGAGGAAGGAGATTCAGCTTCAGTGACATGTAGTTACCGTAACAGACAGAAAGCAACTGCTGAAAATCATTACAGACAAAAATCTACCTAAAAAAAAACAAGATCAGTTTATTCTGATGATTCAGATTGAATCCCAGACAGCCTAAGTGAAAGTGAAAGTGTAGTAATCCCTGACATTTCACGTTTCCATTCAGTGCCTGATGAATATGATACAAATATCACCCCTCAGTCAGATGAAAATCATGTTGATGGTTTCAATCAGTCTCGTGTTACTGTCCCCAAGAAATCTAGTGCTTCAAGCACAAGCGGATTCGGATTGCTCCCGAAACAACCTATACAGAGTGGATGCAAGCAAGTGTATGATAAAATAAATTACTGAACTTTTTGCAGGAAAGCTATCAGAAGTAAAATTTCACGTCATTTGTTATCTGTTCTCAAGTCAGAGTCAAGAGTGATAGATGTTGCTATTTTGCCAAAAAGATCGAAAGAACGTATGGTAAAATTGGAAACTGACACAATCAACAGACAAAAGGTCAAAACAATACCTTTGACGGAAGATCAAGCTCAGAAACTACATGCTGAAGGAAATGAAAAACGAGTCTACCTCTCTACAAAAGGAACCATGTGCAGAAAACTGGACCAGACTGGCCAAACTGACTTTGTGTAGATTGATTCTATTCAACAAGAGAAGAAGAGCTGAAGTTAAAGATTTGAAATTGGAGGAATTCGAAACACGTCCAAATTGGCAGGATGAACACAGAGGCGAGTTCAAGATGGCCTTGACTACCTCTGCCAGAATGCTATCTGAAAGGTACATTTTCAGATGATATTATCATCAATCCATTTGATTACATAATTTCCTTTAAGTATTAAAATTGTGTGTCTTGGTTGTCCAACACTTATTAGCTTATTGTTAACTCATAAATGTGAAAAGTAACAAAATTTCCACAGCATTCTAGTCATCTGGCATAGAACATCTATGGCGTCTTGCTTGAAACATCATTTCTTTAAATATATATAGCAGACACCGTGAAATCTGTCAGACTGTCAGATACATCTGACAAAAAATTAAAATGTCTGATAAAACTTTAGATTCTGTCAGACAGATTGTTTAACCAAAAAATTACAAGAATGTGATGTGGTAAAGTGGTAATATGTTTGACTGATAAAATTCACATGTGTCTGACAAAATGTCAGGATCTGACCTTTTTGAGTTTTTGCATTGTGTACATTACCCTATAATGTAATCATGTTATTTCGGAAGATGTGTGTTTATGGAGAGCGTTTGCAAATTTTGAAATAGGTTTCCTGCAACTTCTGGTTTCTTATATTGTCTGTTTAATATAGAAATCTGCAAGCTTTTGATATAATGATTGATGGAATATCTTAATTGTGCCCCCTCCTTTGAGAAGAGGAGGGGTATATTTGGTTTTGCTAACGACGATCTGTTGGTCAGTCATTCTGTCTGTCTGTAGGTCTATTTAACTGAAAAAGAATATGATTTTTTTTATTTTTATGCTCAAAACCTACCAGCTCGCAAATGCTAAACAGACTTTGGATTTGGAATGGCCTTTTGTATTACACAACCCATTTATATGCTATAATATGTTGGGTCCTTTTGTAAGGACCCAATACTTGTATACAGTGAAATTATACAATACAAATATACATTTATATGTTTATTGGGTCATATTAGGTACCATTATATTGCTGTGCACAGCAAAATCATGTACATGTATATACAACCATTTGAACTATTTGATTGCAATACAAATGAGTTTGCTTAAGCAATTATCTACTTACTGTACCACTTTGTGACTTAAAAAGTTTTTTTTTGTTTTTGTTTTTTCTGTTATATAGAATGGACATGGTCATAAGTGCAGGCAAGTCGAAAAAATGTGGATGCCTACGTCATTATGCCTCCAGATACAAAGCAGGCCGTGAATTTGTTAAACTCAACCAGACAGAGTGTGGACATTGCCACTTCTAACCCATACATCTTCGCAAGATTGAATAGTGATTCTCCACTTAGTGGCAACACAGACCTTAACGATATTGTTGCTGAGTGTCCGGGGTTACAGCATCCCGAACGAATTACTTCAACAGGCCTTCTTCGGTATATTGCTACAGTTTCTCAGGTATTTTAAACAAGTTTTTTATACATGGATATGAGATTTAAGTTACAGTGGAATCGCGATAACTCGAAACGCGATAACTCGAAATGACGGTTTAACTCGAAGTCGGCCGCCGGTCCCGTCAATTTTCCTTATATATTCAACTAAAAAAAGTTGCGATAACTCGAAACGCGATAACTCGAAATTCGCGATATCTCGAACATATTAATAAGTCCCTTGAATAGGAAATAAGAGCAAATTAATCGCGATAACTCGAAGTACATATACTGACACGGTTTTTCACACCTCCCGCGAGGTTGTTCGAAGTCTTTTGTTAATTGCCAACTTGTCAACAAGATTTGTTAGTGGCACGTCATTTTAATGATATGAGTGTGAAGCAAACAATAATAGTGATTTGTCTCAAATTAGTGTCATACAAACATTTGGAGTTGTTAATTTTTCTTTCTAAAAAACGTCCTTTAATTTTCTGAATTCCATATTCCACAGCTTGTATCAATCAGCAGACGACAGTTCGCATACGGCATAACGAAAAATAATAAAATTATTAATACATTTTTCCGAGCAATCCAGCGAAGGGTCCGGGTAACTGGGATGATACCTTGATCGGAATACAACTAATCTTTCTATTCCGAGTAATTCAGTGAAGGGCCCAGGTTATCTGGGAGGATAGCTGAATCGGAATGTCGGCAACCGGGAAAAAAAGCGAAAAGCGGAAGTGTAAACGGGAGACAGTCGAGCTCTGAGTGTAGGTCAAACAGTGAACGCGAATTGTCAATGTTAAATAATCTACACCGAACTCTACTTCGAGACAAATTAGAGCATTTGAGCAAGTTGCGTCAAAGTTCTCTAGTCGAATTCTGTGACTCCCGTGCTGCTTTGTAATATTGTATTTTGTAGCATGTCATGATATGTTGTTGCTCTTAAATAAATGTGTACTGGTTGTTTTTCTTTATAATTTATGCTGAATATATCTGCATGTAGGTCGTAACGCTATTGTGTGTATTTGAATTATGATGCACTGTATACATGTATGTCTCGTGTTGGTACAATGATATTTGTTAACATTTGTTAAAATGATGTTTCTACGTCGATCTTTTTGTATATAATCATGAAAAAAACTGAGTAATAAAATAATTTAAAACATAATTATCTTGTTTTATTGAGCAAACTTTACGACAAACATTTGTTACGTACTTACCGTATGGTGTCGTAATAATTGCACGTCGTTACTTTCTTAATACTCGCATGGTATTTTGGGAAAGTCAAAGTCGCGATAACTCGAAGTTCGCGATAACTCGAAGTAAATCGTCGGTCCCTTGGGACTTCGAGTTATCGCGATTCGACTGTATTTAATATAAAACCTAGGTGCCTGTACATTATTGTAGATTTCAATCATTATTTGAGGATGGTTATGAGTTCAGGTTCAAAGTAATTAAATCAAGTGTGCAATAGCACAAGTGATTTAATTACATGCACCTGAACAAGTACAGACACTTTGGTTTTATTTTGATTCTAATAAGTATTTGGAAAGAAATTCAAACCAATCAAGGATCTATTTTAGCTCTTGGAAAGTTTGCCTGTTCAATTACCTCCCTCAAAACAGAGCTCCACATAAATTTTGAGAGTAATTGGGTAAATACCCACTTCTTTCAGCTTGAATTGGGTATCGTCAATTTTAATTGGGTATCAAGACCCAGTTAATATTAAAATGTGTTTACAAAAGTGCTAATTATGCTTAATACATTAATTAATGCAAGTGAAAGAAGTTAAGTTGCCTACTTCTGTTAAATAACTATAACTTTGATATTCAATAAGCCTTTAAAACAGCAATAAGGCATACAAATGTTTTAATTATCACAAATTTATTTGGGTAATGGTACCCATACTTTTAAAAATGAATTGGGTATTTTAAAACTTTAATTGGGTATTTACGCAAATACTCTACTTATCTGTTGCTCAGTCAAATTACGAACAGGATAAAATGATTTTTTGTAAATGGATAGAACAAAACAATCAAACGAATACTTTCTAAATTCCCACTTATTCTTGACACAATGAATAGTTATAGATATTGTTGTGTTCTCTTGTCAGCCACGAAATGAAAGTAGTCTTTTAAACAAAATCATGTGTTTTAATTTTGTCTGACCTTGGCAAAGTTTTTGACAACCTTTCTGCTCAATGACTGGTTTCATGGATTATCCAAATACTGGTAGATCTAAGTGTACCTAAATATTCCATGTCATCATTGTTGATGCCTGTTTAAAACGTCTTAAGTTTACCGTTTCACAATTCTTCATTCTTAACTTGTTTTGATATGACATCATTTTTTGTCGCGATGAAGTAGTTCCTGTTAATATTTTCTATGCAGTTTTTTTTCTTGATCCATAAGATTTTTTAAATAGAGTATTTTAAGTTTATTTATTTTTTTAAGATTACACATATATAGGGAATAAATGTTGTATAAATTGATAAGTGACTATTTTGCCCTTTTACACAACAACAATCATATGAAAGTCATGTAAGAGAATGTTGGGGAGGTAATAGGAATACACAGTACATTATTGTAGAATTGAGGACAGCTGCTGTTCTTATTTTCTTATAGTGAGAAAACCAGAAGTTGAATCAGAACGTAATATGTTGTTTGTTTGGCGGGCACACATGCAATCTGGTGGTTTCCACCTGATAAGTTGGGAATGAGATATTGAAATTAAACTTAGCACATAGGTAGCTAATTAAGAGAGGGAAGATTTCAATTTCCTTTGGGATCAGTAGAGTTAAGCTTCTTGTGGTGTATTGTGATCAAACTCTTGTTTCCATGTGGGTAACTTCAGTTGGGAATGAGCTACTTTAACCAAACTTTGGACAGCGGTAGCTCATTAGAGAAAGGGAGATTGCTTTTTGGGTCATTTGGGCCATGTTTAAAGTCATTTTTACTAAATTAGAAAAAACAAGAGGGCCATGATGGCCCTGAATCGCTCACCTGAGTATGAAACTCAAGTTATTAACCAGAAACTGAATTTTTATTTTTAGCAACAGAGACCTTGACCTTGATCACAGACACGTGGGTAGCAATCCCAATTTGTCTCTTGTTATAAGCTACTCATATACCAAGTTTGGAGTCAATATGCCAAAGCAAACTCAAGTTATTAAGTGGAAACTGAATTTCTATTTTTAGCAACAGTGACCTTAACCTTGATCAGAGACACCTGGGTATCAATCCCAAGCTGCCTCTTGATATAAGCTACTCATACACCAAGTGTGGAGTCAAAAAACCAAAGCAAACTCAAGTTATCAAGTGGAAACTGAATTTCTATTTTTAGCAACGGTGACCTTGACCTTGATCACAGACACCTGGGAAGCAACCCCAAGCTGCCTCTAGATAAAAGCTATCCATATACAAAGTTTGGAGTCAATAGGCCAAAGCAAGCTTAAGTTATTTAGCAGAAACTGAATTTCTATTTTTAGCAACAGTGACCTTAACCTTGATCACAGACACCTGGGTAGCAACCCCAAGCTGCCTTTTAATATAAGCTACCCATCCATCAAGTTTGGAGACAATATGCCAAAGCAAACTCAAGTTATTAAGCAGAAACTGAATTTCTATTTTTAGCAACAGTGACCTTGACCTTGATCACAGACACCTGGGTAGCAACCTCAAGCTGCCTCTTGATATAAGCTACTCATACACCAAGTGTGGAGTCAAAAAACCAAAGCAAACTCAAGTTATCAAGTGGAAACTGAATTTCTATTTTTAGCAACGGTGACCTTGACCTTGATCACAGACACCTGGGTAGCAACCCCAAGCTGCCTCTAGATAAAAGCTATCCATATACCAAGTTTGGAGTCAATAGGCCAAAGCAATCTCAAGTAATTAAGTAGAAACTGAATTTCTATTTTTAGTAACAGTGACCTTGACCTGAATTTCAGACACCTGGGTAGCAACCCCAAGCTGACTCTAGATATAAGCTATCCATATACCAAGTTTGAAGTCAATAGGCCAAAACAAGCTAAAGTTATTAAGTGGAAACTGAATTTCTATTTTTAGCAACAGTGACCTTAACCTTGATCACAGACACCTGGGTAGCAACCCCAAGCTGCCTTTTGATATAAGCTACCCATACATCAAGTTTGGAGTCAATATGCCAAAGCAAACTCAAGTTATTAAGCAGAAACTGGATTTCTATTTTTAGCAACAGTGACCTTGACCTTGATCACAGACACCTGGGTAGCAACCCCAAGCTGCCTTTTGATATAAGCTACCCATACACCAAGTTTGGTGTCAATAGGCCTAAGCAAACTCAAGTTATTGAGCAAAGACTGAATTTCTATTTTTAGCAACAGTGACCTTGACCTTGATCACAGACACCTGGGTAGCAACCCCAAGCTGCCTTTTGATATAAGCTACCCATACACCAAGTTTGGAGTCAATAGGCCTAAGCAAACTCAAGTAATTGAGCAAAGACTGAATTTCTATTTTTAGCAACAGTGACCTTGATCACAGACATCTGGGTAGCAACACCGAGCTGCCTTTTGATATAAGCTACCCAAACACCAAGTTTGGAGTCAATAACCCTAAGCAAACTCAAGTAATTGAGCAAAGACTGAATTTCTATTTTTAGCAGCAGTGACCTTGACCTTGACCCTGTGGTCATGATTTGAACAACTTTTGTAGACATCAGTGCCAGGATGCTTCAGGACAAATTTGGTTAAAATCCATCAAATGGTTTCAGAGGAGATGTTGTTTAAAGGAAATAGTTGACGGACGACGGACGCCTGACAAAGACGGGTCACAATAGCTCACCATGAGCCTATGGCTCAGGTGAGCTAAAAATGTTTCCATTTAAGAACTTTAGTTGGAATGGAGGTACTTTTTCTGCAATATTTTAGATATTCGTTGTGCTATATAACTAATCGTTATGGTTCATGCCTGGACCTTGTACATGTATTTTGGATACATCAAAACTGACCCACAAACTCTGGTAATTTTAGGTACTTACTGCAGCAAAACAACTTTTACTTTTTATTATTTTATTTATAACCTGTGGACATATAAACCACATTAATGACTAAAACTTTCAGATTTTAGATATGTCCGATATGAAAGTAATGAAAATTGGAGGGCAAACTATTAAGAGATTTTCTTTAGCTTAGTTTTTTACTTAAACATGGGGGCTGTTTTAATCAACGTAATGACACAAATGTTTAACTTGCGTTAAATGTTTTAATGCCTTTGATCATTACTGTGCCTAAGTGTTTTTGTTCTTTAAATTTTTGTTAATTTGTTAACAGGTTTATTTATTTTTATGCAGAACTGAAAATTAAATGTTTGTTTTGGCCATAAACACAATGACTTAAATTGTATGCGTAAGTTAAGAATTTACACAAGTTCTTTGATAAAACAGTTGATTGCTAATAGTTATGTGTCAAGCATATTATGAAGATCTTTACATATGGTCCATAATAGATGGTACAAACTTTAAATTATTGTGGATAGAGTGTCAAAGCAATTGCTGTTGGACTTTGGAGTGTTGTTCCATGCGATTTGTTATTTTAGGTTTCCCAGCTTCTCATTGCTGTTGATAGTGGCCTTGTCAATAAGTGGAAAGGGAAACGGTTGGCAGATATCTCTGTGGATGGTAATGATGTTTCTGTCATTAGTTTACTGCAGCTTTGCATATGAAATCAAGATTGTATTTTCTATAGCACTAATGATACTATTTCTTAATAAAAGAATTTTGTAGAATCAGTTTGCCAATCTTTCTCACTGCATTGGCTCAAGGTCAATGACACAAGGTCAATTAAAATTCATACAATGTGAACATTAATTCTTATGTATTCATACCATGTAAAAAGTTGTTTTGTAATATGTTTGAGAATTGATATAAAACAAAACCTTTTCAACTATTAAGACAAAATGGCAGACTTGGCCAAAAACATTAAAACACTTTCAGACTGCTGTCTTGTTTACTAAATAAAAGCATACCTAAAATGTCCTTTTATATTTTGTAGAATTACCTGATGTTCCTGAGGATGAAGATGACATTGAAGACGACTTAGAACAAAATGAAGATACATGTAAGTGCAAATTGGATAAGTCTCTTTTTGTGTCGCCTGCGATTGCAGGTAGACACATAGGGATCCTATTGTCCGTCGGCGTCGGCGTCGTCCGGTAGTCCCCAAACTTTAACATGAAACTTAATGTTGCCTATAACTTTGAAAGTACATGTCCTATTCACTTCATACTTGGAATATATCATCGTCATGAACAGCACCATTGGTTACAACAAGAATGATAACTCCTGTTGGACTATTTTTGAGTTATGCCCCTTTCAAATGCAAGTTTAACATGAAACTTAATGTTGCCTTTAACTTTGAAAGTATATGTCCCATTCAAGTCATACTTGGAATTTATCATCATCATGAACATCAACATTGGTTACAAGAAGAATGATAACTCCTGTTCGACTATTTTTTGAGTTATGCCCCTTTCAAGTGCAACTTTAACATGAAACTTAATGTTGCCTATAACTTTGAAAGTACATGTCTTTTTCACTTCATACTTGGAATATATCATCGTCATGAACTGCAACATTGTTTACAACAAGAATGATAACTTCTGTTTGACTATTTTTGAGTTATGCCCCTTTCAAATGCAACTTTAACATGAAACTTAATGTTGCCTTCAACTGTGTTAATACTTGTCTTATTCACTTCATACATGGATTATCATCATCATGAACAACAACACAGGTTACAACAAGAATGATAACTCCTGTTTGACTATTTTTGAGTTATGCCCCTTTTCAAATGCTACTTTAACATGAAACTTAATGTTGCCTATTACTTTGAAAGTACTTGTCCTATTCACTTCATACTTGGAATATATCATCATCATGAACAGCAACATCGGACACAACAAGAATGATAACTCCTGTTTGACTACTTTTGAGTTATGCCCCTTTCACATGCAACTTCAGCATGAAACTTAATCTTGTAAATAACTTTGAAATTACTTGTCCTATTCATTTAATACTGGGAATATATCATCTTCATGAACAACGCCATCAGTGAACAAGAATGATTAGTCCTGTTTAAATTTTTTTAGTTATGCCCCTTTCAGAGGAGACTTTAACATGAAAATGTGGCATAAACTTAAAAGTGCTTGTTCTGCTCATGTAATACTCGGAATATATCAGGGCTCTCACTAGACTTGCAAATCAGGGAGCAGTTTTGTCATAATTTTCCTGAATTAGGGAGAAGTTTGCAGTCAACAGCATTCTTTTCCTATATAGTCTATACAAAATGACTTCTCCCATAGCTCAAAGAAGGGAGACGTCTGGTCACTTTAGGGACACCACTTCTCCTTAGTCTCCCTCTAGTGAGAGCCCTGATATATCATTTACATGAACAATGCCATCAGTGAACAAGAATGATTAGTCCTGTTTAATTATTTTATGAGTTATGGCCCTTTCAAATGTAACTTTATCATTTGTTTAATGGTGCCAATAAATTTGAAAGTGCTTTTCCTTTTTACTTAATACTTGGAATATAATTATATATCATCTGCATTCAAATGAATGATAACCCAGATTTCACCATATTTCTTTAAGCCCATTTTGAATGCAATTGAGTGTTCCATGGGACACCAAATTATAGTGCAGTATTGCAATCAACTTGAATTAAATCTTTTGATCATATATGATTTAATATAGGCCCACATTTCAACATTTTGCTGGCAGGCGACACATGTGTTCTGCGGAACACCGAATTCTAGTTAGTCTTTCGAATCATACATTTGTCCATACCATAGTCAGCACAAAATCTGATGAATTTTAAACATGTGGTGCTATTATTTTTTTTGTGCAATTTATGTGTGAAAATAATGGTCTAATCATAATCAATTTGATGACGCAGGTCCTGTGGAAGAGGCTGAGGATCTTCCTGTGGAAGACTGTGTGGATCTTCCTGTGGAAGAGGCTGAGGATCTTCCTGTGGAAGACGCTGTGGGTCTTCATTTGGAAGAGGCTATTTCTAAGCCACCAAAAGTAGTAAAATCATCGGCAGTGTCACGAGGTAAGTTACATTTTTGGTTTATTTTACCCTGTCTTGCCATGTTTTAATTCGATAACGTAATCAAAACATTTTTCATTAGACATTTAAATCCTTAATATTGGATAATTTGCAAGCGCACAAGTGACATTGATCAACTAGTCACAGTGCCTAGTCCGGAAAATGGGACCCGGATATCAAACTTGGTTCACAAATATTTAAGTGTATTTGCTTAACAGACGTATGCCTCTTATGGGTAAATACACAAATACGCTAGTCATCTGTAGCTTTGGTGTATATGTTCAATATTCCAGGCCTGTTTGGAACACCCTCATACACAAATGACAATAAAGCAATGCAAACAGATTTTACTACATCAAAGTAGAACCCACTCAGGTTGATAAAGTTATTAGCATGAATGTATCTACTTCGGGTAAACGTAGTGTAAAAAGGCCATGGAGAACAGAAGAAGAAGAGCATCTAACGAAAAAGTTATCTGGGAGGCTCTAGGTTCAGTGTACATAATGATGACATGATAGCTGCACAACAGACTTGTGACAAGTTGTCAAGGCGAACACTGGCCCAAATAAGAGCAAAGTTGAATAACATGAAATTGGGGAAATCTCGAAGAGGTCAAATAATATGATAGACTGGTATGGATATTAATTTTCTGATACACATGTGTACAGGCTGAGCATACAGCATATTTTCTTTAGAGAAATTGGCATGTTCTTAATAATTATTTTTCTTTGCTTTATCATAATAATGATGTTAATCAATAAAGGGAATATGGACATTATGCAATAAATTGCTCCAGTTGAAAGACTCACAAGCTCACATCATGTGGAGGAAAGAAATTGAGTCAAGGTGGCGGCACTCCTGTGTCAAAGCTCTAGTTAGCTTTTGAACTTTCTTATATGGTTATTTTTGTATTTGGAAACATTTGACAATGAACTTTTACTTATTTTTGTTCCAAGTTTTTCACAAACATTCCTATTCCTTTCCCCTATTTTTTTGTCTGGAAGCTCCTAGTGTTTTTTCCTAGTTTTTTAAATGCCCTGCTGGACGGCCTGTAGATTATTTGGGCCAATATGTCATTTAATATACCATCTTGTGTTTTTGAAGTGTTGCAATATAGTATGTTTTTTTGTTTGGTTTTGTTTTCTGAAACTTGCAAGAAGCTTGACTTTGTAATATAAAATTAAATTGCTTATTAATGCTTTGAGCATAAATCACAAACATGCATGCAAAAAAACTGTTACCATAATCATTCTAATAGACGCACATGCCCTTTCAACACTCCCCTACTAAATTTTTGAAATCCCGAACCTTTATATGATCTTAAACATAACAACTCATTCCTGGACTTGTTTTGATTTCCGCCATCTTGAAAAGTGTTCTGATAGCGGCCTTTCAAAATGGGTCATTAAAACAGCTATTAATGGCCATTCAACAATCATTGAGTACAATCAGGTTCTTTTTTTGAATTAGCGTACCTGTATTTCTATTGAGAATATCTTTAGTTTGGTATTTAATTATTTGCATGGAGAAAACACTATCATTGATTGAATTGCTTATACTCAGTTTTATAGCTTTTTGGTAAAAGGGGAATCTTTTATATATTCTTGAATTTGACATTTTTATGATCCTATTAGATGTGCACCTTTGGGAAAATGATCGCTCCGCGGCTCATCTAATAGAATGAATACGGTGTAAGGTAGTATATGTGTATTGTGTGAATCCACAACAAGAAGTTGTACTATCTTTTTGTACTTGTTGTTTTAATCATTTTTTGCAAGCTAACATATGTTTAAAATAATTTAAGTTTGCCGTAAAATCCACTTTGTCATTTCTTATAGTATATTTGTTTGTCCGATTAATTCCAGGCTTGGGTAACGTTGTTAAAGAGAATTTTTGTAATATAAGTTTTAAATTGAATTGAGAAAATTCTTTGGAGATAATAGCTAATCATGTTTGTCAAGTCCACTGAAGTCACTGTCTTATTTGTATAATTCTATTTCTATTTCGAATTATTTAAAACAGACGTAAAAATGTAAATATTTTTGCTAGATGAAACTTTTGAATTTTTACGCCCCCACAAAGTGGGAGGCATATAGAGTAGCACTCGTCCGTCCGTACATCCGTCCGTACGTACGTCCCCAAATCTTGTGCCATCAACTCCTCCTAAACTATAAGGCGGATTTCTTTCAAACTTGCACAGATGATCAAGCAGGATGTGTAGATGATCGTAAAGAAAGGATTTTTTCCTGCGACCATTTTACCCAAGTTATAGCCCTTTGTTATTTTTTTATAATTTCAGTAATTAAATCTTGTGGCGTCAACTCCTCCTAAACTATAAGGCGGATTTCTTTCAAACTTGCACAGATGATCAAGCAGGATGTGTAGATGATCGAAAAGAAAGGATTTTTTCCTGCGACCATTTTTACCAGAGTTATGGCCCTTTGTTAATTTCAGTAATTAAATCTTGTGGCGTCAACTCCTCCTCAACTATAAGGCTGATTTCTTTCAAACTTGCACAGGTGATCACCCGTGCGAAAAAAAAATCCAAGCCTTTCTTCATTCACAAGAATTCATAGGAATTGACAAGAAATCCAACATTTTTCCTGTGGAAAAATATTGGAAATCATTGTACTAAAATATCCTAGAAATTCCTAGGAATTCTTAAGATTGTTGCATTGGAAAATTTAGGAATATGTTGGACTATGTCTCCAACAAAATCCCATTTTTTTTCCATCTGTCAAAACTTTGAAAATTCTTGGACTTTGTATGATGTTCTAACTGCATAAATTGGAGAAACTAAGAATATGTTGGACTTAAAATCTTTAGTAGACAGGATCCAAGATTGTCCAAAAGTTTTCTCCATACGAAAAAGTATTAATTTTCTTGTAATTTAAAGTAAGCATGTTTATATTATTTAACATATTTTCTGAGGAAAAGTATTGCTCAGATTTTTGTCGGCAAGTTCATACATGCCATACTTGTGGAAAGCATTTCAAGGAAGATTTCCTTCGGATTTTTTGTGCAGCTAAATAAACAAAAAATATAATCAAAATAAATTCAGAAACAATAGAGAATACTTTATTGCCCCATATTAAACTGTTTATTGTGTTTTTATCTGAGCTGAAATCACTTATTATGTGAAATTATGAATTATGTCCAGCCTAAAATACATCTAGATTCTAATTGCATTCCTACATGTATGTTTAAACAGGAATGTTGAACACCTTCACCAACCCCACCCTATCCCAGGGCAACTCTTGCTTACATCTCCCTAAAGTTGACAGTGGTTTAGGCATTGAATGATTAATCTCATTTTGAGGTACATCTACTTCTGGGTAATTTTAATTCAGCAATCTTATAAAGACATACATATCCGAAATGGTTCATGTCCGATATTATATACACTTTCAATGAAGCAGTTTTCCGAAAAAAACTAATTAGATATAACTATAGAGGCAAGTTGAATTGTTAAAATTACATGTCTCATTACATTTTTAAGTCATTTTGAAACAGTTTACAACAACACAGAGTTAATATTTAATCTTATTAGTTACTAGAATAATCGGCGACGAATCCTGTTATGTCCGTGTTTATTTTACTAATTTTTTAATAATTTTGAAATCTGAGAGTTTTCCGTCGCTTGAAAACTGTAGATTAAAGAAGATTTTATGTAACCTAACAAAATATTAACGTTTGTAAAAGCAGAATTTTAGTAAAAACGGGACGACGCTGGTGAAGTCACTTTTTAACTTTCAACATACGAGAATTTGTTGATTCCTCCCTTACACGATCTTTTTTCTCTCGGATCGGCGAAAGTTGTATACAGTAGTATGAAAAGTTTGTGAATTATAAGTATTGCTTACTGGTGGACTTTAAAAATGAATGACCAAATGATATCGGCCAAACAAAAACACACTCGCCCGAGTACAATGAATGACTATATGTATGAAAAATAAATCATTTAAAATTAAATTTACCGCAATTAAAACATTTCTCCAGTTTCAACTAATTACTACATATCAATAATATTCCTTCCATTTCAACAAACAGCTAAATTAGCACCTTCGAACCCGATGATTGAAGATCAAAGTGCAGCGTCGGCGCGAGTGAAGTCAGATCAAAGCTTTGTCGGTATGTTTGAGGTTGTCATTTACATAAAAAAAATAAGTTTGTCTATTGACAGGCAGCATCGATTTTTATCTCCATCAGGCATCAAGGTCAGCAGTGTTTTAGTTGTGGCAGATTAATCATTGTTCTAATTTTTAATCGACGAATGTGTAAAAAATATTTATTTTCAATAGCGAACATGTGTTTTTATGTTTTTCACAGAATGTTTTGTTTTTGACTTGACACGGACAGTTCTTTTAAATTATAAATTATTGTGGAATAATAAACTATTTAAAAAGCACATTGCGCACTAAGAGTAAACCAGTGCAAAGTGCGCGCGGCAAAATTACGTCATCATATATGACGTCATGTCAGCGAATCGAGACAGTTTGAATTTGTAGGCTTCCTGACCTAGTTATCGGTGTACTTATTTTCGTATCAAGAGAATGAAATAAAAGAAACTTATTTTGCTTCTTACCTGGTCTCAATCTTTACTTTGACATTTGTATCACATGCTTTTATGAAGAAATTACTGAAATACAACTTAATTTCCATTTATTTTATTCGAGATCAACCATGTGTACATCATGGAGTTCAAAGGTCATTATATACTAGTTACCGGTGCATATATAAATATCACATCTGTCAGAAAATCCTAATGTAAATATTACACTCATTACTGTAAGTTAAAAGACAATAACAAATTGCTTCACAGTTCATTAAAATGTGACCAGTTAGCACACAGGAAGTATTAACAACCTTTAAGGATCATCTCAGAATGAAAATGTAAGAACTATAATAAACAGATTAACAGTAGCAACTTATGTTTTCTAACACTTAAACTTTTGTTGAATTGTTTTTTTTTTCAGACACCAGTTGCTTGATCACAGTGGGGGCAGAGAAACCTGGACTCTCTGCGAAGAACTTTTACTTGTGTACAGTATTTAAGATGAGTCCAATGGTCACATTCATCACATTGAGCCCACCTGACAAACTCCAGTACATATGCTAGTTTTATTTCAGGAGGCATTCTTCTTTTGCATATACAGCAAAGCTCTTCATCATCGGATTCTGACAAGGTGTTGTTGTGATCATTTTCTGGTGATGGGGGGACATTTTCCTTGGAGCAACAAGGCACTGGAGATGATTGGGGAAACTAAAGAGATTTCTTGGAGGTTGGCCGTGATTCCAATATCTCCTCATTTTTGGAGGAGGCCATGTTGCCTACAACTGAGGGAGGAATGAATTTTCTCTTCTTACTTGCAGCAGCCTTTACAGCTACAATTTTACGTTGCTCCAGAAACTGGTCTCCACTTGTTTTCTTTGTAACCTGCTCATTTTCTACCGGTATTGGTTCCTGATCACCCTTGTATATGGTTGACGGCATTACCTTTGTTGGTTCAATCTGAGATTTTTGAAGTGGAAATACCCCAGTTTTTCTGAAGTCACTGACCAGGTTAGCTGGTGAAAAAGCTTTCATATATGCCCTTGATGAGAGTTCACCAACTACATATCTGGTAACTGATTGGCCAGGATTTTCTCTTAGAAATTTTTGACACTCGATATTGTAGATGGCTTTGAGAGGTCCAAAACATGCCACATCAAGGGGCTGCGTTACATGCGAAGTGTGGGGAGGTAGTATAAAAAATATGATGCCATGATCATTTCCCCAGTTTTTTAGAGTCAATGATATGTGTGATCTATGTCCATCAAATATGATAAGGTGTTTATCATTTACATTGGGGTGCACAAATTTAAGGAAATGATTATTGAGATAGTTCTCAAATGTGATCGCATTGGACCATCCAGTTTCACTCATTTCTCCAGCTGTACCTGGGCATGTATTATTCAGCAGAGCGTCACACCAGCGCTTGCCTGGAAATATAAAATAAGGGGGGATGTACGACCCAGCTGCATTACCGCACCCTATAAGGGTAACATTCTTTCCACGTGGTGATGTTATTGCCTGCGGGGTCGCTCCTTTAGGGCATAACACTTTAGGAGGAGAATGTTCCAACAGCAAACCAGACTCGTCAATGTTCCATATCTTGTGAGGACTTTGACGGAGGTTATATTGCTCATAAACTTCTTCTAATTCCTGGAAGTGTTTGTCAAGAGATTCCTGGGAGGTAGCCTTTGCCCTAACAATAGCAAGTTTTTCTGGCTTTGCTAAATGGATCTCAGGCCAGCGCTTTTTAAAGCTTTGATACCATGAGCCTTTGAATGTTGGGTCATTGGATGACTTCTTCCCAATGGCAACTGCAAATTCAAAAGCCAAGTCAAGGAAAGATTGTCGGGAATAACCGTAGCCAATATTTGACATGTAAGTCATGTGGTCTACAAGACTCTTTTCTTCTTCTTTGCTGAATAAAGGATCTGGGCCATGACTTGGTAGGTACTCTGTAGGCTGAAGCCCTAAATGCCTGTCCCTCAAAGTACTCTCTGGGACACCAAAAACTCTTGCAGCCTTGTAAACTGACATTCCATTATCCCTTACTGCCTTAAATGCCAAACCAATCTGAGCAGTATCATAGTTTCTTTTCTTTTTATTCTGTGAACCAATCGTTGGGAACTAAAAAATAAAAGAAAAAAAAGAAAAATTTAATAAATGGGGATAAATTGATCGAGGTTTTTTTACCCAGTCACCGGGTATCGGTGGGCATTGCAGCAAACACAACACAGATTTACAGGTTTTAAATTGGAGGAATTGGAGCCGAGTTGTGCAAAGGGAACAATTTATCACATGACATTTTACTTAATTAGATGGAAATTTGTTTACTTACCCGTAAAAAACTCATGGTTTTGCCGATTTTACGAATTTGACATATTTGACATATCGCGGGATAATTTGACAGGGCATACTTTAAACATCCGGTATGCAAATTAGATGACGTCAGAGATATTCGGCGATCACGGATTGCACCGAGTACTAGTATACACCGATAACTAGGTCAGGGAGCATACAACGTGTTACTGGAAATTTTATTTGAAATATGCAAGTAAGTAACGTTTGCTTTCCTCATTTAACAATTTATCTGCAGTTATATCGAGATGCAAAATAAGACTGTATTCGTGCCATGCAATGGTTATCTATATAAATTACATCTAAATTTCTACAACAACAACAAAACAGAAACATGAAGAATGCAAGAACGGACATATTGCTCTACGGATCATGAATGTTTTGTTTTAAGTCTCCTGAAAAATAATAAAATCAAAATATTAAGTATTGCATAACAATTCCAGGTATAAATCGGCCAACTACAATAGATATGAAGCTTCAAGATGTGTCTACACCAGCATGCTGGACGATCGTCTTGTAAGTAGATCAAGGCCTGTTCTATTTTTAGAAATTATGTGAATTTATATGACAAAGTAGGGGCATTGTTCTGGAATTATTAAAATTGTATGTATAAGCTACTGTTTTATCCGCGTTAATATATTAAACAGTTGTGAAATATGCTTGCATATATTCAGAAGCACAGCCTCCCCACAAAGCCAAAAAGTAGAGAGGAATTTAAAGAGAGCAATATAGTGTATTTATAAAACTACCATTTTCAATAGTCAGTACGATGAAACTCAGAACTGCAGAGGTTAATGCCTTGGTACAGTCATTGGCAAAACAATTTGCCCTTGGGAATTTAACCCTTTCCTCTATAGATACACCTTTATTGCAAAGGTAAACAGTTAAGTTCCAGATCAGCCAGCACACCTATGCAGTCTTATCAGGATCTAAACTGTTCACTTTTTGATTTGTTAGGTGATCCCTGACAAAAGCAAGCATGCAGATCCTGATCGGACGGCTAGAATGTGCCGGCTGATCTGGATCTACACTGGTCGCACATGCATAAAAAAGCGTAAACATGGAGTAAAGGGTTATACCAGACTCTATTGATAGTAGTTAAGCAAGCTTCACCATTTGAAATTGACTACATCCCCAATGGTCAGGATTTGATTCCCAGCTGCACCTGATTTCCAAACTGGTCCAGTGCTTTGTACTTGAACTGGTACTGTTGCTGGATTCTGTGGAGATCAAGGACAGGTCCACATGAGGTTCAGTGGTCCAACTTTGTTGCCTTATAATATTTTTGTTTGTTTAGATAAAATCCATGTCGGAGTAACAGTAAAGAAATCTACCACCAAAAGCATCTACTGACGATCATTTTAGAGAGGCATTGGCAGAGAACAATCGTTTTAAAGAGTCACTGACATCCATATACCTTTGCCATCCATACGTCAGAAACCAAAGCAGAAGATTGAAACATTTACAAGATGTGTCAATGTGGACAACAAAACTTTATTTAAAAAAAAAAACAGTCTTAGGACAGGAGCATTTATAGTTTTTGTGTCACCTTTTCGAATAAAAGGTGATTAATAGGGATTGCTTTGTTCATCTCTCAGTCCGTCCCTCATGAAAACTTTATGTTGGTTACAACTTTTGCCTTCCTAAATATTTCTTCTAATATGCAGTCTGATCTGGATCCTGATGTTCATAGCACTTGTGATATAAGTCATATCCATACTGGGATCATTCATATTACCGGACAAAAATTGATATTTTTTCTTTCTAACTTTTGGATTTTGCATCATAATCATGAAAATCTTGCATGGAGTAATCGTCGGTTCTTCTTTTACATAAGCTTATTTGATACTGAAAGATTTTTTATGAAAAGAAATTAGAAGCTCCAAAGGAAGGCAGTAAGGCAGCAGATAAAATCGTAACAGAAGCTAAATTTACCGGACAAAGAGTTTCCATATATATTTTTGAAGTTTTCATTTTAAATTTTGATTATTTTCCATAAACATTCTCTTAGCGGCCTTTTCCCATTAAGCATCATCATTTACATCTCGAAAACCCTTCACTGTTTTTATAAAAACAAGAGCTGTCACTTGAAATTGACATATGCCCCCGAAATGCAGCTTTGAAATCAAATAGGTATACATATGTAATAAATAAACATATGTAATGAAAAATATGCTGTGGAAGACAAAACATACTGCATGCATATAAAGTGAAAGATGAAAGGATCATATGTTTCAAGTCTGTAGTAAGTATATAATCAAATAAAGTTAAATATTACATTTTTTTTAGAAAATTTGAAGATTATTGGGGAAATTATCCTGACAAATGATTATTAGAGTTATGGACCTTACTACATATGATGTGGGTAATATAAACAAGAGGGCCATGATGGCCCTTTATCACTCACCTGAGTACAACAAAATTGTGTTGTACAAGACCCAACGTCTCGATATGGTGAACATTTACACCAAGTTATTTTAAAATCCAATAAGAAACAACAAATCTACAGCTTGGAAAAGAAAATGCTATTTTTCGTAACAGTGACCTTGACCTTTGACCTACCTGCATGGGTATTGTAAGCAACACATCCCTTTGTCATGGTGAACATTTATGTAAAGTTATTTTGAAATCACTTCATTCATTAGGAATTAACAGCCCAGACAAGAAAATGTTATTTTTAGTAACAGTGACCTTGACCTTGGACCAACAGGCATGGGTATTGTACGCAAAAGTACACCTTGTCATGGTAAACATTTGAGCCAAGCTATTTTAAAATCCAATGAGAAATAACAAATTTACAGCCTGGACAAGATTTTTCTATTTATAGTAACAGTGACCTAGTTTTTGACCCCATGTGACCCATACTCAAACTCGTCCAATTAATAACTGGGACATATGTTCTGACGAAGTTTCTTTACAATCTGATAATCAGAGTAAAAATGTGACCACTAATAGTGTAAACAAGAAAATTCTATTTTTAGTAACAGTGACCTAGTTTTTGGACCCAGATGACCCGTATTCGAACTTGTCTGAGAAATCATTGGGACAAACATCCTGACCAAGTTTCATGACAATCAGAGCAGAAATGTGACCTCTAGAGTGTTAACAAGAAAATTGTATTTTTAGTAACAGTGACCTAGTTTTTGGACCCAGATGACCCATATTCAAACTCGTCCGAGAAATAATCGGGACAAACATGCTGACCAAGTGTCATGACAATCAGAACAAAACTGTGACCGCTACAGTGTTAATTAGAAAATTCTATTTTTAGTTACAGTGACCTAGTTTTTGGTCCCAGATGATTCATATTCAAACTCACCCTAGAAATCATTGGGACAAATATCCTGACCAAGTTTCATGATAATTGGAGTAAAAATGTGACTGCAAGAGTGTTAACAAGAAAATTCTATTTAAAGTAACAGTGACCTAGTTTTTTGACCCAGATGACCCATATTCAAACTCGGCCTAGAAATAATTGGGACAAACATCCTGACCAAGTTTAATGACAATGGGAACAAAAATGTGACCGCTAGAGTGTTAACAAGAAAATTCTATTTTAAGTAACAGTGACCTAGTTTTTGGACCCAGATGACCCATATTGGAACTCGTCCGAGAAATCATTGGGACAAACATCCTGACCAAATTTCATGACAATCAGACAAAAAATGTAACCTCTATTGCGTTGACAAAATTTACCTTAGGGTTAGGGTTTAGGGTTAGGTAAAAAGGCCCATAACTCAGCCAAAAATAATCCGATCAGAAATTCCTTTGGATATACACAACAAGTCTTGGTGACAAACACTCCTGTGAAGTTTCAATGAAATCCCTCAAGCGGTTTCAGTTTACGTTAGGGTTAGGGTTAGGGTTTAGGGTTAGGAATTCAGAATGATGCCATTTGGGCTCATTAATGTACCTTTATAGTTTCAAAATGACTAAGGGCTCATAACTCGGCCAAAAATAATCTGAGCGGAAACTCCTGATGATATGCACAACTAGGCTTGGTGACAAACACTCCTGTGAAGTTTCAATGAAATCCCTCAAGCGGTTTTGGGGAAGAAGGGAGGACAAGAATTAGGGTTAGGGTTAGGGTTAGCAAAAAAATGACAAAGTGCTCATTACTCGGCAAAAATAATCCAATCAGAAATTCCTGACGATATGCACAACTAGGCTTGGTGACAAACACTCCTGTGAAGTTTCAATGAAATCCCTCAAGCTGTTTTGGAGAAGAAGCGAGGACAACATTTTGCCGGACTGACGGACGGACGGACGGACGGTGCGATTACTATATGCCTCCCTTCGGGGGCATAAAAATTAGAAGTACGTAAGCTATAGTGAGGTCCTAAATGAGTGAAAATTTAGGACCTCACTATAGCTTACGTACTTCTAATTTTATATAGTAATATATAATGAGATAAAACGTAAATTGATTATGTCATCAATTCATGATAGTCTGTCCGTCTGCTGTGCATTATTTCCTTTATAATTGCAAAAACATTTGTATGTACTTGTTTTGTAATTTGATGAGACATCTTCTAACACTCTATAGGTTGACCAAGCTAAATTGGCGATGTTTACAATTATTAATAGAATGTAAACACAGGTTAAGGCAATTTATTGTCCTTTATATATCTCATCGCCCAGATAGCGCAGTGGTTAACGCATCCACCTGGCAATGGCTTTACTTTTTTTCGACACGAGTTCTATTCACACTGACACACGGCTTTCAGAGTTAATTTTAAATTTATATTTTTTAATTTGTATTGCAGTTATTTCGAAGTATTTGTGTATTTTGATTTAATTTATTTTATCGCGGAAATAATAATTGTGTAACAAGCTTTAAAAAAATGTGAAAAAAAACCCATCATGTTTTGAACCTACAACCTATATCAGCGTAATGCAACCACTGCATTTCAAATTATTTTTATTGACGGCGTATTAGACCACTCGGCTATTGGGACAAGTGTTGTGAGCGTTACGAATTGTATTAAACAAAGATTAAAATATTAGTCAATTGTTTACATGTAACGCCAATGTAAACACGCCAATGTAAATCTTGCCAAATTACCTTTGTCCAATTATAGATTGGCTCATGCGCGGTTACAATAAATGACCCTTATGTGACTTAATCATGAAATCTTATTGTAAACAAAAGGGCGTGTAGTAAAAATATCATTATTATACATGAAAGTTAACCAACTGCGACATTGTTGTTATTTACATTGAAGCAAAAGGTGTCTACATGATTCTTATATATTTTTCCAGAATTCATCAAAAATTGAGTGTGACTTCAACTGATATAAATTTTGTCCGGAAAATTGATTGTCCAATAAATACAAAGGATCCCAGTATTGTAAAGGGATAAATCTTGCAATTCAAACAAAGATTTTCTTTGTATCGTATAACTATTTCATACAAACGATGTATTAGATTTTAAATTTAATAGATGTAGTCTTAATTGTACTGCTTGTTTATACTATATGTGTACAGTGTTTGGTTTAAAATGCAGTTTGAAATATTCTGTATTACATAAATCAATCATATATTTAAACTGATCCAGATTAAAAGCTACTATGTTATAATGAATATGTCATTTTCTTAGATAGTCAGGTTTTTTGTTCATCATAATTGATTCACTTATTTTGCCAGATTGTTGACCAGGCTTATAGATTGATGATATCTGTTTGTTTACCACCAAAAGATAGTTCAATTTAATTTTATGTACTTTTACTGCCCCTTAACTCCATTTATATGGGTTTTATTGTATGTGCTAACATTGTCAACCTAGTAGATCAGCCAGCACATCTGTGCAATCTGATCAGGAACTACACTTGGCTTTTTAGTCAGATATATATAACCCAATAAATCTAAAAGCAAACAGTGTAGATCCTTATCAGAAGACACAGATGTGAGAGCTGATCTGGATCTACACTGTTAGCTCATGCTTTAAAAGTCACATCTATGAAGTCATAGCTATTGACAAAATTTCTAATGATTTCCTAAGTATTCATATGATTTCTAACTTTTGGATTTTGTAGGATTTTCTATGAATTCCTATGTATTCATATTATTTCTAACATCTTGGATTTATTTGGAATCCATGGGATTTCTAACATGTTGGATTTCTCGAGATTTCCCGTGATTTCCCATTTGTTAATTCCTATATATTCCACAGTTTTGCCAATTGGAAATCCTAGGATTTCCTAGGAAAAGTGTCCCAATACCGCCAATTAATTCCAATAAAATCCAACCACTTTGTCCTAGGATTTCCTAGGAAATCTTAAGATTTCATGGGATAAAAGTACTTAGAATCCACAAGAATTCTTTAGAAATGCTAAGAATTCCAGTCCAAATTTCGCGCGGGCAAGCAGGATGTGTAGATGATGGTAAAGAAAGGAACATTTCCTGCGACCATTTTTACCTGTGTTATGGCCCTTTGTTAATTTCAGTAATTAAATTTTGAGGCATCAACTCCTCATTAACTATCTAAGGGATTTCTTTCAAAATTGCACAGATGATCAAGCAGGTTGTGTATATGATCGTAAAGAAATGATTTCTTCCTACAGCCATTTTTACCAGAGTTATGGCCCTTTGTTTATTTCAGTGATAAAATCTTGTGGCATCAACTCCTCATTTTCTATTGGATGGATTTCTTTCAAACTTGCAAACATGATCAAGGTGGATGTGCAGATGATCATAAAGAAAGGATTTTTTCCTGCGACCATATTTACCAGATTTATGACCCTTTCTTAATTTCACTTAAAAAAAATTTGTGGCATCAACTCCACATTTTTTATTAGGCTGATTTCTTTCAAAATTACACAGATGATTACACATGATGAGTAGATTGCTGTAAAGGACATTGTCTTGCAACCATTTTCACCACAGTTATAGTCCTATGTTTATGTTAGTCATTAAATTTTGTGGCATTTACTCCTCATTTACTAATCATGATCACCACATGTTGTTAATACCGGGTACACAATTTAGTTACATATGTACTTGCAGCATTGGGGGCATCAGTGTTGTGAGGACACAGTCTAGTTAATCATTGTAACAAGAATCATTAGCAGATAATAACATAACACTTGGAATGTGTAAAGAACTATTGCCCCATTGTTACTTTTAGGTATGATAACTTTTCTCAATAAAGCAAACGGTAAGTTGTTTCTTAATGGCCAACGTAGCTTATTAAAGAAAGAAAGTGAAATCGGGTGGGGTGGCAGGGATTTCTTATTTTATTGATAGATCAAGTTTGACGGGACATTTTTAACTTATTTTAGCATAAGGGCCATTATATGTGAATGTTTAGATTTTTAGTTTTTACAGCTTTAAAATGTGAATTGATGTTTCAAAGTATGCATATCTTTGTTATACATTCAGGCACAAATTGTGTACACTTTTTACACTGGTATTTTTGGCAACATCAAGTATTTACTGTAGTTTGTTGTAACTGACCAGATACATAAACAAGAGGGCCATGATGGCCCTATATCGCTCACCTGACTACAAAAGTACTCTCAGCTTGTGGTTTCAGACAAGAAGATTTTTAAAGTTTTTCCTCTACAAGTCTATATAAAATGAAGTGACCCCTGGCGCGGGGCCAATTTTGACCCCAGGGAAATAATTCGAACAATCTTTGAAGAGTTCCAATAGAGGATGCTAGATGCCAAATATCTAAGCTCTAGGCCTTGTGGTTTCAGACAAGAAGAGTTTTTAAAGTGTTTCCTATATAAGTCTATGCAAAATGAAGTGACCCCTGGGGCGGGGCCAATTTTGACCCCAGGGAAATAATTTGAACAATCTTTGTAGAGTTCCGCTAGAGGATGCTAAATGCCAAATATCTAAGCTCTAGGCCTTGTGGTTTCAGACAAGAAGATTTTTAAAGTTTTTCCTATATAAGTCTATATAAAATGAAGTGACCCCTGGGGCGGGGCCAATTTTGACCCAAGGAAATCATTTGAACAATCTTTGTAGAGTTCTACTAGAGGGTGCTAAATGCAAAATATCTAAGCTCTAGGCCTTGTGGTTTCAGACAAGAACATTTTTAAAGTTTTTCCTATATAAGTCTATGCAAAATGAAGTGACCCCTGGGGTGGGGCCAATTTTGACCCCAGGGAAATAATTTGAACAATCTTTGTAGAGTTCCACTAGAGGATGCTTAATGCCAAATAATTCTAAGCTCTAGGCCTTGTGGTTTCAGACAAGAAGATTTTTAAAGTTTTTCCTATACAAGTCTATATAAAATGAAGTGACCCCTGGGGCGGGGCCAATTTACACCCCTGGGAAATAATTTGCACAATCTTTGTAGAGTTCCATTATAGGATGCTAAATGCCAAATATCTAAGCTCTAGGCCTTGTGGTTTCAGACAAGAAGATTTTTAAAGTTTTTCATATATTAGTATATAAGTCTATGTAAAATGAAGTGACCCCTGGGGCGGTGCCAATGTTGACCCCAGGGAAATCATTTGAACAATCTTTGTAGAGCTCCATTATAGGATGCTAAATGCCAAATATCTAAGCTCTAGGCCTTGTGGTTTCAGACAAGAAGATTTTTAAAGTTTTTCATATATTAGTATATAAGTCTATGTAAAATGAAGTGACCCCTGGGGCGGTGCCAATGTTGACCCCAGGGAAATCATTTGAACAATCTTTGTAGAGCTCCACTAGAGGGTGCTAAGTGCCAAATATCTAAGCTCTAGGCCTTGTGGTTTCAGACAAGAAGTTTTTTAAAGTTTTTCCAATATAAGTCTATGCAAAATGAAGTGACCCCTGGGGCGGGGCCAATTTTGACCCCAGGGAAATCATTTGAACAATCTTTCTAGAGTTCCACTAGAGGATGCTAAATGCCAAATATCTAAGCTCTAGGCCTTGTGGTTTCAGACAAGAAGATTTTTAAAGTTTTTCCTATACAAGTCTATATAAAATGAAGTGACCCCTGGGGCGGGGCCAATTTACTTCCCTGGGAAATAATTTGAACAATCTTTGTACAGTTCCATTAGAGGATGCTAAATGCCAAATATCTAAGCTCCAGGCCTTGTGGTTTCAGATAAGAAGATTTTTAAAGTTTTTCCTATATTAGTATATAAGTCTTTGTAAAATGAAGTGACCCCTTGGGCGGGGCCAATTTTGACCCCAGGGAAATCATTTGAACAATCTTTGTAGAGTTCCACTAGAGGGTGCTAAGTGCCAAATATCTAAGCTCTAGGCCTTGTGGTTTCAGACAAGAAGATTATAAAAGTTTTTCCTATATAAGTCTATGCAAAATGAAGTGACCCCTGGGGCAGGGCCAATTTTGACCCCAGGGAAATAATTTGAACAATCTTTGTAGAGTTCCACTAGAGGATGCTAAATGCCAAATATCTAAGCTCTACGAATTGTGGTTTCAGACAAGAAGATTTTTAAAGTTTTTCCTATATATGTCAATGTAAAATGAAGTGACCCCTGGGGCGAGGCCAATTTTGACCCCAGGGAAAAAATTTGAACAATCTTTGTAGAGGTCCACTAGAGGATGCTAAATGCCAAATATCTAAGCTCTAAGCCTTGTGGTTTCAGACAAGAAGATTTTTAAAGTTTTTCGTATACAAGTCTATATAAAATGAAGTGACCCCTGGGGCGGGGCCAATTTTGACCCCAGGGAAATAATTTGAACAATCTTTGTAGAGTTCCGCTAGAGGATGCTAAATGCCAAATATCTAAGCTCTAGGCCTTGTGGTTTCAGACAAGAAGATTTTTAAAGTTTTTCCTATATAAGTCTATATAAAATGAAGTGACCCCTGGGGCGGGGCCAATTTTGACCAAGGGAAATCATTTGAACATTCTTTGTAGAGTTCCACTAGAGGGTGCTAAATGCCAAATATCTAAGCTCTAGGCCTTGTGGTTTCAGACAAGAACATTTTTAAAGTGTTTCCTATATAAGTCTATGCAAATTGAAGTGACCCCTGGGGTGGGGCCAATTTGACCCCAGGGAAATAATTTGAACAATCTTTGTAGAGTTCCACTAGAGGATGCTAAATGCCAAATAATTCTAAGCTCTAGGCCTTGTGGTTTCAGACAAGAAGATTTTTAAAGTTTTTCCTATACAAGTCTATATAAAATGAAGTGACCCCTGGGGCGGGGCCAATTTTCAACCCTGGGAAATAATTTGAACAATCTTTGTACAGTTCCATTAGAGGATGCTAAATGCCAAATATCTAAGCTCTAGGCCTTGTGGTTTCAGATAAGAAGATTTTTAAAGTTTTTCCTATATTAGTATATAAGTCTATGTAAAATGAAGTGACCCCTGGGGCGGGGCCAATTTTCACCCCAGGGAAATAATTTGAACAATTTTTGTAGAGTTCCACTAGAGGGTGCTAAGTACCAAATATCTAAGCTCTAGGCCTTGTGGTTTCAGACAAGAAGATTTTTAAAGTTTTTCCTATATATGTCAATGTAAAATGAAGTGACCCCTGGGGCGAGGCAAATTTTGACCCCAGGGAAATAATTTAAACAAACTTTGTAGAGGTCCACTAGAGGATGCTAAATGCCAAATATCTAAGCTCTAATCCTTGTGGTTTCAGACAAGAAGATTTTTAAAGTTTTTCCTATACAAGTCTATATAAAATGAAGTGACCCCTGGGGCGGGGCCAATTTTGACCCCAGGGAAATAATTTGAACAATCTTTGTAGAGTTCCGCTAGAGGATGCTAAATGCCAAATATCTAAGCTCTAGGCCTTGTGGTTTCAGACAAGAAGATTTTTAAAGTTTTTCCTATATAAGTCTATATAAAATGAAGTGACCCCTGGGGCGGGGCCAATTTTGACCCAGGGAAATCATTTGAACAATCTTTGTAGAGTTCCACTAGAGGGTGCTAAATGCCAAATATCTAAGCTCTAGGCCTTGTGGTTTCAGACAAGAACATTTTTAAAGTGTTTCCTATATAAGTCTATGCAAAATGAAGTGACCCCTGGGGTGGGGCCAATTTTGACCCCAGGGAAATAATTTAAACAATCTTTGTAGAGTTCCACTAGAGGATGCTAAATACCAAATAATTCTTAGCTCTAGGCCTTGTGGTTTCAGACAAGAAGATTTTTAAAGCTTTTCCTATACAAGTCTATATAAAATGAAGTGACCCCTTGGGCGGGGCCAATTTACACCCCTGGGAAATAATTTGCACAATCTTTGTAGAGTTCCATTATAGGATGCTAAATGCCAAATATCTAAGCTCTAGGCCTTGTGGTTTCAGACAAGAAGATTTTTAAAGTTTTTCCTATATTAGTATATAAGTCTATGTAAAATTAAGTGACCCCTGGGGCGGGGCCAATGTTGACCCCAGGGAAATAATTTGAACAATCTTTCTAGAGTTCCACTAGAGGATGCTAAATGCCAAATATCTAAGCTCAAGGCCTTGTTGTTTCAGACAAGAAGATTTTTAAAGTTTTTCCTATACAAGTCTATATAAAATGAAGTGACCCCTGGGGCGGGGCCAATTTACTTCCCTGGGAAATAATTTGAACAATCTTTGTACAGTTCCATTAGAGGATGCTAAATGCCAAATATCTAAGCTCTAGGCCTTGTGGTTTCAGATAAGAAGATTTTTAAAGTTTTTCCTATATTAGTATATAAGTCTATGTAAAATGAAGTGACCCCTGGGGCGGGGCCAATTTTGACCCCAGGGAAATCATTTGAACAATCTTTGTAGAGTTCCACTAGAGGGTGCTAAGTGCCAAATATCTAAGCTCTAGGCCTTGTGGTTTCAGACAAGAAGATTTTAAAAGTTTTTCCAATATAAGTCTTTGCAAAATGAAGTGACCCCTGGGGCAGGGCCAATTTTGACCCCAGGGAAATAATTTGAACAATCTTTGTAGAGTTCCACTAGAGGATGCTAAATGCCAAATATCTAAGCTCTACGCCTTGTGGTTTCAGACAAGAAGATTTTTAAAGTTTTTCCTATATATGTCAATGTAAAATGAAGTGACCCCTGGGGCGAGGCCAATTTTGACCCCAGGGAAATAATTTGAACAAACTTTGTAGAGGTCCACTAGAGGATGCTAAATGCCAAATATCTAAGCTCTAAGCCTTGTGGTTTCAGACAAGAAGATTTTTAAAGTTTTTCCTATAGAAGTCTATATAAAATGAAGTGACCCCTTGGGCTGGGCCAATTTAGACCCCAGGGAAATCATTTGAACAATCTTTCTAGAGTTCCACTAGAGGATGCTAAATGCCAAATATCTAAGCTCAAGGCCTTGTTGTTTCAGACAAGAAGATTTTTAAAGTTTTTCCTATACAAGTCTATATAAAATGAAGTGACCCCTGGGGCGGGGCCAATTTACTTCCCTGGGAAATAATTTGAACAATCTTTGTAGAGTTCCGCTAGAGGATGCTAAATGCCAAATATCTAAGCTCTAGGCCTTGTGGTTTCAGACAAGAAGATTTTTAAAGTTTTTCCTATATAAGTCTATATAAAATGAAGTGACCCCTGGGGCGGGGCCAATTTTGACCCAGGGAAATCATTTGAACAATCTTTGTAGAGTTCCACTAGAGGGTGCTAAGTGCCAAATATCTAAGCTCTAGGCCTTGTGGTTTCAGACAAGAAGATTTTAAAAGTTTTTCCAATATAAGTCTTTGCAAAATTAAGTGACCCCTGGGGCAGGGCCAATTTTGACCCCAGGGAAATAATTTGAACAATCTTTGTAGAGTTCCACTAGAGGATGCTAAATGCCAAATATCTAAGCTCTACGCCTTGTGGTTTCAGACAAGAAGATTTTTAAAGTTTTTCCTATATATGTCAATGTAAAATGAAGTGACCCCTGGGGCGAGGCCAATTTTGACCCCAGGGAAATAATTTGAACAAACTTTGTAGAGGTCCACTAGAGGATGCTAAATGCCAAATATCTAAGCTCTAAGCCTTGTGGTTTCAGACAAGAAGATTTTTAAAGTTTTTCCTATAGAAGTCTATATAAAATGAAGTGACCCCTTGGGCTGGGCCAATTTAGACCCCAGGGAAATAATTTGAACAATCTTTGTAGAGTTCCACTAGAGGGTGCTAAATGCCAAATGTCTAAGCTCTACGCCTTGTGGTTTCAGACAAGAAGATTTTTAAAGTTTTTTCCTATATAAGTCTTTGTAAAATGAAGTGACCCCTGGGGCGGGTCCAATTTTGACCCCAGGGAAATAATTTGAACATGCTTTGTAAAGTTCCACTACAGGGTGCTTAATGCCAAATATCTAAGTTCTAGGCCTTGTGGTTTCAGACAAGAAGATTTTTAAAGGTTTTCCTATATAACTCTATGCAAAATGAAGTGACCCCTGGGGCGGGGCCAATTTTGACCCCAGGGAAATCATTTCAACAATCTTTGTAGAGTTCCACTAGAGGGTGCTAAGTGCCAAATATCTAAGCTCTACGACTTGTGGTTTCAGACAAGAAGATTTTTAAAGTTTTTCCTATATAAGTCTATGCAAAATGAAGTGACCCCTGGGGTGGGGCCAATTTTGACCCCAGGGAAATCATTTGAACAATCTTTGTAGAGTTCAACTAGAGGATGCTAAATGCCAAATATCTAAGCTCTACGCCTTGTGGTTTCAGACAAGAAGATTTTTAAAGTTTTTCCTTTCGGTTGCCATGGCAACCAGAGTTCTGCATGGAATTGATTTCTTTGAACAACTTTGGAAGAGCTTCATGCAAGGAACATTCCTGCCAAGTTTCAGCAAGATTGGCCAAGGAGTTCTGGAGAAAAAGTCGTTTGAAGAAAAAGTTGACGACGCACGCACGGACGACGGACGACGGACATCAGGCGATCACAAAAGCTCACCATGAGCACTTCGTGCTCAGGTGAGCTAATAAAAAAGTTTTAAGATGAAATTATTAAGGCTTTGTTGTTATTATTGTATATCATTAACTGAGTGTGAAGTAACTTGATGAGTAATCATTTCAGTGCTTTCAAACATATGCCTAAATGGAGACTATTTCAGAAGGTTGTATGTTGTTGCAAGTATGTATTGTTCTAAAATAAGGTCACAGAAGAAAAGGATCAGACAGGTACATGTAGGCTAGTCAAAAATGCATTTCACCAGTAGGTATTATACGGCAAAAATGACACGCATGTAAAAATCACGTTGGTACGTCAGTGCGTCAGTCCTTCCGGCAAACTTTGTCGGGAGCATATCTCGAAAAGTATTTGAGATACAAACTTGAAACTAACAGGTCATAGATCTCATTGAGGATTGCAGTGCACAAGAACCTTAACTCTTGCTGTCATTTTTTTTCAACACCAGTCAATAATTGTATAATTATATATATATACTAAGAAATGTAGTCAGTTATGGGGAAAATTTCGATATTTGCCCTTGCTGTGAGGGTCTATAAAATTACGGGGTATATATAATACCCCGCAAAAATAAATGTTATTTCTATGCACTATCGGACTTCTAAAGTACTAAAACGTTTAATCCGGTAACACGGTTTATTATCGAAATTTGTTTTGCAGTTGTCTCCCTTAGACAAGTAGTCCTTTCAGTAGACTGTGTGAGACAGTAGCCTAGAAACATGTTCAAAATAGGCGGGAAAGTTGCAAACCAGTCTGGGCATGTACATACCCCACTACATGATGGCTACTATATACCCCGTTATTTGTATAGAACCTCACAGCAAGGGCAAATAATAAAATTTTACCTATAACTTCCTACATTTCTTAGTAGAAGGGGCCAAAGCAAAACAAACTTTTATTATATTACATCGAACAAGTTTTTTTTTACCTTTTCACATATCACTTCTGCATTTTGAAGCAGCAGAAAAGGTTTTTTCCATGAAAAAAAAAACACAACAACAGAATACTGCTTTATCACGAGCCACAATATGACGGAGTTCAAAATCATATGTGTTTAGCCACGCGAGTACATCACAATAAAGTATACGTAACTAAAATGTGACCATGAATATAAGTGTCATGAAGAAGATTAACATTTTAAAAGTCGCCGTATTAAAAAGTGTTCCATGTCCGTTCTAAAGGCCAGTCTATGATTAAAACTTAAGTTGTAAGCTCTGGTTGTTCGCCTGTCCGATATTTATTTAGGAAGTATTTAACCAGCGTTGATCTATGAACTCATAATTGCGGTACATTGAAGCCACAACCTTCGTCTACCGAGGTATGTGTATTAAGGTATAAGGTCTGAGGACCGCGTTCAGTCCGAGGAGACAATGTCTCACCATTGGAGAGCCTTTGTCAACGTTGCTATTCGTCTCGGAAGTCATTCCTTTTCGAAGAATAGAGTACAGTCCATGCCAAAAGTCTGTCATAGAAAATTGGAAGTAAATGCCACAGCTTTGTGTCACGGAATCTGTTAGTTTAAACATGTTTTATTTGCCATAAAAATGCAAAAAGGTTCGGGCAACAAGTGATTACCACGTTAACAACAGCCCTCACCTGTGAAGTATTTAACATAATATATTGGCTATTGTAATTTTACATAAGGTAATATTAAAGGTTTTATACAACATGACAGTGTTGTTGTTCCAAATATCCATGTTTATTATTATAACATATACAAGTATTGTTATCAGAAGGTGGTTCATGTATAAATCGTCATTTAAGTGACTGCAGTTGTTGCGAATTTGCGCGTGATGTACGGTTAATGTTCGGTTTCCATATTTGAAATATTCACGCATTATCGGTTGTTTGTTAATATTGATTCCGGTTTTTGATTGAATATATGAAGCGCTTCTGATTCTTTAGTGTCCGGTGATATTCCACGACCTTGTGGCTGAAGTTACAAATGAGTGAGAAAAAAGTGCTGTACGAATCGAAAGTGTATTAAAGTTATCTGATATGAATTCATGAGGTTATATGGATTTACATCTGCG
Organism: Corbicula japonica; assembly: GCA_038501625.1. NCBI lineage: Eukaryota > Metazoa > Mollusca > Bivalvia > Venerida > Cyrenidae > Corbicula > Corbicula japonica. The sequence continues at coordinate 195,832 of JAZAYU010000278.1, read as the reverse complement.
ACGGTGTGTGGAAATATATCTGAAAACCGGCTTGGAAGTACAGTAAAACCCCTCATAAAGACCAGCCCGAAATAAAGACCACCTCAATAATAAGACCACTACTTCAATGTCCCTTTTAACGATTGTGTACTATTTGCTACCCTGAAATTAAAACCACGTCTATTATGACCATATATTTCCTGTCCCATAGGTGGTCTTAATAGAAGGATTTGACTGTATTCCATTCTTAAATTTGTACATTACTGTTAGCTTTTGTATTTCTCTTGGAGATGATATCGGGACCTAGCCGAGAAATAAATTAATTTTCTATCCATTGTAAAATTTGACAATCAATACCACATTGTTTTAATTTTTATAGAATTCCTTTGTGCCAAACCCTGTCAAATGCTTTATAAACTTTTTTATTTAGAGACGGTAACCCATTAAAATTTAATTTGTACACAAGAAAGTAATCTTATTTTAATGAGGCCATCTAAATTCAGCATACAAACAACAGCAACATTCAAAACGACAGACATACTAAATCAATAAAATTCAATACTACAATGCCATAAAATAACACATTTTCGCAGAAAAACTATACTTAGTTGCTCATTATGTATATTATACCAAACATATAAAATCAAAGAACAGCAACAATCAGACTGACAGATATACCAGTTCAATACAATATCAAGCAAATGACACATAATTCAAAATACTTATATTTTTTACTCGTTTTATTTAAAGTTCAATTTAGATTTAAAAGATGTTTAGTTAGATGTAACCTTTAATTTCACTGGTAGTTGGTTCAGTGCCTCCATACAAGAGTAACTAAAAGTAAGCTTTAGATAATTTGTATTTGGCAGTGGCGGATTCAGGGGGGGGGGGGGGGGGAGGGTCGCGTCACAGGGTTCGGACGACCCCCCCCCCCCCCCTAATTTCCGTAAATGTTTTTGGTACCGGGTGGTTCGAGGTTCCAAGTTTGAGGGTATGAATTATTTATGACTGGTTCCCAGAAAGAAATCGATGACCAGTTGGTGCTAAATTGTTTCATTTGACGACAAAATGCTGTCTCAGTTGTAGTTTTGGGTGACAAAACTTAGACTTCACGCAAATTGCGTACTCTCAATTTAAACCGTGCATTTCCAATAAATAACTTCGCACCCTTGCACGTTTGCCACTGTAGATGGTCAGTCTGCTTTTAATCAAAACAAGAAAGTATGAAATTGTTTATCAGTTGAAAACTTAGTATTGCATGTTTTGGGTCCCAAAGTATCTCGTCACGGGCATTTGATAAATCACAGACAATGTGACCTTTTGCAACTTAATAACATTCGAAGCTTAAAAATGTATCATTAATTTCAAGTGCTAATATTCTCAATACAAGAAATAAATAAATTAAGTTTGTACAAAAAACATTATCCCCCAAATTATGCCAGGCGCACCATGGATCACGTGCGTATACATATTAAACATGGTCGTTCCAGGATTTTAGCACCAAAATCATTACACAATCGTTTCTCCTTAAAATCGGTCTCTTACATAAAAGTGCATCAGTGTGAACCCAATTTCGTGCCGTTCATGAAAATAAACCATTTAAAAGTCGAAAAATACTTGAACGTAACATACTTTATATCCTACGAAGATTATATCGGTGCCGCTCCATTGCTTTTCAAATAACATCTTACTTAAAACGACATTACTTGATTGTGAGACTTCTTATTCTTAATTCAACATTTTAAGCAGATTTAACGTTTATTAAAACAAGATATTTTATCAATTTAGACTTGATTATGATGGAAGATTATGATGTGTCGTTTTGACCATATTTGTGGCCTGTTTTTACATGTAGACAAACGAACTAAGTCATAACCGCACCCATCCCAATGTTGGAGAACTAAGAATACAATTTTATAGGATTCTACAATGGGATGTTAAGTTAAAAGAATTTTAAAAAGTGAGAAGCTGCAAAGCTATTGTGATTGATGATCAACAGTTGCAGATAGTTGCATTGAACTGCAGGAGCGTAGGAATATCAGGGGAGGACATTCCCGTGCAAGACATTCCTTAGGAAATAATAGGGGTACGTACACTTTTAGTAATCTGTGGTTGCTGTTATTAACCTATAAGACCATGGGTGTGTATGGCGACGGGAAAGGGGAGTTAAGGTGCCTCCATTAGGAATAGCAGCCAGTTCATTTGTGATCTTATACATTAGGGACAATCGACCTTATCAATGCGTCTTAGGTCAAGATGACGGAGATTTAATGAATGGAACATATCTGTCTTACTGGATTTGCGACTGTAATCAGATTTGATTGGGGTACAGTACAGAAACATGTTCTGTTCTATTCATCATAATTTAGCGGCTATTAGAAGGTGTCTTCCCGAGTACTCTTTATGACAGAAGCGTTACATAAATTGATGGTTACGAAATTTTCATTTATTTTTTAAAACTTTCTTATAATCATAAATTATTATGAAATTTATCGTCTCTACCGCATTTAGACTCTTTCTCCGTCGTTATCAGAAAATAAAAAGTACAGACATGCGCAGTGAAACAGTCAATACCGCATTCGAAAGTACCGGAAGAGTACCGAGAACAGTGATATAGTACAACCGGAAGTTAAATAGAAGATAAGGGCGCGACAATGAAATTTTGACTGCATGCGTAAGGTAAAGATTATAGTATGAAAATGATTCTAAGGGATTTCAGTAGATGCAGATTCTTGCATTTTGATGCAAGCAAAGTTGACTATTTCCACTTTGACTGCCGCTTAAATGTGAGTTTGCTGCACACCCTTTCTATAATCAGGTCTAGGAAACGGCTGTTTTTGTTGTTGTTGTTACTTCCCAGTTTTATGTCCCTCCCGCCTCTGAACGAGGACATTATGGTGTGGACATACCAGCTTCCCATGGTATAGGAAGACCCCAGGTGCCCCTCCGGGCAATTATCATGCTCGAGCAGGCACCTGGGTAGAACCACTGACGTTCGGCAAGCTAGCTGGTTAGCTTCCTCACATGAAAGATCTTGACCCTGATAGGTCGCGAACTTACAGCATTGAAGGGCAAGTGATTGTCAGTCCGAAACCTTAACCACTCTGCCACGGACGCCCCAACGGCTGTTTTTACGGACTGTCTGTAATTTTATAGACTGTTTATTTATAGATAAATGTGTCTGTATATTTATGGACAAGGGAGGTTACAAAAGTTATCAAAAGTTTAAAACTTGGTTTTACACCACATTGGGATAAAAAAGAATGAAAATCTACAAATAAATTAGTATTAAATATTGTAAATCAACATAACTTTTTTTTAAAAGATCATTATGATGTTTAGATGATTGTGTGAAATGTTGTTAGATCATTGATGACCATGTTGGAGCTACTACCAATTTGTGAATGATACACTAAGCTTTTTCATAAACTGGTTCTTATCAATGAAATCACATTGGAAGTGGCAAATGATTCCAGCCAATGATTGTTCATGATTTGCAACCAATATCCCATTTCTATTATTGTGTCTGATATTGTTAGCAAATAAAGGTTCAAGTTAAAGGGTGTAGTTGTCTCTTGAATAGTGATTATTTAAAATACTTTACTACCAAATGGGATTATATCTGTATGTGATGCTATCATAATTTACAAATGCATTAACAATTGAACATGTTCAGTCATCAATCCAAGATCATGTTGATGCACTTTCATACTGAATTCTATTAGAATTCTGCTTCAACTTTGAAACAAAACTAGCATGGAAATTTTACCAGTAGAATTTAAAGTACTTAGTTTATGTATTGTTGTTCTTGATTTCTCGCAGAAAAAAAGCACTTTATTATTTTGCTCAGACTCTTCAATGCCTTTGTAATTGCAGCTTGCTGCTTACGATCACAGTGAATTTGTAGTCTTTTACCAAATTAGTTTTTGAGAAAACTAACCCCCAAAATAGGGCAAAGCATTCATGTCACACAACATAGCACCCAGACTAACCTTCTGTAGATTTTCAAGTTAACATTATAGCTGTACAAGAATGTAGGTTCTGTTATTTACATAATGATTGTATAGTGTTTAATTGAATTGATTCTCTCATTTGTCTTTTTTACATTTATAGTAGCTAGTTTATAGAACAGAATTAAACAGTAAAGGTGGCGTGCATAGCAAAACACAGGAATTAACCTTCAAAGCCTGTGTCAAAGTTTTCGATTATTTTCCGATTTAAATCAATTTCTTCTAGGAATTTCGATTCGATAATCGATTATGATATTTGTCCGATTCTGCAACACTATCTGGTACAGACAATACCAGTATAATGTTAAAACTTGCTCATCAAATTTTTACAGTTGAAACAAAATAAAGAATGACACGATTTTAACAGTTCATTTACACCATTAAAGTTTCTGAGCTCTAAAATGGATTTTTTTTATTGAAATTGCCTTTTTCACACATTTTTGTCTGTTTTTGATGGGGAAATTCGATTGAAGTGGGGAAAATTTTTGTCTTGGAAAGGGGAAAAAAGTAACCTATTTTGCCTGGGGACGACACCGATTTTGGCGTCGTTGGCGTCTGTTATATAAGGAAAAAACCCTGAGTGCATACACGCACTCGCAATATCGGATACACAGTTTTGTTCGATTAAATTAATTATAATAAAACAAGCGTAGCCATTTTTCCCACCATTATCACAACAAATGGGTGCACATCACATGGTGGGATCAAAAAGGAATTTTTAATTTTGTTACTATAGTAAGTGTAAACTTCATGATTTATGCAAGCAAAGTATTGGTTAAATCGAGAGAGAATATGCAAATATCAAAAATACCCCTTCAAATTCAAAATGAGGAGAAAATACCCCCTAAAAATCCTGAATACCCTCTATGAAAATATGTAAAGGGGTAAAATACGCTTTGGATAAAAAATTAGGGGGTAATTACCCTTTACCCTTAATCAAAGCGCTGAAAGCGTTGAAATACTGGCGCGCTGGTTGAATCGAACATGCCCTGCACAGATATCATTACTGTAAACATATGAAACTATGTGTGATTTTTTCGTTAAACTTTGTGACAGTTACTATCATCATCATTAGCAAATAATTCTGTATATTCAGGGATTTCAATAGATGCAGGTACTTGTATTCTGATGCAAGGAAATTAGGTTTTCCACTTTTTTTCACCTGAATCTTAGGCGGGGGTCTTTTTGATGCAGAAGCGTATGATTAGTGGTTAAATTTTGCTAGAATAACGATGATCAGGCTCCGCCACAACTGAGTATTGTCAACAATGAAATGCACAAGGCTCACGTACCTTAAAAGACTGAAACAGTTACAATCTTAATTTTTACGTCGATCGCAACAATGCATTAACAAAAATATTCGCCAACTTACTGACGGTCTCCCCAGGATTTTTGGAAGGGTTGTCGCTGGATATTTCGTGGATATAAGCTCGCGAAACTTTATTTTTTAACTATCATTTTATACAATTTTATATTTGTACCAAAGTTTACTGCAAAAACTGTATATAGTACATAGATGTTTTTTTTTATCTCTTTAGAGCCAAGAAAGGTACAAAGTTAAAAAACATAAATAATGTGAAACAATGTGTAAACAGTATGTCAACATGTGTTTTAATAACATAAACTGATCTGATCTCATCAAGTTACAATGCCAACTATATACTCTGTATAGTTAGTTTTTCACCTTCATTGTCCAAGATATCTCACACATATCAAACTCAGTGTTTCATTACAACTGACAGAATTAGGATTAAACTTTCAGAAGCCTCTTTTCTTCTTGGGCCCAAGCGCTGACTGCCTTATTATAATCAAACTTCAGTACATCAGGACCTTCCATGGATATCATTAACAATGAATTTAATGTTGAATTGTTAAGCCTGCTTCTAAGCTTAGTCTTCACTCTTGATAAAGTGGAAAAACCCCACTCACAATCTGAAATTAAATTAATTTACGATACCAGTAAACATATAGATAGCTTCACATATATAAAAATAATATCATAATAGGTATTCAGTTAACACAAACAGGTATAATAAATTATGTAGTGCACCCCAAGAACCTGGTTTAAACCCCTAGTAGCAAATTATTTTGCTACTGACTGTTCCAAGGCGCTAACCCATACGGTTCCCCTTTTTTTATTAAACAATCAACAAACAAATCATTTATTTTCCTCTCTTCTTTTTGCTGCAGGGGAGGCTGTGTTTTATGAGTGTGGCGATTCCTGATATGCATATTTCCCTTTTTATATATAGAAGCATGAAATTGAGTTATTTTATTTATTTAATGCAAGTCACAAGGCTAAGTAAATATATATAAAAAACATTGCCAACTTCTTGCAACCAGAAGTAGACTTTCTTCCACTTAGGATCGACACCTGACTGGATCGAACTGGCTGTTCGAGGTAGCCGGCGTTGATTCAGTGTCTCGGCATGTTGGGGTACCGCGTCCGGCGTCGGAGTAATTTCACGACGTGAAGGGGTACTTGGCGTCGTAAGAGTCGCTCTTGAAGGGCTATCCGGAAATGATCTCGATCTCATTTCTAGAATTTTGAAGTTCAGAATGCCCGATGGAGTTGGCATCAGCCTCACAAGGCCGGTTTCTCTTGAAATAAGATAGAATTGACGAGTCGTCGTTCTTTCGCGCATGCATACTTGAAAATGTGTCCGACGAAAATGAACTGCTCGTTACGATGATAGCGCAGTAAAATGCCACAGAATGTATTTCTTTTGAAATTTAAGTTCTAAATGCAACTTGCCAATAGATTTGTTTAAAACAATTCCATTATCGCACAATTATGTTCATACATGTATACAGTACAATTTTCGAAGTGTTTGTCTTCTAATCACAGAACTAAGAATAACCAAATAATTACTCATGATCGCATCTCATTTAAATCATTGAACAATATGTTAAACACACCGGGTTCCGCTATTAATTGAGAATATCAAGAGTCAACAGAGCCAAAATACGATCAAACGACACCGACAGACTTGCGAATTCACCACGTGGAGAGGCGGAGTTATCCAGCTGATAGTAAAGAAATCGATTGTGATTGGTCAAATCGCCCATTGCTTAACCTTGAATGAGGTGTGTATTGAAAAGCGACCTGTGTTTACAATGCAAGAAACAGAAAATTATGACATGTCGATTTTGAATAAACGGATGTCGGCGAATTTAACACTTGTTGGAAATAGATCAAAGCTTGTTAACGGTTGTCTGGGGAGAACACTGGGACCCGGCCCGGTCCTTGTTAGCCGAGCAAAATCTCGATCCACAACTGCTCCAACCTAACCAAAATGGCAACCCACGCTATCTCCCGCTTGTCACGTGACTGATTTGTTTTTAATCGTTCTTTTAATATCCTTTCCTTGCGAATCACAACATTAAATTGTTTTCTTGTTTTTATTTGTAGAATTATCTTTCAAAGTTCGCATTCCTTCTCGAAATATTTGTATTTTCTTAAAATGCACTTCTTTTTATGCCACACAACTACGAAATCTTTCAGGCGTAACTAAACTACTCATTCATATCCAGTTGCTTGTTCACTGCCGTAGCTGGTCATGATTTCACTCTACATTGTCCGATGGAATTTTTGGCATGGATGCTCCAAAATTACACGGAAACTTACTATCAATCGCTCAGAATTCGTGGAATGGTGTGCTGCATTGTGCTTCACACTTGTGCAGAACATTTCGGCCTGCTCTCGCGGTGACCACTTACTTGATACGCTCTCGTGGTCGCAATGATACACCCGAAGTTCAGGACTGCGCGTCGCAGAGTTCACAGCATCGTTAGTAAAATACTGGCGCATGCGCGCCAGTATTAAAAATTATCTGTAGCTCTGCTCTTTGCTATCAGTATTAACAAAAATGCTTTCGGTTTGTGAATTTCTAAAATGAGTTAACTTTTGTATCAACCCTTGTTCATAAATTTACGGACACATTTATCTATAGATAAACTGACAGTCTGTAAATTTACAGACAGTCCGTAAAAACAGCTGTTTCCTAGACCTGATAATAACAGAGTAGATAAAAATTTTCAACATCACAATGTGGAGGTGTTTTTTGCTAAAACCAGGTCCCTATGATTTTGATTTAGATTCAGGAAATTTTAAGATTTTCAACAATAATTCATATGAAATATTTTTGAGTTTTGACCCTTGAAAATAAATTAAAATGAAGTTAAAACAATTGTGTAACTGTAAGTAGTAAAGTTCACTGAATACACGATATGACTGACTAAGATCTGATTAAGACTCCTTGAAAGTTCTCAACGTGGATCAAATGTCCATTGGTTTTCAAAAGCTACTGAAATCTCTGGATTCGTATATTTCTTTATTGTTTTAAGCCAAATTTTTATTTCTACGTAGTACATTGTCCCATTTGTTTCGCAAGAACGTCAGCAGAAATTCTGTTCTACAGGTGCAATTCTCAGACATGACAAAGCTCTGTTACCAGGTATAAGAAAGTCACAGATTTAGAGACTGTTTGCAGTGTTTTTTTTCACCTTTGGATGAAGGGGGTCGCCGCCCTTTGAAGGGGGAAATTGCGATGCGAACAGAGGAAAAGGGGAATATTTGGAAGATACTTGCAGCCTGTCAAACACAACATAACAAAGTATTCACTGATCTTTTAATTCAAAGAAAGTCAGTGGTCTACAGTGCAATGCTTTTTCCGTCTCTGCTTCATCAATTATTCTTGTCACTGTATTGTGTATCCATTAAACATATCCAAAACTCAGATTTATCATCTTTACAATTGATTGGTCCGTAACACCCTCTGGCAAAGGTGGAATTTTTTATCGGACATGGGGGAAAAATATATACTTTTTTGAGGGGGTAATGGGGCCCTATTTCTCCAAATATTTGGCATAAAAAACACTGGTTTGTAGTCAATCTGTAAATTCATTGATAATTTGGTCAGTGAATTTAAAGACTTAAACCAATATAATGGTAAAAAAAAATACAGTTTATGGTGTTTTATTAAAAAGAGCATGTTTACTGAATACGGTTATTTACCTTTTTATGCCCCAGCATCTAGTGATTGAACCGTCCGTCTGTCCGTGTTTACGAGAAGGTATTTATGTGGCCATAGATACGTACACAGGATACTTATGTGGCTAAAATCTGATGTGTGGCTAGCCACATAAAAGATGTTTTTGGACATTTTTTTCGTGACATATGTGGCTTAATATCCTTCTTTAATCAAAAAGTCACTTAAACTACGGACTATATTTGTCCATTCCACGGACTTCCGTAATTCATCCTAAATGAGTTGTCTCTCTTGCATTATAATATAATTCATAGTCGCAAAATTGGGCCGTGTGCAAAGCGAAGAGCGACGGAATTATCCGGGAAGTCACGAATCGTGCGTGTCGTGCGCAATGACATGCGCAGTTGTGCTCATTTCTACACGAGGTCTAGTGATCCCTAGTTCAACATCAGAACATGGGAAGAAAACGCAAAACAAAAAAGGAATCGTAAGTGTGGAAGGTTTTATTTTATGTCGCTATTTTATGTTTTGTCGATGGATTGTTGTCGTGGTATGGTGTTCTTCAACTGCTTGGCGCTAAAATAGAAGTCTGAATTTTCGCTTCACCGGAAGGGGGTGGGGAAAGGCATTATACTAGTTATACCTATTACTGCGAATAAGGGGTTAAGAAGAAACAATAGAATTGTCATATGTGAAAAGTCATTTAACTGTTTGCAATAACTCAAATACATCATTGTTCATTAAAAAAAAATCCAAACTTGCTGTGATAAATTCATAAATTATCGCAAAACCTATCATTTTACAAGTTCCGAGTAGGCAGCCATATTTGTTTTGGACATTGGCAGTCACATGTGAAAAGTAGAAATTCGAAGAATAAAAATGTGCAGAGAAAATTATTATCCTCAATCAAAATAAATTCTTATATAAGGCTTTTACAATTTAACTACATTAATAATTGAGCAATTAATTAACACACCCTATGCAGGTTCTTCTTTGATATTGTGTGGATTTTTCATAAATTCATAATTTTGTGTTATATATTTAATAAATGTGCCTAAAAATTACCATTTGATGTCTGCAAAAATATAAAACAACAAGATTGAAACCTAGACCTCATCATTTTAATGGCTAATCACAGTGATGGAAAATGGATTTTGGACCCAGCAGGACATTTCGGCTGGTGGGCTGGACAGCTATTATCAGCCCGAATGACTTCCCGTTCAACCCAAAAATAATTCACAAAGAAAATAGCACAAAAATGTATTTTAGGTGTCCTTCCTCAAAGAGTTACAGTTAAAATGATGAGACTGCATGGAAACCACAAAACTGATGTCATTTGACTGACATGACACATATAAAAAACACTGAATTTGTAATTTTATCATTTTTCTTCTGACTTACACCTAAAGGTTTCATAAGCAGCTTTTTTTTTTTCGAAATTTTTAATATTTTAGTTTAAAAATACAGCATTATGTCTGCATGTGAATGTTTGCTTCCATTTGGGAATGTTCATGACTGCTTTGGAAAAAATTAAAGGCTGATGCTTGTCGGCTGTTATTGGCCGGCCATTTTTGAAATTACGTCGGCCCAAAATGCCCCCCGCCGGATATGTCCGGGTCCGACAGTTCTCACCTTGACTATGATCATCATTTCATGTTGGAAAACAGCTATTACTAAGGACAAAATGCCCTCATTGTTCACAACAAATGTTTCATTCCGTGCCTTGCCAAAAACATATGATCATGTTCATAAATATGACAATGGATATTTGTTATGCTACAACGATTGGTCTCTATGTATATGTGCCCAGCTTCTTTTGGAAGAAGAAAATGCTTTCACTGAGTTAATGGACAGATGCCGGCAAGTATATTATAAAAAAACTTTTGTTGATGCGGAAGCACATTCCTTTATTTTACTAATGCATGAATGACTGTCAATAAATTATTTAAGTATAATTACGCTTGCAAAATGATACTAAGACAGTTAATTTCTTTATTTTATATGCCCATCTTAAAAAGGATTATCATTTATGGGATATTCTCAGGGCTTAAAAATTCAGTGTAGCACTCTAAATTTAAAGTAAATGAATTGCAGCCACTGTGTAACCCTAAGTGATTGTAAAATGGGACTAAGTGGGTTTGAACTATGCGAGTCTCTGCATCTCTGAGATTCCAACAAGTGGGTTGGTTTCGACCCCGGGTGTTGCATTTGTAAGTTGTGTAGCACCCGAGGTTAGTCAAAATCATCTTTCCTGTTTGTCGCCATATAACCTTGACAGTGTTGGTGCGATTGAATCCCCAACTCAACTCAGCTATACATCGGTCAGCTTGTGCTATTTATAGAACATGCATTTAAACACTAGTCCTTTCCCAGTAAATGGTAATAATTATGGTCAATCAATAAAAAAAACATCTTTTGCATATTTTGTGTCCAGCGCCAAGCAGTTGAACGACACCAAAACACGACAACAGTCGATCGCTTGAGTGTGCCGTCTTTAGACAGCTTTTGTTTGAATATCATGCTGAACCAATATCCACCAAAACATGTGTTTATTAGTCCCTGATATGGTGACTTCTTTGTTTGAATATCCATAATCAGTAGACACATAAAACATTGACGACCATTAAATTTGGGTCTACAGTAGGGAAATGATTAAAGATGACACTTGTTTATGGTTTAAAATATAACTTAATTTTCTTTTTGGCAGGCAGATTCCTGAATTACCTACAAAGAAGACAAAAGATGGTCACCCAAGGTATGAATGTTTCATCTACAAAGAAGTTTTTAAAAATGACACCACTCGATGTAGCTTTGAACAGTAACCACTGTAACTTTGGACAGTAGCCATTGTATTTTTGGTCAGTCATGTGACAGGAAGTGACATCTGTTTTTCAAAATGGCAGATCCTTTGCAGATAGTGTGTGCTGTAACTTTGTTCCTTTGCTTAATTGCTCTGGTTGCAATTGTATTCATCCTGTTAAAAATACTAAGAGTTGGGCAACAATTGTTGTCTCTAATCATTTATCACAGTACATAGCTGGAATAAGATTCAGCTTAATCCGGATTGCTTGTAAAGGTTTAATGTTATTTTCTGGAACATGTGCTGCATTACTAAAACCACGTAAGTTTCAGGCCCTTTGGAAGTAATTTCACACAGCTGAGAGGTGGGCTTTAATCATAGAACTTGATTATTGGGTGATGGTTAATCAATTTTTATGCTTACCAAAGGTGACACATATAGTCGCCGCTTTGTTCGTCCATCATCCGTTCTATACATATATAGTGACATTCTTGTCAGCGCTATTTCTCAGAAACTATTGACTGGAATTCAACGATACTTGATGGAAACCTTTATTACCAAGAGGAGATGCGTATAATGTCGGCATGTTGCGGTCTGATGATTTTTCACGGGGTTATGGCCCTTTGATTTGTGGTGTTTATAGAACATAACATGCAAATATAGAGACATTTGTGTCTGCGCTTGTTTTCAAAATTGACTGGCTGAAGTTCAAGGATGCTTGGTCAGAACCTTCATTAGTAAGAGGAGAAGCGCATATTGTCAGCATGTTGCGGTCTGATGATTTTTAGCTCCACTTTTTGAAGAAAAAAGTGAAGCTATAGTCGTGACCCACTCGTCGACGTTGGTTATCCTTTTTGTTAAGGTCCATTTCTCAAAAATAGTCAAAGGTATTGACTTAAAACTTTGTGTACATGTTTATCATCATAATGGCAACACAAATCAACAAGGCTGGTAACGCTCTTACTATTAGTTTTGGAGTTATTGCCCATTTTTACTTGTGTTATTGTGCAAATGCAAATGCACATTGATCAATAACTATCAGAGATATTTACTTGAAACTTGAAACACTTACCGGTACTCATAATCAAATGTTCAATACTATTCTTATTACTCAGGGGTGATATTTTTGGACTTTAAGCCCTTGTTTTGACTTTGAAAAATTGTTTTAAGGCATTTTCTCAATAACTATCAAAGATATTGACTTGAAACTTGTAATACTTAATTATTATCAAATGTACAATGCTAATAACCCAGAGGTTATATTTTTGGAGTTATTGCCCTTGTTTTGACTTAAAAAATTGTTTTAAGGCATTTTCTCAATAACTATCTAGTCAGTGAAGACACCTTAAACCTGGACAACCATCCGAATTGTGGCTATTTTGTATGAATAAAGTGGCTTATATGTTTTTCAGGTTCATATGGGCGAAATTAAAAGATGTGCCAGTCTTGTGGCCAGTCGAAATCCTAAATATGGATGTAACAACAGACACCTACAAGGTCTATCTGGAAAGTGATAAGTGTGTGTAAGTATTTTGGTAATTTTGTATTTGTCCCTGTGTTGGTGACACTACAGGGTCAGGTTTCATCCTAGAGGTAGATTTGGGAGAAGTGGTCTCCCTAAAGTGCTGCACTTCTCCCTGTTTCATGTAGAGGGAGAAGTGTTTTTACAATGCATTTATAGGCAGAATGAACCTGTAGACTTAAATTTCTCCCTAAAAAGACAAGAAATGACAAAAAATTCTCCCTGTTTTTGTGACCTAGGATGATCCCTGAGTGTGTCTCATAAAAATGCAACCTAAATTCAAACAGCTACCTATCAATATCTAACCATCCGATTGTGATGATTAAAGTATCATTCCAAAGCTTATTCATTCAAGTTTATGTCTGTGAAATTTGATACTGATTGCTTGTGTCTTCATCAAGATATTTGATAAAATGTAGATGCACCCAATTTTCAGTTTTCTTAGAAATAGGGCTTTGTGTGTAAAATTGCATGACTATATAATTGGTAATTAACTTCAAATAAAAATTTCTCTACTGTACCGGTCCCGTGGTTTTATATCTCGTTAAAAAGATACAATTGTCATTGATATTTTTATGAAATGATATTGATAGCTATTGCCTTTATTGGAATTTTGTTGACAACTTTTTTCAACCCAGAGGGAACCCTGCAAGAGAGGTAACTTTAAATGCAATCAGGTCTTATAATGCTGTTTTTCAACCCCCTAATGAGTTTAATTTAAATTGGTAAAATTCCCAATTTCTCTGATTTCACGACTAATTTTTTCCCAATAAAAAGATTTACGACGCGAAAATTTCCCAATTGAAAGGGTAGGGGTACCATTCCCAATGGAGGAAAAAAACGCTGTCATCACTATTGGGCCATGTTTACAAGAGGAGACAACTCTTGCAAGATTTTTTTATGAGTTATGGGCCTTTATTGAACTTCCATCCTCAGTTAAGACTATTTCCAGGGTTCGAATTGCACACGGGTATAAGCAATCATTTTGCAATTTTAATATTTAAGATTAATAAATTGCTTTTTAAATGATATAATATTAATTATTAAGATCTGTTGATTAAGATATGAGAAATTACATTTGCATTTGGGTTGCTTTTTTGTGGGACACCCTGTATACCACAAGATTACTGGTGTGGTCACAATTTTGGTTTAATCTATTAAAATGTTGTTCAAATTCAAAATGAAAAAAGCTCGTCAGACAAGATGTTCTGTACAGAACTGCTTGTTTCATGCAGTAGTACAACTGTGTAGACATATGAAAGATGTTTTTTGATCATTCCAGCTTGATTGCAAAAGTGAAAGACTGTTTACCATTTCAAAAGGATGATCAGTCCTTTAAGGAGAGGATCATTGGTACATAAAAACAGTTACATAAGCGGCTCTCCTGGCCCTCTCATATTACAGTTACAATGCTATTGATTTAGCCATAAAATTTGAAGGTTTTTCTTTTAAATGTTAATTATTCTCATACAGTTAGTGGAAAGGTGAAATAATAAAAAAAAACATGATTTTTTAGGAAAACCTTCCACTTCTTCTGCTTCGTTATTTAAGTTATAGGGGAGGGTCAGAAGAGCACCTTTAAAAGTTCTGTGTTCACTGTCAGTTACTGTTGCTGTTGCTGTTCTGTAATTTAATTGTTGCTTTTAAATATGTCCATCCATTTTAATAAACTAGTAAAACCTGTTATTATGTAGGGAAGTCAAGTGTTGGGTTATGGTAACTTAGAAATACTTGAATGCGTGCAACTTGAATTCCTTAAATACATTTTGGGCTTAAGGTCATCAACACCAAATTTTATTGTCTAATTATGTTTAATAAACCAGTTTGCATAGAGGTCAAGTGCACGGTCAATTTGGACAGACAATACAAACAGAAAACTTGCAGATATTTTGGTGCCAAAAGAAAGTCACTTTGTAGTGGACAGACAAACACATTATTTTTAGGACATCCATAGAATAATGAGCCTTTAAACAAATACAAAGCCACTGTGCAGTGGATAATCAAACACACTGTTTTAGGACATCAACAAGTAAGCTACTTTGAAGTAATTAATAAAACACATTGTTTTTATGACATCCATAGAATAATGAGGCTTTTAACAATCAGAAATTTTGCAGATTTTTAGTACTTTTTGTACTTGAATTTTTATTCCGACAGCACCAGAGGGTGACACAAGTGTTCAACTGAACACCCATCTAGTTTCTTTTATACTTATTTCAACAACTTGTTTCTGTTGGATTTAGTTAATATGGACTGAGCCCCTTAATAATATTTTAAAAAATAAATTCTCAAAAATGATTTACTTCCTAATATATGCTTTTGGTAGTAACTCAATCATAAACAGCTGCTTTTGTTGACGTGGCACTGGTTGACATTGTTAAGAACAATAACTCTTAGACAAGGGTTGTTTTTGGTACCCACATTAGAACATACAGAACATTTATGTGGTATCTAATGTGATGTACTACAAAATTTTTTAGGTTGAGAAAAAAAAATATATGGTAGTTAAGACAACTGGAAATAACAGATATTTTCTTTCGTTAGAAAAAACATCTTATTGCACTTTACTGTTTTTTGCAGTAGTTAAAATAAGTATTGCACACATGATAACTAGTTTGCTAACAAAATCATTTTTGTTTTGCTTAATAGGTCGTGGTGTTAGAACAACAATAAAGAGATCAAGGGGAGATTTTTTGCTTACCTATCATGGTGAACTTGTTACAGAGGCAGAAGGGGAAAGGCGTGAAGAAGTGGTGCCCTCTGTTTTTCGATATTTCTTTCAACAAAAGAAAAAAGGGTGGTGGTAAGAACATGTACATAAATAATAAGACCTCACATTGAAAATGTCTGTCCATGTCCCTGCTGGTCTGTTAAATTTTGTGTGTCTCTTTTACTGCTTCCACTCCTTTGATCTATGTATTTGGTTAAAATGTTAATCACATTAAGATAATATTCTAAGTTCATGTATGATTTGGCTTGCTTCAAGGTAAAGGAAACACCTGAGCTAATAGTTATATGACTCAGTACTTCAAACTAATAAATGCACTCCATGTGTATATTGCTCTGCATTGTGATGCGCTTGTAATTAATTTATGCCAGGTTTCAACATTAATACTTGCCATTACTTGTAAAATGCGGATCAGGTCTTAGACTAGTGATACCTAACCTTAGCTATCTTTCCACTTAATTCTTAAGTGGATGTAAGAAATACGAACAATTTGTCAAGTAATCTTTTTTTTGTGATCGCCAGGTTAGCTCAGTCGATAACGCTGCTGTTCTTTGAGCGCTCCGCGCATTCACCATAGGAGAGGTTGAGAGTTTGAGTCCCACCAGGACCAGTAGTTTTTTTCTAATGTTGAATTATTTGTATTAATGTCACATGTCTGGGACAAACAACTTTGTTAAATCATGTTGTTTTTCTAGTTAAAATATTTTAAGATTTAAAGCTGCCGGGTATTTGTCTTGTATATAGAAGTTAGAGTATAGGGCCTTTGTATCTATCACAGCACAGTCTGATTTCATAACCTGTATCATTTCAGTATTGATGCAACTAGTGAGCCAGTAACAGGGCCACAATTAGGTCGTTTGGTGAATCATGGTGGGAGAGATACAAAAAATTGTGTCATGAAAACCTTAGAAATCAACAGAAGGCCATATCTCTGCTTGTTTGCCGCAAAAGATATTGAAGCAGGAGAAGAATTGTTATATGACTATGGGATTAACAATTTGCCATGGGAGGTATGTACACACAGTTTTTATGCAACCCAACAGAAGAGTATATATAATTGCCTTGCCTAGTCTTTCCTACAGGTTTTCTAAGTGTCATGGCAGAACTTTAGATAAAACTTTAAACACTGTATTTCTGGCATGGAAAACATGACTTTCTATAAAAAAAATCAAGCTGACCTTTTCAGTGTCATGTAATCAGCATGGGAAGTGTGAAGTTATTGAGAGCATTTTTACAATAACACTTTGAACACCCATGGCCCTTTAATGCACCAACAGTACATCTTTTTTATAGAGGCAAGTTTAGCTGCTGCTTAAATTTGACAAAAAATGGTAGCCTAATACATTCTTGTGTAACATTTATGTTGTTATGCTCTTGTCCTGACTGTAGATAAATAACTTTTCAGGTTAATTGTGAGAAAGGTAACAGAGTTATTGCTGTTAAAATGTTAATGTTTAGTTAATGTTGATAGTTTATGATAATTAAAATCAGAGCACTGAAAGCATACTTGATACGCATAACTTGATATGCACCCAATGGCTTATATCTTGCACCAGCTTACCAAATTATTCAATACAGTGGAGCTCCGCTTTATCGCGATCTGCTATATCGCGAAATCCAATATAATGCAGTCGACCCGTGGACCCCGTTTTTTCCTCATAAAATGATAGTAAAAATCTATCAATGGCCATTTTGCAAATTTAAGGATGTAAAAAGGGAAGTAACAACATTAATACTGTGTTTATCGATAAGGACAATGACGATCATTCAGTAATGTACCGAGAATCGTTGAAAAAAATGATTTTGTTTTTTAAGGATCTGTTTATTATTGTTTACTACGTTTTTAGCTCACCTGAGCACTTGTGCTCATAGTGAGCTTTTAGGATCGCCCTTTGTCCGTTGTGCGTCATAAATGTTTGCTTTAAACAACATCTCCTCTTAAACCCCGGGGCCAAAGTTGATGAAACTTGCCACGGATGTTCCTTGCATAAAGCTCTTCCAAAGTTGTTCAAAGAAATCAATTCCATGCAAAACTCTGTTTGCCATAGCAACATAAAGGAAAAATTTTAAAAATCTTGTCTGAAACCACAAGGCCTAGAGCTTAGATATTTGGCATTTAGCACCCTCAAGTGGAACTCTACAAAGATTGTTCAAATTATTTCCCTGGGGTCAAAATTGGCCCCGCCCCAGGGGTCACTTCATTTTACATAGACTTATATAGGAAATCTTAAAAAAATCTTCTTCTCACAAACCACAATGCCAAAAGATTAGATATTTGGTATGTAGCATTGTCTAGTGGATGTCTACCAAGTTTGTTCAAATTATGTTCCCTGGGCCAAAATTGGCCATGCCCCAGGATCTCTTAGTTTACATTGATTTATATAGGAAAACATGAAAAATCATTTTTATGCCCCCGGCATCTAGTGATTGAACCGTCCGTCTGTCTGTCCGTCCGTCCGTACGTCCGTCCGTCTGGTTAACATTTTTCGGCAAGTTGGATATTTCTCAATTTCTACAAAGAGCATTGGCATGAAAGTTTACACACTTAACAGTTCACAGGTCATGACCCTGACAAGTTACATAACTCTGGGTACCTTATTTCTGGTGTTATCTCCCCTTTTTGTACTTAAAAAAATGGTTAACCTGTTTCGGCAAGTTGGATATTTTTCCATTTCTACAAAGATCATTAACATGAATGTTTACAAACTTACTATATAGTGCACAGGGTATGACTCTTAACAAGTTACATAACTCTGGCTATCTTAACTCGGGGTTTTCTCCCCAATTTGTACTTAGAGATAAATGGTTAACATTTTTCGGCAAGATGGATATTTCTGAATTTCTACAAAGAGCATTGGCATGAAAGTTTACACACTTACTTAACAGTTCACAGGTCATGACCCTGACAAGTTACATAACTCTGGGTACCTTATTTCTGGTGTTATCTCCCCTTTTTGTACTTAGAAAAATGGTTAACCTGTTTCGGCAAGTTGGATATTTTTCCATTTCTACAAAGATCATTAGCATGAAAGTTTACAAACTTAATATACAGTGCACAGGGTATGACTCTTAACAAGTTACATAACGCTGGCTATCTTAATTCGGGGTTTTCTCCCCACTTTGTACTTAGAGATAAATGGTTAACATTTTTCGGCAAGTTCGGTTTTTCTCAATTTCTATAAAGAGCATTGGCATGAAAGTTTACACACTTACTTAACAGTTCACAGGTCATGACACTGACAAGTTACATAACTCTGGGTACCTTATTTCTGGTGTTATCTCCCCTTTTTGTACTTAGAAAATGGTTAACTTATTCCGGCATGTTGGATATTTCGCAATATCCACAAAGAGATCTGGTATTAAAGTTTACACACATACTTAACAGTGCACAGATGATGACCCTTACAAGTTACGTAAGTCTGGCTACCTTTTTTCTGGGATGATCTCCCCATTTTATACTTGGATATAAATGGTTAACTTGTTTTATTTGATTTTTGCCCTTTTTCTCTTAGAAATTAGAATTAAGACTTAGAAATTATGGTTAAAGTTTTAATGTTTGTGTTTTTCTAAGGTAATGCTATAGAAAAGGTTTAAAACAGATGTACTTAACATTCTTTGGTGAAAGTGTCGAGTGGTTACTATACTATACTATACTATACTATACGATACGATACGATACGACACGACACCACAGCCCACCACACCACACCACACCACACCAAACCACACCACACCACACCAGACACCACCACCACCACCACACCACCACCACCCCCACACCATCCCCACCACCCCCACCACACCACCCCATCTCACACCACACCACCACCACCCCACCACACCACCAACAATAATACCGTCAACAACACCACCAACAACACCGTCAACAACACCACCAACAACTCCGTCAACAACACCACCAACAACTCCGTCAACAACACCACCAACAACTCCGTCAACAACACCACCAACAACAACACCACCACCAACAACAATAGCATCAACAACACCAACAACCAACAACAATAGCATCAACAACACCAACAACAGCAACAACACCCACACCACCAACAACAGCAACTGGTGTTACCAGCATACCATACCTTACTATACTACACCACACCCCACCACATCACTATAGGTGGGCAGTGATAGTGGGTTGATGGGTGTGGGATCAGGGGTGTATGGACTGGGTTGTGTAAACCCTCTAAAAAAACTACAATAATAAAGTAACTGTAATTTATTGATTTCCTAACTTGGATTAAGAAACTTTTGTTCATGTGTGTGTGTTGGGTGTCATAAACTCCTGAATCACTCCCCAGTTTAAATGAAGCCCAGTTTTAAATGTGCTTAAATATGTCTGACTTTTCGAATAGTCGAGCGTGCAGTCGTTTCCGACTGGCTCTTGTTATGATAAATTCTTTTCATGTACGGGTTCTGGCACCACACGGTTATTTTCATTATTTAGAACTAACTTGTGATTTTACTTGCAGTTTTAACACTGTGCTATCATTTAAAATTTGTATCGTTACAAACTTCGCTACCGGGGGCATATGTGTTTTCCGAACACAGCTTCTTGTTCTCCAAAACTAATAGGACTAGACCTTAGATATTTGGTGTTGAGTATTTTGAAGAGACCCTTTACCAACATTGTTTAAATGTTGGCCCTGGGGTCAAAATTGCCCCCCCCCTCCCCCGGGGCCCTTAATATGTAAAGAAGGCAATTTTTTTTAATTTTCTTATTGGAAACATCAATGCCTAACGCTTAGACATGTGGTATGTAGCATTGTCCAGTGGATGTTAAGTATTGTGTAGATTTGTTTAAATGTTGGTCCTGGGGTCAAACTTAGCCCCGCCCAGTGGGCCCTTGATATGTAAAAAAGGCAATTTTTAAAAATCTTCTTACTGGAAACCTGAAGTTTTAGCAAATTATGTCCCCTGAGTTAAAAAAGGTCACACCCCAGGTGTTACTTGAATCATGACACAGAGTTGTATAGAAAAAAATGTAATCTTTTCTCTCATGAAACTAAAAAGCCTAATCCTTTGATATTTGATGTGTTGCATTGTGTAGATAACCTTATTTAAAATTGTTCAAATGTTAACTCTCAGGGTCCTATATCTGTAAAATATGAGATCTTTGAAAAGTTTCTTGTGTTTTCAGAAGTGTTTATGCCTAGAGTTTAGATATTTGATACATAGCATTGATTAGCGGATGCCTTCAAAATTATGTCCACATCTTAAACTTGGCCTCATTCCAGGGGTCAGTTATTAAACCTATAGGAAGAACTCGAAAAATCTTGTTTAAATTTAGTTTTTGCCCATTTTCACTGAGAAATTAAGACTTAGAAATTATGGTTTAAGTATTTCATGTTAGTGTTTTTCATATGTAATGCTATAGAAAAGGTTTCATACAGTTGAACTAAACATTCTTTGGTTGAAAGAGTTGAGTGGTTGTGGGGTGGGTGGGGAATATACTCTACTGTACTCTACTCTACTCTACTGGGGGGGGGGTACAGGGTCAAGGGAGTCAGAGTGCTGTACCTTCCCCCCCCCCCCCCAACCATACCATACTGTATACCATACTATACTATACCATACAATATAATACTTTATACCATACCACACCACTCCACACCGCCACCACCACCACCACCACACCATATCATTCTATTCTATACTATATGCTTTACTACATATTATACTTTATACTATACTGTACTATATACTATACTATTTCACTGGGTGCTGTTTGCATTTATTTCTGATATGGTGGTACACAATTCATGGATCCTCTACAGGGGCACCTGATACTCAGGTGAGCGATTCAGGGCCATCATGGCCCTCTTGTTTTAATTAGCAAACTGTCGTAAATTTGTTTAATTGCTGTACAAACACTGGGTCACCTAATCAGGACGCTAAATGGTTACTGAATGGTTGTTTTTCACACCCACTGTCGATAAAAATGATAAATGTGTCTGATGTTAATTGGCTCCGAATTTGAGAATTTCGTGTCGAAATTTGACATGTGTTGAGAATCTGTTTTCATTCTAGACAGCGTACAGGTCTTACAAATACATGTAGTTCCGCATGAGAAGATTAACCCGCAGTATAAACGTTAGTGAGTTGAACTCACATTGTAATAATTTTATAGCACCGGTTGGAGAGAAAACAACAACATGGCAACAAAATGATTTATTTTCAATTACTGATTAAACATAATGATTAATAACTGTGTAGATATATTATAATGCTTATTCAGTGTAACATTACATCTGCTATATACGGACTTATGATTAGCATAAGTTCCTTTGTCACTGGAATATCGCGGTTCTGATAATAACCTGCTTTTAGGGTCTGGACCCCGCTGTATAATGATACATTAACATAATGAGATGTGCAATATTTATCAGAAAAAAAATTATTCCAGATATCAGATTCAAATAGAAAGATTAGGCAAAACCAAAAAAACTCTGTGCCACTACGACAATAAACCTGTTTGATGGTATGAAAAATGGTAGACTTTAATGTCCAGCTGTTTCTTTGTTGTTGTTGTTTTTTGTGAAACATTCTTTTTACTGGAGAATCGATAAGAATTGCAGTTTGATCAGGTTTTTTTTTGTTGAGAATGTGTCTCATGCTTTCAGTGCTCTGAAAAGAAATTAAGTTGCCCAATTTTCCTTTTTATATATCTGGATAGAAAAATGACAATGTTAATACGTTTTCTCACATTGTTTAATGTAATTACTTTTTACAATATTGTTAGTAGAAAAGAAGCTCGGCTGTTTTAAAGATGTAAAGTTATTGACATCACCTTGTCACCTGCATCGCGTTGTTGTTGTAGAAAAAACTTAAATAGTTGCCTAACTTTTTATCTCATGGTGAGCTATCGTGATAATGCTTTGTCCGTCGTTTGTCCATCAATCATGGGTCCATCAACTGTTCAACATATTCTTTAAACGACACATCCTCCTAAACTACTTGGCAATATTCAAGAAAAATTGGCATAAATATTCCTCATTAAGTTATATCATTGTTTTCAAAAGTTGTTCAGTGAATTTAAATCTGTTAAAAAGATTTTTGCTAGAGTCAAATATGAATTTCTTTCAAACAACATGCTTCAGCTGACTTTTGTGGTCAGTTTTCAAGTTTGAAAAGAGGGTCTTCAAACTCTTTTGGAAAAGAGTGTATGCAAATGAAGGTCTCTTTACAAAAACAATAATTTTCAAAAGGCAAAATCAAATAAAGGAAGGTAATAAAAACCATATTGTTTGATAATTTGCAACAACTGTTCGTTGAATAAATTGAGATAACTTTAGAAATTTTTTTATTAGGATAATCTACAAAATTTTGCATAGTTTTCTAAAATTATTGTTTTTTTTGTAGAACCACTTAATAGATCAAAGTGTTAAATTACTGGTAAACTTCAATAAACCTGAAAAAAAAATGTCCATCTATTCAGAAGAAGGCTTTGGCTTTTGAAAATAATTGCTTTTGTATAGAAATTCAATGGCAGTTTGAATTTATGTTCAGTTATGGTTATAATTTGGTAAGTTTTTATCATTTCTCTTAAAACTTGTAGCAAAATTCTTTGTATTAAGGTTAACTAACTTATTTGACTAGTACTGTTCCATGCAGATTAAATAAATAAATGGAGTCTTGTTAAAAATCATTTATTCAGAACTTCTAGGATAGTGAAGGCATATAATTATGTATTACCTACAGGTTCTCAATAGAGTTTGTCAAAAGTAAGGCCTATGGGTCACTTTTGGACATTGTAACCCAGATTTTTACACACAAAGCAATTTGACTATGATTGGATGGGTCTTTGTTGTGTACAGCATATATAGAAGACTATCTATATATATATCAAAGAAGACAAACAAAAACTGAAAAATCTGGCTTTAATCTGGTTTCTGCATTTCCCCCTTGTTTGAATGGTCATTCAGATGCCAGTGAGTTGCTTGATGGTGCTGATGTTAAAGTTAATGGTTTCCTTCATTTTTAAAGTAGACATTTTGGACATTGATTATTGTAGAAACAGTAAATGCACAGGTTAAAATTGTTTGTATAAGTGCTAGTAAATAAAACTATTTTCAGTTCCAAACTCCTATATTTTGCCTCAAAATCATCTGAAAACTCCTATATTTGTTGCAAAAATATTCCTATATTTTTCCTATATTTTGGAGGTGACCTGGTTGACGGCCTGTATTTATTTTCACTTTTTTTGCCAAACAGGAAAACGGTAGGATAAATTCTTTGTGGACTAGCTTATGTATCACCCGATATGACCGGATTACACACGTTTAAATTTTGCGATAGAAAGGGACAATTCATGGATTTTGCTTGTTTTTTCAGGGTATGTGATAAAAAGAATACATCGTTCGTGTTCATTTTATACTGAAATTATTAAACTTGTCATCTAAATCGATATAAAACTCTGCAAAAGCCTGGTTTTATATCGATTTAGACGACTTGTTAAATAATTTCAGTATAAAATGATCACTCATGTTGTATCCTCTATGTACCAATTGGCAGTACATTATAGAGACATCTTTTTGTTCCATATACATTGGTTCTTTGACTTTTTGTTTTCAGATTCCACAACCAGATCAGTGGCTAGTCCTGAACCCATGGAAACTGTTGAAACTGATTCCACTTCCAGATCAGCTAGTCGGGAACCCATAGAAGCTGTTGAAACTGATTCCACACCCAGAACAGCAAGTCATGAATCCATAGAAGCTGTTGAAACTGATTTCACTTCCAGATCAGCAAGTCATGAACCCATAGAAGCTGTTGAAACTGATTCCACTTCCAGATCAGCAAGTCATGAACCCATAGAAGCTGTTAAAACTGATTCCACACCCAGATCAGTGGCTAGTCCTGAACTCATAGAAGCTGTTGAAACTGATTCCACTTCCAGATCAGCAAGTCGTGAACCCATAGAAGCTGTTGAAACTGATTCCAAACTCAGAACAGTGGCTAGTCCTGAACTCATAGAAGCTGTTGAAACTGATTCCACTTCCAGATCAGCAAGTCATGAATCCATACAAGCTGTTGAAACTGATTTCACTTCCAGATCAGCAAGTCATGAACCCATAGAAGCTGTTGAAACTGACTCCACTTCCAGATCAGCAAGTCATGAACCCATACAAGCTGTTCAAACTGATTCCACTTCCAGATCAGCAAGTCATGAATCCATAGAAGCTGTTGAAACTGATTCCCCTTCCAGATCAGTGGCTAGTCCTGAACTCGTAGAAGCTGTTAAAATTGATTCCACTTCCAGATCAGCAAGTCTTGAACCCATAGAAGCTGTTGAAACTGATTCCACTTCCAGATCAGCAAGTCATGAACCCATAGAAGCTGTTAAAACTGACTGCACTTCCAGATCAGCAAGTCATGAACCCATAGAAGCTGTTGAAACTGATTCCACAACCAGATCAGCAAGTCATGAATCCATAGAAGCTGTTCAAACTGATTCCACTTCCAGATCAGCAAGTCATGAATCCATAGAAGCTGTTGAAACTGATTCCACTTCCAGATCAGCAAGTCATGAATCCATAGAAGCTGTTGAAACTGATTCCACTTTCAGATCAGCTGTTAGTCCTGAACCCATAGAAGCTGTTGAAACTGATTCCACTTCCAGATCAGCTAGTCGGGAACCCATAGAAGCTGTTCAAACTGATTCCACTTCCAGATCAGCAAGTCATGAACCCATAGAAGCTGTTCAAACTGATTCCACATCCAGATCAGCAAGTCATGAACCCATAGAAGCTGTTCAAACTGACTCCACTTCCAGATCAGTAAGTCGTGAACCCATAGAAGCTGTTGAAACTGACTCCACTTCCAAATCAGCAAGTCATGAACCAATACAAGCTGTTGAAACTGATTCCACTTCCAGATCAGCAAGTCATGAACCCATAGAAGCTGTTGAAACTGATTCCACTTCCAGATCAGCAAGTCATGAACCCATAGAAGCTGTTGAAACTGATTCCACTTCCAGATCAGCAAGTCATGAACCCATAGAAGCTGTTGAAACTGATTCCACTTCCAGATCAGTGGCTAGTCCTGAACCCATAGAAGCTGTTGAAATTGATTCCACACCAAGAACAGTGGCTTGTCCTGAACCCATGGAAACTGTTGAAACTGATTCCACTTCCAGATTAGCTGTTAGTCTTGAACCCATAGAAGCTGTTGAAACTGATTCCACACCCAGAACAGTGGCTAGTCCTCAACTCATAGAAGCTGTTGAAACTGATTTCACCCCCAGATCATCAAGTCTTGAACCCATAGAAGCTGTTGAAACTGATTTCCCACCCAGATCACCTGTCAGTCTTGAACCCATAGAAGCTGTTGAAACTGATTCAACTCCAAGATCACCTGTCAGTCTTGAACCCATAGAAGCTGTTGAAACTGATTCTACACCCAGATCAGCTGTATGTCTTGAACCCAAAGAAGCTGTCAAAACTGATTCCACACCAAGATCAGCAAGTCCTGAACCTATGAAAGCTGTTGAAACTGATTCTGCACCCAGAACAGTGGCGAGTCCTGAACCCATGGAAACTGTTGAAACTGATTCCACAGCCAGATCAGCTGTTAGTCTTGAACCCATAGAAGCTTTTGAACCTTATTCCGCACCCTCACAGCAGATGGCACCTCAATTGCAGACCACAAGTGTAGGAGCGGGAAGTCCAACAAATAAAATGGCGAAGTCAGGTGAGGAGAAATGCTCTTTAAAAATAATTGCATTGACAATGAAAGTATTGGCTGTTGTACTATTAGATTTTTTCAGGATAAATTTTTGGCCAAAGGTCCAATTCTATGGTTTTGTTTAGACTTAAGTTTGCGCAGTGTAGTTTCTATTTTATCATTATTACAATAAATAACATTTTTTTCGTATTTTGTCCAAATTTTGTGCAATAGTCTACATGAATATTAATGATATCACAGTAAATCCAATTGAGTAATCACTGTGCTTAAAAAACAAACTTCCTACGTAATTTGATAAAACTTTTGGCTTGATTTACTGAAGATTTACTAAATCAATATATTAAGTTGTGTAAAACATTTATTGCTTGAGAAAAAGATTGTCTTTTGTCAGTTGTCAATCTGTCATGCTGTGCCAAAACTTCTCAGAAATAGACTGATTTTGACCAAAACTGACCAGAATTTTCCCTGATACCCAAGTTTGGCGTCTATGTCTTTTTTTCTTGTAATTTAGTACAAAATATGTACAGGAAATTTACTGGGAGATTTCCAGCACTATTACATGTAAATTATATAAAGTACATAAAGAATGGAGTTTTCACCAGTTCATTTGTTCAAAATTGATCAAGTAATAAACAAGAAAAAAATCTTATTTTTGGAAAAACAGCATTGGTCATAATTTGCTTGGGTGTAGAAAAGGGACATAAACACGCTATCACTGTTATTTATGTGTAAATGCTGTCATTTCAAGGACTTGCATGGAACGCAGTAAAATAAAAAAGTCGTCTGCTTATTAAAAACAACTTTTGTATATGTTGGTACTTAAATGGATTACTTTTTGTATATGTTGGTACTTAAATGGATTACTCCCAGGAATAGTCGTCAATTAAACATGTAATTGCATTGCCACTATTGTTGTTTACAGAAATCAGTGTGGTTATACCATGTGACCAAAACGTCACAAAATACTACAAAACCAAGACAAAACTGTCTTCTTTTTTTTTCAAAAATACATTTTGTTTTGCTTTTAAAATTTAATCAGCACCTGAAATATCATAGATTATCACCTTGTGACATAATGTTCTCTTAACTTGAGCTATTGCAGTGAACTTTGATGCACACTCTTATCCTGCCATTTTTTTACACCTTTACCATGAATGGTTACTCAAGTTAGCAAATCAGGGTTAACATAGCTCTTGCGTCTTGTTTCAAACATTTCTCAGATATTTCTTTGCTTGCAGATCAAAAGCAGCTCAGAGGAAGCATAAAAGTCTTCAGTAATGTTGATCGTGGTATACAGATATTTCCAATGTTCAGTACAGTTTGTGTCTTTGGAAGGTATGTACAGATCATAATTAAAGGCTTTTGGTTACAATAATGTGCAAAAATATTTAAATTATAAACAACGCTAATTTGAATTTTATTGTATTTAAGTACATTTATGAAATTTGGATTTGATTCTATTACAGTAATTTTTGGTAGATATGCTGCACCTCCATTTTTATGAGGATTTGGATGAAAAACAGTTTTAAACTACAATGCGTAGATGAATGTATGGTTAAGCTATACATGTATACTAATTCTTCTTATAGTGGTTGTTTATAAGAAAACATACACATACAGCTGTATACTCTATTCCAATTGGCAATATAAAGGGGTTCAATTGACGGCTAAAATGTGATAAACAGTCAAACCTGTCTTAAGCAGCAAGCCAAGGGAGTGACAAAAACTGGCTGTTTAACACATGTGGCTGCTAAAGCCAGGTCAAATAAAGATGAAATAGTGTATTTTGGACTCAATCAGACTGGCTGCTTAAGTCAGGGGTTTGCTTAATGCAGGTGACCATTTAAGCAGGTAGACTGTACGATCGATGGTTGATCAAGTCAAATATGCTGTTGGTGTGATAAATAACACATAACACCTATTAATTAATATCAAGTTTACTAAAATTTTGAGCCCTGTGATCCAACTGGCCCCACACTTATTTTTGCTGATATTTACTCAGGAAAATTTCCAAAACCTACAAAACTACAAAGCTTGTAGCTTAGATATATTGGATTTAGAGTTGCCCATTGACGTCTGCAAAGTTTGCTCAAATTATTCCCATCAGGTCAAAATTGTCCCTCCCCTTGGCTTGCTAGTTTTATGTAGAATTATGTCTCCCAAAAATGTTCAGGGAACATACTGGTTTTGCTTTCGCCGTCATATTGTATTTGCAAAAGTCAGGCAAAATATTGTTTCAATACTTTGCTCATTTATTTACCTCCATGACAGGAACCTGTTTGCTAGAGAAGGTAACTCTGTCTGGTATTTTGACCAAATTCTATAATTTTTGGACTTAGAATTTTCTTACAATTAAATATGAATGATACAGTCAAGCACTGAGAATAGTCAAGCCATTGTCCGTCAGACAGCTCTTGTTCAGTATTAGCATTGAGAGTATTCTCTATGAGTCACTTTTGGACATTTTACTCAAAGTATTGAATAGCATTCTTTTATAATTATTCCAGTCTGTATACCAGCTACCCGCCATTATTCTATATTTCCATATAAATAATGCCCTGTTGTTAACTTCTGGTAATCAAAAGTGCAAAACTACCTTAAATGTCTCTATATGGCTGGTAAAATTTTGAAAAAATCTAATACAAATTGACTTCCTTAGCAACCCATGATTTCCTTAACAACCAACAATTAATGACTTTTATAGTACTGAGGTAAGCGATATAGCGCCATTATGGCCCTCTTGTTGTGATAGGGAACCTTTTACTTGCAAAAATGTGTTAAATAAAAAGTTGTTGAATCAGCTTAGCGACTGCCAGTTGACCAGGATCATCATTGCCCTCTTGTCTTACTTTAGGAGTAGAAATAGTGACATCATAGTGGATCAAGAGGGAGTTTTGAACCATGACTGTCAAATTGAGATAAACGAGGATGGGGAGGTAAATACGTTTACTTTGATACATATCATAAGTTTCAATTAAATTTAATACATTTTAAAATTAATAGTCACTCTTTTTATGATAAACCCTTGGAGCTATTGCAGCTCATATAAAAAATTGCCAGTGATAACACTGAAATGACATTTAATATGCCCGAAGGGACGTATTAAGTTATTGCACAGGTGTCCGCTATTCTGTTAGCAATTTCATGTCCGCTGTGTAACTCTTGAAACCCTTGAAGGATTTTGATTAAACCTTGCATAAATGTTCACCACAATGAGACGACATGCAGAGCGCATGTTTGGCATGTCTATCTCAAAGGTCAAGGTCACAATTATAGGTCAAAGTTCCTATGACTATTTCTTGTGTCTGCTCTTGAACTCCTTGAAGGATTTTGATAAAGCCTTACATAAGTGTTTACCACAATGAGACAATTTGCAAAGCAGATTTTTTGCACCCTTATCTCCAAGGTCAAGGTCACACTTAAGGATCAAGTCACATAACTATTTCTTGTGTCCACTCTCGAACCCCTTGAAGGATTTTGATTAACCTTGCATAAATTTTAACCATAATGAGACAATGTGCAGAGTGCATGTTTGGCATGCCTATCTTAAAGGTCAAGGTAACACTTACAGGTCAAAGGTCACATGACTAGATCTTGTGTCCACTCTATAGTTTTGAACCCTTTGAAGGATTTTGATTAAACCTTAAATAAATGTTTACCACAATCAGACAATGTGCAGAGTGGATTTTTGGCATGCCCTTACAAGGTTGAGGTCACACTTACGGGTAAATGGTCATATTATGGATCTTCTTTCTGCTATGTATTTTTTGACCCGAATGAAGGATTTTGATTAAACCTTCATTAAAATTTATCACATAAACATATTGTCTCTGTCTTCAGGCAATTGTCTCTGTTATTCTTTTGCCTTCGGGCGTGTATGGCTCTGCCTTGCAGTGCTGTTGTTAATGAATTTTGTAGTTAAAGGTTATTTTAAATGAACATTCTGTAAAATGATTTTGCAGGCTTTCCTTGTTAGATATGGAAAAACATCCAAGTATCTGAAACACAATGATGAATTCCTTGTTGGAAGAAGGGCGTTCATTTGGGAATATCCTGTCACAGAATATGTAGTAAGTGTTACCTGTTTGTTTGACAACTGGGCCAGGGATCATTGGTCAAGAAAAGAGCCAAGCTTATTTAAGATTCAATGCTTTAAAGTTAACTCATCTAACCACAGAACAGAGTTTTGGGTCATGTTTGTGCCAAAAAATGATAATTTAAGTTTGTGTGGCACATTATTCAAACAATATTAAAAAAATCTCATGAAACGACATGAAAGTATTACTAAGCAATTTAAGCACCTAGGTCTTTCTTTGTTTTCAATCATTTAGCAATGATGATACACCTGTGGGTGTTAAATAAGAAAAAACAATTATATATATTTTCAGAATTCCATAACTTATATGCTTTATAATTAATATGCTATGGAAATCAAGGGACACACATGCCCTATGGACACAATACTAGTTTTAAAAATCTTTCCCAAATGACTGAGCCTAGAACTTTTTTCTTTAGTGTCAATCGCTTTCTTTAGGACTTGTACAAAGATTGTTTAGAATACCGGTATACCTCTTGGGTGAAAATTGGTCCCACTTTTGGTGTCACAATATGCCTTTTAATATGTTTATTATTGGCCTTTAGTTCTTCATTACTTCATTTCCCTGTAGGGCGTCAGTGAAGCAGAAGACGAAGAAGTTATCATGATACATTGTGGAACTAAAACTAACTTTAATGATGTTAAGAATCTTGAAGCAAGTTGTCATGTTTCATCAAGCACAGATATGGAAGGTACTAGTCTGATTTCTTTTTAGCTGTTTAAAAATTGTCTTGAGCTATTGTACCCCAGTGGTTGTCGGCATTGGTTAAGGTTTTGCATGCAATTTTTGTACGTTTTTGGCTTGACTTTTCAAAGAAAAAGTCGAGGTATTGTTGTCACTTGATCGACCCATACCAACAAGGAAGATAATCCTAAAATTATTTTTGACAGAGTTATGCCCCCTTTTTTACTTGAATTAATGGTTCAAGTCGAATTTCCTGGGTACTGTCCAAGCATTTGACTTGAAACTTAAGATAGTTTTCGCTTCAAAGTCCACATCAGGGGATCAATTCCCCATAAATATAATTGACTTAAGTCAGAGTTATGCCCCTTTTTAACTTGGATATTTTTTTGTTAAAGTCAAATATCTTGGTTACAATCAAAGCATTTGATAATAAACATGAAATATTTATTCACTATCAAAGCCCACGCCAAGGGAGCCAATCCCCATAACTAATTTTGACATAGTTATGCCCCTTTTTAACTTAGATTTTTTTAAGTCAAATATCTCGGCAAACATCAAAGCTTTTGATGACTGACAATGCTTTTGATTAGAGTCGAGCACTGAGAGGGTGGTGTCTTACGGACAGCTTTTGTTATCATTACTGAAGATATTTTTCTAAAGACCTATTTGGCTTAGATTTTAACCTCAAAGTGTCATTAGAAAAGCATTAAAATTCTCCGATAAACTGTTATACCTTCTGTGAGAGAATCCTGTTACAAGTGTTTATTGAGGTCAAGATATAAGTGGCCGTTTCATTGAAACATGAGATAAGATTTCATATATTGTACCATGAGGCATGGAGCTTAGATATTGTGCATGTAGCATTGTCTAGTGGACCTCTACCAAAGATGTTCAAGTCATGAACATGAAGGGCAGTGTATCGCGTATTATTCCCATCATTGCACTTGAGTGTCTGAAAATGATGCATAGCGGGGCATCCGTGTCCTATGGACACATTTCTAGTTTCACTTATATTTTCACTTAAGTGCACTTCATCGATAACTTTGCAAATACTTAAGGTATCAACTTCAAACTACCATTATATTTTCATTTCAGTTCTTTTTCTGTAACATTACTGAAGTGATTGATATTTGACTAAAAGTAAATGTCTCTAATAAAAAATTACTAACAAGTTTTCTAACAAATTCAGAAATATTTCATAGTTATTCCCCTATTCAGTTTAATATTTATGGTACATTTAGGAATTATTTCTGTTATTTGAAAAGAATTTCTCCCGTACCATTCACTTGTTAATAGTTTTCCTGATTGCACATGAATGTATGGCCATAGTTGTTATTGTTTTAATCTTCAAATTGCATTTGTTTCAAATGATTCGAATAGTCGAGCATGCTGTCTCCTCTGACAGCTCTTGTTAATTAAGCATCCATAACCTTTCCAACATTACTGCATGCCGCGGGGAATATTGTTGTCATTCTGACTGCCTTGTTGTACTTTTAGTTTTATTGACCTATAAAACTTGAGTGAAAATTGTGGGGGCATCAGTTGCTTATGGACACATTCCTTGTTATGATAAATTAAGTAATAAATAACTTGTTCTTATGCCCCGCCTTGAAGAATGGTGAAGGGGCATAAAGTGTTCCCCCTGTCTGTCCATCTGTCCCGGCATTTTTCGTGTGTGGTCACGACTCTGCAATTTCTGGATGGATTTTGAAATTACTTAGTAGAAATGTTCACCATCATAAGACGATGTGTCACATGCAAGATCCAGGTCCATACCTCCAAGGTTAAGGTCACATTAGAGTTCAAAGGTTAAAATATGGTTTGTTTTTGGTGTTTAGTCAATAACTCTGTCATTTCTTGATGAATTTTAAAATAACTTGGCAGAAGTGTTCACCATCATTAGACCATATGTTGTGTGCATGATCGAGGTACATGCCTCTAAGGTCAAGGTCACACTTAAGAGGTCAAAGGTAATAAATTGGGTCTGTTCTCAGTGTCCAGTCAATAACTGTCATTTCTGGATGGATTTTAAAATACTTGGCAGAAGTGTTCATCATTATTAGATGATATGTTGCGCGCATTATCCAGGTACATACCTTCAAGGTCAAGGTTACACTTAGAGGTCAAAGGTAAAAAATTGGGTCTGTTTTCGGTGCCGGTCAATAACTCATTTCTTGATAGATTTGTAAATTACTTGGCAGAAGTGTTCACCATCATTTAGACGATATGATGCTTGCATGATACAGGTACATACCTCTGAGGTCAAGGTCAAACTTAGAGGTCAAAGGTTGAAATGGGATCTGTTTTTATTAGCTCGACTATTGAAGCATATGTTGAGCTATTCTACTCACTTTGGTGTTGGCGTAAACGTCCCGCTATTGGTTAAAGTTTGGGTGCAACCTCATTATATTTTACAAACTAATATAGCTACAGCATTCAACTTGCTACACTTGTTCAGCAGCATATCCCGAATGTGTACACACTTTGTTTGAGGGAGGGGGTGGTGATGTGAAGTCTGTTGGTCCCCCCTGCCCCTGTTGAGGACCCAATACCCCACAATGTCTATATATGTATATATACCCCACAAAATACTTTATGCATTTGTATATCTATATATATCCAACTAAACTTTGTATTTGTATATATTATTATGGGGCCTAATACCCCATAATGTATATATATGTATATATACCCCAAAAAACTTGATGTATTTATATAAACGTCGTTCCAATAATTCGATTAATTTTTCGGTTTCCTCCCGTATCCAGTCATGTGACTACTATTAAGGAAAAAATTATTGCTCGCTGTATTAACGTAATAGGGAACATGTACCTACAGCTGTTGTTTTTCATCATAAAATTACTTTTTTAAAATATATTTTCTCGTTTATCGTTGAAATAGTAATAATACATCAGCCTAATGATATTTTTATATCAAGAATAATTTATAAAACAACCAATCTAATTTGACTAAAAGTGTCAAGTCATTATTCCTCGCTCCAAAGTTTACTCTAAATGACTTAAACTAACAGCCTCTCCACGGCTAAATTGAGTCTCGTTTCCGGCTTAGCATGTCTTATCAACTACTGACATGCTGGCTGCGATTGATTTTGAAGGCGGCATGTCATAAAAATGCCAAATTGTCGTGCACAAGGGGTCCCCTGTCAATTACGTAAAGATGCAGATATCACTGACCAATAGAGATCGGTTGTTTGTTTTTTCTAGGTACCGGACCACCTCCCAATTAATAAGTATATCGAAATCCTTAATTACTGAATCTGTCAGCAAATGTATTTGCTATAGCAGTTATATGAATTATGAATCCTTATAATGACAAGTAGAACCATAAGACGTCAATTAGAAACAAATCTTTGCAGAACATTTG
Organism: Corbicula japonica; assembly: GCA_038501625.1. Taxonomy (NCBI): domain Eukaryota; kingdom Metazoa; phylum Mollusca; class Bivalvia; order Venerida; family Cyrenidae; genus Corbicula; species Corbicula japonica. The sequence continues at coordinate 160,930 of JAZAYU010000278.1, read as the reverse complement.
ATAAAATTTCAATCAAGCGATTCAGCTTTTACACCAAAATTACAAAATTTAAAACCTTAGTAATCTTAATTTAATATTCCCATCATTATTAGAAGCCGGCATCTCCATCTTTATTAGAAGCCAGCATCAGAATCCATGAATTTTATTCTATGAATAATACACTTACGTCAACGAACAATCAGATTACCTTTTTGATCTTTCTTGATTTCAAGACAGAATCAATCGTACCGTATTTTTGGTTGGGAAGTATACGTGATGTTTTCAAAAATTTAAATTATTTGTTAAACATTAACGGCACATGATTTAAAGTAATAGATGCGTACAGATAATGTAACCAAATGTTGACATGTTACGATTTCTGGAGTATAGTGCAATACCAGTTTTAGCAATTTGCAACTTTCATACCAGTTAAATATAATTTTAAGTATAAAATACATAAAGATGAAAATGTTGTATAGAAATTAGTAAAATTAATGCTCATGTTTGTTCAAATCGCGTTTCATACTGCTCATTATAAACAAGAATGGTACATGTTCTTACAATATTTAAAATGCAAATATCTAACAATTAGTGAAAATAAAAATGTCTGACTAGAATAACAGACCAGTAACTTATGTTCGACCGGCAGCAGCGATCGCAGACCTAAAATTTAATGGATTATATTAGCTCTTATGTGCTAAAGTCATATTCCATTAGTTCAGCTTTCCCATGAAGCCTCGTTTTGGGTTGATTTCTGGTCACGGGAAGTAACTCATACAGGACTGCGAAACTGTTTATTGGAAAGGCGTATACCCCTTTTAAATGTATTTAAGAAGTGGTCCTCTACAAAACTTGTTGAAATTATGGCCCCAAGTTAAAATCTGGCCTCACTATTGGTGTCATATGTTCTTTGAAACCATGAGACCAAGAGCATAAGTATTAGGTATATAGAAACATTACTGGTTCCTGTTGCCCTAGGGGTAAAAAACAAACCCCACCACAGGGGCAGCATGTATGAAATATATATAGGGAAATTATTTTTAAAAAATTTCCTTGAAGCCGTGAGCCATAGAACTTTAATATTTTGCAAGAGGTAAGGTAAATCTAGTGCTTCTCTTCATAGGTTGTTCAAATTACCCACTGGTGGTAAAAAAATCTTAAAAGATGTTTCACATTTCAGATAGAAGTTACAGTTCAGATGAATCGGACATTATTCCTGTATATACAGCTACCAAATTACAGAACACTCAAAAAGACAGGTAATGCTTCCTGGTCCATTTTATGTTCCCACCATGAAAATGACAGAAAGGGCATATATTGAGCTTGTTTGTGGATGTTAAAAAAAATGAGTTGGTGTTGTTTTTTTATTTGCATTATGTCTTTAACATAGCCAGATTTAGAAATTTAAAAATAATTTTGTAATAATTGTCACTATGGATAAACAACAGGTTGTGTGAAAAACTTTGTCGCCACCTCAAAGGTCAGGATCAATGTCGTCGATTGAACTTGTACATTATTGTATTTAAAAAAAATATCTAGAAGATTGTGGTACATCAATTCTAATAGCATATCAAGACAACCTGTCACTAGCATCACCCACATTATTAGATACATTTCTAGTTACATGTAATGTAAAATTAGTCACTGTCAAATGTATTTTCTTCATTTAATATTTCATGGTTTTGGTCAAAACAGCAATTGTGTGGGGATATGAAAAGACTGTTTTAAACTTTAAATTGTAAGATGTTTGTTGGCTCAAAATTTCATGCTTTTAAATACTAATGAAATTCCCGAAGACTTGTTATATGCAAATATTCAATTGGTTGATAGCTTTTATGTCAGATTAAGAGAAAACATGGATAAACATATATTTTGAACTTTTAAGTCCATTTTAACTTTGCTAGTCCATGGCATTACTTTAAAGAAGTTAGAGAGTGCTTGCCAAATGTTACTTTTATTTATTTTTTTCAGTGTACTGGATCAGTCACTATCAAACTTGAAAACAGATGTGTTAAATCAGACAGGACAATCAAACACAAATGTGTTAGTCCAGACAGAACAGTCGGACACAGATATGTCAAAACAGCATACCAGATGGTTCTTCAGAAACAGTAAATAGTTACTTTTTTATTAAGAAGTATCTCATTCAGCTTGAGCAAGTGTAATTGGGGGTGATGGTTTGGATACTACTTTGTCTATAGGGGTGCAACAATATACTGGTGTTTTGGTATATTGCAATAGATGTAAACAATATTCTTTTGCCCTACACCAAAATAGATGGTAAACACATTCCGGCACAATATCATTATGATGTTTGTTGTAAGTTGTCAAATAATTATTCATTGTCTGTATTAGGGTGTAGAATGAAAATCATTAATAATTAATTTTATACTTGCCATCTGTGATTGTCTTGCAAGGAAGTGATCATTAATAATTTGCTTGCTAAGTTTCAAATTTTGAAAGTAAATGCATTCAAAATCATTTATGTAGGACATGGTTTTAAAAAGGTTTTGAGTTTTACAAATGGGTTCATTGATTATTATAATGTTTGATGGCATGGGGTTTGAAAACAGCAATCGGTTGTATTTATGATAAAAAGCAATTGAAAATGAAATTGTATATATACAGGACTAAGTGGACTAGTTCTTCTATTTCTATGAAATATAATACATATTGCAATACAGGTTGATTGTATTGCAATATAAAATTACATTATGGTTTTTGCTGTATTGTTGCACCCCTATTTGTCAAAGGTGAGTTTGTTTATCCTCTGAATCAGTGTTTCTAAAATTTCAAAATCCCAATCGGACATTGGCGCCAAATTGACTATTCCCGACTTCCGCACGAACAGCCACTTCCGGTCCACATGAACAGCCACTTCTGGTCCCCACGTTCAGCGTATTTCACCTTCCCTAGTCTATTTCTCTCTGACAGCATATTTTCTCATTGGCGATATCCTACATCCTCCCAACAGATAACTGATTTTCGAGCTGTAGACTGAAAAATTCTTATGATCGATTTATTAGACCGGCACGCGACGTTTGAAGTTTACAGCGATCGGTGTCTTTGTTGTAATACACAAGCATCCCATGCATTTAAAACGTGACGTAATAGTTCAAAACAGTTATCAACAGCAGTGTCCATAACGATTGTTAAGTGGATACTTTAGTTGATTGAACATGTTTCAACTCTCGGAATTTCAGGAGGCAATTATTCGCGTAACATTAATACACATCGATCACACCATGCTTGGTAACACAACATTATAGTTGATTGAACTATTCTATTCTTGATCAGATGTAGTTATTCTTGAATCTACACAAGTCTGCGTATGAAACATTTATTTCCGAGTCAGAAATATTGCGTACATATATTTTTATACGCCCGTTTGAAAAACAGGATGTATTATGGGAACACCTGCGGTGGGCGGGCGGGTTGGCAGGCAGCGGCGTCCACATGGTTTCCGCTCTCTAAGTCAAAGAGTTTTCTCCCGATCTTTATCAAACTTGGTGAATATGTTGGTGGGCATAATATCTTGACCAAGTTCTATAACCAGCCAAATCCCTCCAGGCACTCCTGAATTATAGCCCTTGAATTGTCCAAAATTACTGTTTCCGCTCTCTAAGTCAGACTTTTCATCCGGTCTTTATCAAACTTGGTGGATATGTTGGTGGGCATAATATCTCAACCAAGTTCTATAACCAACCAAATCCCCCCAGGCACTCTTGAATTATGGCCCTTGAATTGTCCAAAATTACTGTTTCTGCTCTCTAAGTCAGAGTTTTGATCCAGTCTTTATCAAACTTGGTGAATATGTTGTTGGGCATAATATCTCGACCAAGTTCTATAACCTGCCGAATCCCCTCAGGCACTCCTGAATTATGGCCCTTGAATTGTCCAAAAACTGAATTAGCGGTATCTGATCTCCAAGTCGAATAATTTTCATCGGATCGTTACGCAACTTTGATGATCAGCATTTTGACGGGCGTATTTTGTGTCAGTTTGGCACTCTTGTTGTAAATTTGAAATTTATTTAAATCATTGAATGCGTAAATAAGCATTTTGAAATTAAATAACTCACCCTTTGTTAAAATGAGACCGACCAGATCCCATTTCATCTATGCCTCAGGCTATTCACGGGACGTGTAGTCGCGGTAGTCATGGTAGCAGAGTTGTGAATTCGGTAATTGACGGGTAAATATAGCTGATTGAGCTGTGAAAAAATGTAAATGTAGGTAATTTTGTAACAATTCATGACCGATTTTATTAACCAATTAGAAATTTCAATCAGACATTCTTCCCGAAAAACGGTCAATGACCGGCCTGCCGATAATTTTAGAAACACTGCTCTGAATGATTCATTTGTTCAATACGGCAGCAGTTTCAAAACTTTAAAAAAACCGAGTCACTGTAGGAAATATAAAAATTTTACAAGTAACAGGGTTAGAACATCTCGAACTGATATATCTTATGAACAAAAGACACTTTCGGGTAACTTGACCAGGACAATTGTGTGTCAGAAATCGGGTTTAACCTAGTTTTTTAATCAATTGAATTCAATGTACTTGTGTATAATATGTTTGTGAAGGGAACCACTGTTTTGACTATTGGCGTTGAAAGTAAACTGCATAAACAATATGACGGCACAAATCTTCTACACTTGTTTATTATCAGTAAAGTAAAAATAAATTGCATTGTAGAATTTATGGACAATGTGTATATTTTTTAACATGTCTTTCCTGTGACCTATATTATACAGTTGTCATAAATTTATAACAAAAGTTACTTTTTTCTGATCCAACACTCTTTTGACTCGTTGCAGGCTGCTTTTTTTACCAGGTCCTGAATTAGAATTACATGATTTTACTTAAAAATTATCATATATAAGGTACTGGCTTGCTTTCAGGAGTGATGAAATTTATTACTGTTCTCTTTCTGCTGATAATACCATTGAAAGGAAAGAAATCTGAGTTGATTGTATAGTCTGTTTGTTTTTATTCCAGTTCGGATTGAAGCCTATGAGACACGAGAGGGTAAAAGAAACTATAGTAGGACATCTTACTGTTTCTACTGTAAGAGAAAATATATCTCAAAAATTTCAAAACACCTTTTAAGTGCTCATTCAAATGAAGCATGTGTAAGAGAAATCAGAGACCTGCCAATAGGGAGCAGTGCAAGAAAAATGGCACTTCAGAAACTTCAGAAAGAAGGCAACTACCAACATAATGTGGAGGTAAGTTTCAGCAAGTTGGATATTTCTCAATTTCAGTCATGTGCCCTTCCAATTTCCAACCTCCTAATACTTGCATCATCAGTGTTTGTACTAAATTCGTAGGAATTTATTACATTAAATACTGTAAATTTTTCATTTTTGTCTTTTCATTATTTTAAATCTATATCTACAAACTTCGCTACCAGGGGGCAAATGTGTTGTCCGAACAAAGCGTCTTGTTTCAAGGGGCATTTACATTGGAGAAAACACTAAAGCTTACAGTTTCAAATTATTTGGTGGATTTAGCCCCCCAAAAAGTGTTCCACGTGTTATTGATCAAGGATTATAATTGAAAAATCTGTAGGTGACCAGGAAATTACTTTTTGTCAGGATACTGCATGTACCTATGCCTGAAACGCAAACACTTGCCCGTCCATGCTGTATGGCTTTGATTCTTATTGTGGGATTGGAAATTTCTTTGCACTCAATAAGTGATTCTACACCCTTGGCAGATCAATGCTAACTGTGACAGCTTTTGAACAGTTTGAAGTGGTAATTAATGGATTTGATTGTATTTTTTCAGGTCCTGAAAAAAGGGGAAGGTTTATTAATTGTATGTCGCAGACCTGAAAAATCTGTTGATGCTAGTTCCTATATACCTTGCGAGTATTGTTATGGGTTTTTTCATGAGAAGCAACTTTGGGCACATACCAAGTGCTGTGACCACCGAACTCAAGCGGTTGACTCCTCTGCAAATTGTCTCAGAAATGGACGAGCATTATTGTCACCCTTCCTTGCAAGGGAAAAAGAAGACTTTGACCTGCTACATGATATAATTAGCAAAATGAAAGAGACAGTTAAGAATCCAGGTTTGAAAGAATTATGCTATCAGGATGAACTCATTAAAGAATTTGGTATACATCTGCTCGACAAACTTGGCACTCGGGAGGAACAAAGACGAAAAGATCAAGACAACATTAGAACAAAAATGAGATGTGTGGCAAGACTATTGTTAAAACTGAACGAGTCCAAACTGAGGCCACAGCCGTTGAGCTGTTTTATCAGTGCTCAAGAGTTCCTTAATGTGACAAAGGCTGTGAAGGAACTGTCACGTGAAAATGACTCGCCACAGCTTGCTGTGAATTTAGGAGGCTACCTTAAACAGATTAGTTTGTTGAAAAGAAGTCTTGGTCGTAGAGAAGAAAACAAGGGAAAACGAAAAGAAGCAGAGGCTTTTGATGAAGAATTTAATGCTCACTGGAATTCTAAGGTAACAGCTGTTGCTAACCGTACAAAAAGGCTGAGGAGCATGAACAAAACACAGGGAATTCCAGCTACTGAGGATTTAGTAAAACTGAATGACTATTTAATAATGATGATCAACCAGGGAAATAAAAATCCAAGGCCTTCTTATCAAGAGTATGTACAAATGACTCAAGTGGTAATTGCAAGGGTGGCTTTATTCAACATGAGGAGAATAGCAGAAGTTGATGAGTTGAAAGTTGCAGATTATTTGAAAAGAATCAATGGACAAGATGTTGGCAATAATGCAGAAATTCTCCAAGCTCTGGATGTCACGGAGAAAGCATTATTGCAAAGGTAATGATTGTAAAAAATATTCACTTAACATTTTAGCACTATGTTACATGTAAGTTTCCCAGCAAAGGTCAAGGTCACATGATAAGGACCATTATAATAATACTTTACACTTGATATATATAGATTCCATCTTAGCAACTAGGAAATTATTTCTTTTTTAGTTTTCAACGGAACAAGGTCAAATGTAAACAAAAGTAATATGGACCCTGCATTTAAAAAGTGGGAACCCTTTAGAAATCACGTTGTCCATGGGTTTTTACCTTGAGATTGTGATGCTAAATATAGACGCCCTCCCCTACAGAAACCAGCTGATTTTTTGCCCTATATAAACAATCCCTCATTTTCTATGAGCTTTACATGATGTGTAAACCCGCGCTGGTCTTTCACCCAAGGCCAATGTATCATTAGCTAATGTGAATGACTGACAAACTTACCTAATTGATGTTACAATTGAAAATTAATTCACAAACTGTGTTCTTATATTCTATAATTGCACATAATTTAAAGACTTAGACAAGAAATATCCAGACACAGCTACACTGTTTCTAATTATAGAAACCTGTGCAAAACTTGTCAAACTGGGTAACTTTAAATGTCCTTTGATCTTTGCCTCAACAATGGGTGATTTTAACCATGATGCAATCAGAAATTTGGTTAATTGTTGGCTTATTCTTAAAATGTTACTAACTTAACATTTTTGTTGACACACTTATGTGTGTGAATGTGTAGAGAGGATAATTATAGACACCTGTCCTTGTTAATTTCATGTTTATGCAACAAAAACTAACTGAAACAGAGAAAAGATCGGAGATGTAGGCAAAATAATGTAGGTGTTTTTACATTAACAGAGACTTGGAAATTATGATAAATTGAACATCATTTTATTTACCGTAACCTACATGGTATTCAGCATGAACATGCATGATCAATTATTTACTAAAATAATGTGAAAATGCACAAACAAAAACAAAGATAACCTGACAGTTTTTTTTTCTATCAAAACAAAATCTAAGTTAAATATCATATTTGAAGTATCTAATAACCTTTAAATACGCCAGTCGGAGATGTGACGTATGTGATATCCCATGGCTGGCAGGCTGAGGCGTCCGGCACAGTGTCTGGACTCGAATAGCTTTCATCCGATCTTAACCAAACTTGTCAGAAGTTGCATCTACATTGGTGAAAGCTTTCACGATTATGGCTGAAATTTAGGTTTCTGAGTGTCTAAAAATGGTTGATTTCTTTAATTTTCCTATATTAATTAACAAATTTTCAGGATTTCAGGTTTTTCTGAATTTTTAACTTTCATCAATGCATTAGGTCACAGGGTCACTTAGTGCTTTTAAACATTGAGCTCACGGACAGGCATATTTTGTGATGGTTTAGCACTCTGTTGAGTCTGTAGTTATACTCGAGGGATGTACTCAAATTGCCTGGGATTCCAGGTTTCGTAAGTTTAAGTGAAAATCAAAGAAACAACTGGCATTAGTTTTTTATCCCCCCCAGATCTACTAATATTTTTCCCCTATCCAGGGGCCTCAGGGGTCTTTCCTTCTTACTAAAAATAACCCATGTCTTCTGGCTATCTGTCTGTCCATCAGTCCACACTTTCTATTTAGTGCGATATCTTAAGTAATTTTTAACCTATAATGCTCAAACTTGGTATTCAGATTGTGTATTATGTGATGAGACAAACATCTTTAGTTTTTGGGGTAAGTATCTGACTTGGTCAGTGTTCTAGTTACACTGCTCGAGACAAACTGAAAATACCCATGTACTTTTGAGTCATGTTTTCACGGAACCGCTTGAATTAGGCAACAATAGTGAAATGGCCTTGTGCAATTTCTGGTCTTGGCACCTTCTGTGTCGGTTGTTTTTTATGCCCCCGCCATGAAATGGCGACGGGCATTAAGAGTTGCTCCTGTCCGTCCGTCCGTCCGATATTCTTGTGAACGCAACTCCTCCTAAACTACTGGTGGGAATTTAATGAAACTTTACCACAATGCTTGGCTTGATATGTAGTTGTGCAAGAAGGTGGGGTTTCGCTCTTACATGTTCCGTTCAGAAGTTATTGCCCTTTGATACTTCCATTTACATTAGTTTTAATAGGAATATATCTCGCGAACGCAACTCCTCCTAAACTACTGGTGGGAATTTAATGAAACTTTACCACAATGCTTGGCTTGATATGTAGTTGTGCATGAAGGTGGGGTTTCGCTCTTACATGTTCCGTTCAGAAGTTATGGCCCTTTGTTACTTCCATTTACATTAGTTATAATAGGAATATATCTCGTGAACGCAACTCCTCCTAAACTACTGGTGGGAATTTAATGAAACTTTACCACAATGCTTGGCTTGATATGTACTTGTGCATGAAGGTGGGGTTTCGCTCTTACATGTTCACCATGACAAGGTGGTGTATCGCATACAACACCCATGCCTGTAGGTCCAAGGTCAAGGTCACTGTTACTAAAAATAGAAATTTCTTGCAAAATTGTGTCGGCTCTGTAACTTTGTTATTTGTCATTGGATTTTTAAATAACTTAGTTTAATTGATCACCATATTAAGACTGTGTGTCACATACATTCCCAAGCCTGTAGGTCCAAGGTCAAGGTCACTGTTACTAAAAATAGAATTTTCTTCTCCAGGCTGTAACTTTGTTATGAATGGAGGGATTTCAAAATAACTTGGCACAAATGTTCACCATGACAAGGCGGTGTGTCCGCACAATACCCATCCAAGGTCAAGGTCACTGTTACTAAAAATAGAATTTTCTTGTAATAGGAATATATCTCGTGAACACAACTTGTCCTACACTACTGCTGGGAGCTTTATGAAAAACCCATAGCGGGGGCATCCGTGTCCTTTGGACACATTTCTAGTTTTTTAATGAGTGAATTGGATATATAAAGAATATTACACTAGCGTGTGTCTGTATGTTTGTACCAGTCAAGTTGGTTGGGTAAAGCTGTATCTCACGAGCAATGAAGCCTCGAGTGTGCTATTGAAATTTACACAACCACTGGGTCTAAATAAAACAAACATCCAAATCACAACAAAAGCTTAATATGCCATTTATTATATGCCTTAATTTTTAGATCACCTGAGCACAAAGTGCAATTGGTGAGCTAATGTGATAGCTCTTTGTCTGTCGTACATGCCCCAGTGTGTATGGAAAGCCAGAGCTGTCTTATATTGTTGTTTTCGAATTTATTCAACCGCTTTGGTATTATATCGGTTCATTTCTATAATATATAAAACCAAAACATGTATTTATTGAACCAAAACTCATTATATTAATTCACACGTACAATATATTATACGGACTCGTCGATATATGAAACCAATATACCTTTATATAGATTCAGTCTTGCTTTGTTTGTATTGGAAACTGTATTGAATGAAACCAGTATGTTCAAATATGAATTCACATTTTAATATATACAACCAACTGCCTTTGTATAGAACCAACTTGCGCATATATAAATATATTTTTGAATTGTATTTAACGAATGTATTAATATTTAAAACCGAATTAGACATACATAAATCCAACTGTCCTTATGTGGAAAGTGAGTATCATTATATTATATCATTTTCACGATATATGAAAGTAACTGTTCATATATAAAACCGAAGAAGAAATATATATATTTGCTTCGTCCTTGTATGAAATCGAGTAATAATTATATTATTTCGATTCATCATTCGTTGAAGCAAGCATTCAAATGTGTAACCAATGTTGCAATATATCAGTTCATATTGACATTGTATTTAATGACTGCATCTTTTTATCAAACCAAAGTAGTCATATATGTATCCATCTGTCCTTGTGTGTAACAAGTGTAGCATTATATGATATCATTTTGACAATATATGAAAGTAAACTGTTCATATATAAAACCGAATAAGAAATATGTATGTTCGGTTTAATATACAATAAGAGCAGCAGCTATCATTATACTTAACCGAAATGCATTGCTTTTATTTCATTTAACATTATATTAACTGAAAACGTTCTTATCAGTGCACAGATAAATCAGAACAATATAAGCATAACGTTATTTCATACAATTACAAAACAAACATATATATTTCTCATTCGGTTATATATATGAACAGTTAAATACAATTCAAAAATATTTTTATATATGCGCAAGTTGGTTCTATACAAAGGCAGTTGGTTGTATATATTAAAATGTGAATTCATATTTGAACATACTGGTTTCATCAATACAGTTTCCAATACAAACATAGCAAGGCTGAATCTACATAAAGGTATATTGGTTTCATATATCGACAAGTCGGTATAATATATTGTACGCGTGGATTAATATAATGAGTATTGGTTCAATAAATGCATGTTTTGGTTTTATATATTATAGAAATGAACTGATATAATACTAAAGCGGTTGAATACATTCGAAAACAACAATATAAGACAGCTCTGGCTTTCCATAAGTGTGTCTGTCCATCTGTCTGTCAACCATTGCTTTAGTATTTGCATATGTATATGTTGCTGCTTTTTTCTTCAGAATGCAGTTGATTGAAGTGAGGGGAAAAAGTACGAGAGGAATAAGAAAGGTTTTTATTCTGCTGACCCCAGACATGGTAAAAGGCATCGAATACCTGTTGCGAACTCGAGGATATGCTGGAGTGAACTGCAATAACGTATATGTCTTTGGAAGGACATCCCAGACACCACAAGATGGCTGCAAAGCTATGAGGGACATGTCCAAAGCATGCCCTGGACTTAAAAATCCAGACTTAATAAGAACAAGGCTGCTTCGGAGATACTTAGCAACAACTACACAGGTGAATAGTTTTATGTCAAAGTGAATGACCATTTGATTCAACAACAGATTTCATATTTTAGCTTGGCTGTTTCGAAGAGCAAGTAAAGTAATTGTAATTGTTGTCATAGAAAAAAACTTTCATAGTTGCCATAATTATGTCCCCCCCCCCCTTCCTCCCCTGTCTTTCATTGTACAGCTCTCATATTTCTATTTGTAGATCAACCCTATTGTTTCGGGGGGCACTGCATCACATTTAAGGTTTTAAGGTCACAGGGAATGTAAAGGTGAAATTCATTTCCGCTCGATATCTTGAGAACCATTGGTCACAGCAACTTCAAACATCACATGATGATTGGCCTCTTTACATAGATGACACCTAGTGTTTTGGTGGTCACTGAGTCAAAGGTCAAGGTCACAGGGGCTGTAAAGGTCAAATTTATTTCTGCTCGATATTTGGGAACCCAATACCCCACACACAATCTATATATGTATAATATGCCCCACAAAACTCTATATTTTTGTTTATGTTATTATGGGGCCCAAAACCCCACAATCTATATATGTATATATGCCCCACACAATTCTATATACATGTATTTGTATATATTATTATGGGGCCCAAAACCCCACAATTTATATATATATATATAAATTATATCCAATAGAACTGTGGGGCCCAAAACCCCACAATCTATATATGTATATTATTATACCTAAATTTCATTTACAATGTTAATCTTCCATAGGCCTCCGTGACATATAAATACTGTAAAAAAAAAATTTACTGTCAGAAAAAGACTGTCACCCGTTACCATAGGTACGGAATGTTCGAAAATTATACTGTACCATTCGCGCATGCTCAATATCTATTTTTGCATCTCCGTTGTAAACATAGACGACAATAATGTCAAGCAACAAACGTTTTTCTGCCATAAACGAGGTAGATTTAAAGACTAGATCAAGAGAAAGACTAAAAAAACACGAAGCGTGTTGTGAAGCGTGGGGTTAATTTCCGACTTTCAAAATAAATATTACTTGACTTGTTTAGCGAATTTCTTCGGTCAAATAATATGGAATTAGGTTAAATTGTGGAAAACCCCACTGAACTATTCATGGTTTGAATAGTTTTCGGTATAAGAAAATAAATGTTACATGTCTGACAGAGTGACAGTGAAATTGTCAACTTTCGAAAATACTGTCAACCTCGGCTTTGCCTCGTTTGACAGTATTTCCTCAAGTTGACAATTTTACTGTCGCCCTGTCAGACATGTAATATTTATATAATATGCCCCACAAAACTTTATTTTTGTTTATATTATTATGGGGCTCAAAACCCCACAATTTATATATATGTATATAAATTATATCCAACAAAACTATGTACTTGTATATATTATAATGAGGCAAAATATCCCACAATGTATATATTCCCCACAAAACTATATATATGTATATATATATCCCTTATATAATTGCTTTCAAGAAGAATGTTAGCATCTGTCGGGCTCTGTTATATAAGCGCACATTGTGAGAATTTTGTCATTCTTATCAAGATATCAATTTTGGAGTTGTTGAGGGACATCGGTGTCTACCTCATGTGATCAGAATGATGGTCTTAAAATTCAAACCACTGTACATAACCTGTTATAAATTGAGGGTTGTTTGTTTTTACCCTGTTCTAATGTTATTTAATGTGAGAATTTGCAGTTTGGTACATAGAAATGGGGTTTAGAAAGTTGCTCGAGAAAGGAACATTGACCAATCATAAATGAAATTATGCAGAAGTTAAATTTTGAGGAAATTTGTGCCTGATTAAATCTTTTTGTTTTTGTTAAAATTTAGTTGACATTTCTGTATTAATTCGCTAGATTATGGATATGTCCGGTGAAGAGCTTAAGATGGTGGCAGACCATATGGGACACTCAATCCAAATACATACCGACGTATACAAATTACAGAGTTCTGTGTTGGAAAGAACCAAAGTCGCAAGAGCATTGGTGGCAATACAACATGGAAAACTTGGTAACTTCAAGGGGCAGAATCTCAGCAGCATCAATGTGGATGGTAAGTTACTTAAAATGTATATGTATGATCTTTATTGAAAATTTATGAACCTGAAAAGTGAATAGTTCAATCAAAAGGAAAAGAACCTTGAAGAACAGAACAATGTGTCATACAATGTACAGTAAAACCCCTCATTACGGACACTCAATATTACGGGCACCCCGTTATTACGGGCGATTTTTTAAAGAACGGACATTTTGTCTTCTTTTTGTATCTAGTAAATAACTTGATAATACAGGCACCCCGCTATTCCAGTAATACGGACAACTGACACAGTACAAAATTAATTTTAATGCATATTTTAGACCCTCTATTATGGACAGTCGAATCTGGTAACTTTCTGATCAGTTTACGACATCGGTTTTTGACAAACGACCACTTAACATAATATTGATTAGATTCATTTACGGTTATTCCTAAAGTTGCAAATTGCAAACAAAACAGACCTGTCAAACTGTGATTTACACAATTGACTGGGGTACTTATTGTGGAAAGTTATAATATCAATTAGCAGTTTAAGATTAGTGTACCTTTTAGTTAATTGGGCTATAATTGGCAGGTTTCGGCAATGAAAAGATGCGCTTCTGATTGATTTGATTGGATGTTTTTGTTTTTGTATGTAAATCAGCGAATAGTTTGATGAAAACATTTCAAAAATCACATGCAAACATCACATTAAATTTTGGCAAGATAAAACATTTAAAAATAACTTACCGTATGTTTCCATTATGGATAACAGTAAAAAGACAGAGTTGAATTGACTCTTCAAAGGAATATAGGTGCATTAATCAACCAAAGGGCATTTTTATTTTCCGTCGCAGTTTTCTAATCAACTATAACATTCAGCAGTCTGATATTTTGTGTAATGCTTTATCCTATAGTCCCATATGGTGTAAAGCGATTTTATGCTCCTTGCTCATCTACTTCCTGTTTACCAAATACTTACATTTTTACACATAATTGACATACTTTTACAATTTCCGTCGTAGTTTTCCAAGCAACTACAACATGTAGCAGCCTTATATTTTGCATATTGCTCTATCCTGTAGTCCCATATGGTGTAAAGCTATTTTATGCTCCTTGCTAATCTACTTCTTGTTTACCAAATATTTTTAGATTTTTTTATTATAGGTGCATTTCATAAACCAAATGGGCACCTTTATTTTCCGTTGCAGTTTTCTAAGCAACTATAACATGCAGCAGCCCGATATTTTGCATATTGCTTTATCCTATAGTCCCTATGGTGTAAAGTGATTTGGGGCGTGTCACGGGAAAAGGTACCTTCGGACGGTTGACGTCAATATTTAAAATGACGTCATAAATGTGAGCAGACGACATTATTTATTATGCATTTCGCGGTAAAAATACCATTTTATTGTCAAAATCTGTAACAAAATCACATTTTAGTTATAAGAAATTGATTTATAGTTGGAAGTTCTTTCTAAATTTAGTAAAAACTAAAACATCACTTAAAATGACCGAAGGTACCTTTTCCTGTGACGCGCCCCATTTTCTGCTCCATGCTCATCTACTTCCTGTTAACCAAATACTTAAATTTTTACACATAGTTCACATACATGTACACATTTTGTGGCAGTTTTCTAAGCAACTATAACATGCAACAGCCTTATATTTTGCATATTGCTTTATCCTATAGTCCCATATGGTGTAAAGCTATTTAATGCTCCTTGCTCATCTACTTTCTGTTTACCGAATACTTAGCTTTTTACACATAGTTGACATACATGCACAATTTCCGTTGCAGTCTTCTAAGCAACTATAACATGTAGCAGCCTGATCTTTTATATATTTATCTATTTATATTTTATAAATAGGTAAATACTTAAATAAATTTACATCCTTGATACATATGACAAATGCAAATTACATTTTGAAAGTCATTTTTCTCAAAGCGGGGGTATCACTAGTGAACATTAGCTCACAGATTTACCTTGTTTGTTCTTTTGACACAATACTTTATATGGCATGAGATATTGTGATTAAATTGGCTGTTCAGGTAGCTTCTTTTAAGACTGCTTGTGATTGAAAGAAGATAGGTGGGGTCAATGCCACTGCTACATGTGTCCATGTTTCTAGTGTTATGTTACATTGTGCCATTGATTTTAAGCATTAACAGTTCCAGTATCAAGCACTCATGTGGAGGAAAGGTATAAATAACTTTCAATGATAATTCTTGTTGAATTTTTAGAAATTCCAAAACCCTTCGAGAATGGAACAGAGAGTGACGATGAACCCTTCAAGAATGGAACAGAGAGTGACAATGAAGATGGCATGACAAGTGATCGGGAGGACACTTTAGGATACGAACAGGAAAATGTTGCATCTGTTGAGGATGACAGTGACAGAGAGGAATGCATTCAGACAAACGAGGAGCCTAGTCTAAAACAAGGTTGTTTTTTGACAGTGTTTGGAGATTACCTGTACCATAATACAAGTCTTGTGGGTTCATGAGAAAGTACAAACTGATCATCTGACACCTTCCAGTCATGATGATTTCTCCCTTCTGTTTATACGCATAGTTGTTGATTCCATTCTTTGTGAAAAGTGCGACACTTAGAAATAGATGAAAAGGGAGCTTTGAAAGCCATTGAAAACAACAAATATGAAAATATTGCAGGCTCGGTTTGATTGAGCCTGTTCATGGACAGTAATGGAAATGCATATTACTGCCCACGCTGCCTAGTCCCGGGTTTAGCGCAATTCAATTTAGAAAGGCATTCATTTAGACAAGAAGATTAAAAATCATAAACAAATGCAAAGCTGTTCCAATTTAAGAAGTGGGAGCCAGCAGTTTTCATCTGCTGCTGATACCAGTCTTATGGTAAAATGTACTGAGAGTTAACGGAGGTTTTCTTGTACTATCATGAACATGCCATCTAGCTTAAACTTGGGAAACTTGGGAACACTCTAGCAGATTTATCTGCCAAAAGCATATCTGTTTTTTTTTCTTCTGGTAATTTGGGATCACTATATTTACTTTTAAATCTGAAAGTAGAGAACAGCTCAAGACATGGTGATAGGGAGCATTGTGCCTTTTTCATACTGTCAGTAAACATATTCTGTAATTTGAAGCTTGATATAATTTGTGCCTCCAAGTGAGCTTTATTGCAAGTAATCATGTTTTTAATAATACACTGCTGGGTAGAGATGGTAAACATCACTATGTGTTATTAGGATTACTTCATGTGTACTTTTTTATCCCCCCCCCACCCCCACCCCCCGCCAAAGGCGAGGGGGATATTAGAAATGCCCTTCGTCCGTCAATCCGTCCAAAACAATTTTGTCCGGAGCATAAGTCCAAAACTACTTGAGGGATTTTATTCAAACTTCATTCACTGACAGAGCACATTGGTAGGTAGTGCAGTGTGGAAGAACAATAACTCTACCTTGCCTGTTTTTAGAGTTACTCCCCTTTATCAGATTTACTTGATAAATTTTGTCTGGAGCATAACTCCAAAACTACTTGAGGGATTTTATTCAAACTTCATACACTGACAGAGCACATTGGTAGGTAGAGCAGTGTGCAAGAACAATAACTCTACCTTGCCTATTTTTAGAGTTATTCCCCTTTATCAGAATTACTTGATAAATTTTGTCCATAGCATAACTCCAAAACTACTTGAGGGATTTTATTCAAATGACAGCACATTTGTAGGTAGTGCAGTGTGCAAGTCCAATAACTCTACCTTGCCTATGTTTTAGAGTTATTCCCCCTTATCAGATTTACTTGATAAATTTTGTCCGTAGCATTACTCGGCAATATAGAGATGGCGTTTCTGGTGTCATGCCTATACACACAGATCATCATTTAACATGGATTCACATATAGGTCACTATCCTGTTACTATCAAATGTCCATGTTTGGACCAAGAAAGAGACAAAAATACAAATTCAATCAGTGTTATTGTTCTGGAAACTATTATCAACAATACAGCACTATACTTGAACAGAACAGAACACATACCATACATTTGGGAGGGGACTTCAACATGCAACCAGTTGATAGCCTTGTACAGTTTACAGCAGGCCTTGAACTTTCCCAGGTGATAATGAAGCCAACCCATATTCAAAGTAAAATACTTATCATAGAAAAATATCATACATATACTGATAATGAACATTAATATAATTTTGCAAACCTCTTCATTGCCTTATTCTTTTCCCACTTACTTGAAAACTGTACTCAGCATGACCATAACTATATGGCATTTTAAGGATTGCCTCTCCAGGTAAATTATACGAATGTACAACCTTCAGGTAACTTATTTCCGGCGGGGTGATTAACCATGTGTAACATGGTTCTTGTTGATTTTGAAGATAGTGAACGCTAAAGCTATTGCGCTAGGGAGCATTGACAGTGTTGCTTTTTTGTTAAAGAAAGTTAACGGACTATTCAAACAATATGGCAGATCAATCTACTGATTCACAAAAGTTGAAATGATTTAAAATGTCCTTTAATATATTTGCTTGCTTTATTTCTGACTTTTCAAATGGTTGAGCATGCTTGATCTTGCTACATAAAAAAACTCAGTAACATGGCCCTACATTTTAAACTCACAATAAATAAAATTGAGGAAATAACAATGTTTTGTAATTATTTTTATTTGTTTTACATCAGGCATAAAGAGGAAAAGGTGGTCTGATGATGAAGAGCGGGATTTTTACACAGCGTTTGGTCATGTGATTGACCAAAAGAAGAATGTGTCATCAGCGGAAATTAGAGCTGCCCAAAAGAGATATAAAACATTGGAAGATAGATCAGAAGCAGTAATCAGGTCAAAAGTGAACAACATTTTACTAGGAAAGATAAAGAGAAAGGTTTGAAAAGTTTATATGTGAGTGTAATCCAACAGGCTCTAAAGTATAAGCAGCCATTTTAAATTAAAATGGCTGAACATAATAATCAAATACAACAATAAGCAGGGTCAGTAGCTTCAATACAAGTACCACATTTCGTCACCTAAGTGCAATAATGGTATAAGTACCATTGAAATATGAAGGAGATATACCGTTGTTGCTCTAAGGTGACGATTTATAATAGTCTGGAATTATAGACTTCAGCCTTGTTTTGAAGGACACATTTGTCACTTCGCAAATCATTACTAGGCCTGTTTTTGTATGGTAAATTTTCTAAATGTTGATCTTAAGGTAAAGCTTACAATAATTAAACACGATGTCAAACAAAGCAGGATAAACATTAATGATTGTATTAAAAAGCAGTTTTCTTCTTAAACATTTGCTCCATATATACACTGCTCCATACATACACATACATAAGTGCATGCATGTGTGTGTGCATGTGTGTGTGTGTGTGTGCAATTTTGAAATGTTACATAAAGTCTATGTTTTATGTAAGATTTGCATTATTGAATGTTTCTTGCATTTTACGATACACTAAAAAGATGCATCTAAAAATCATTTCAGTTGAATTCTGATAGGTTGTGTTTTTTAGTTTGCTAAACAGTGTGTTGGGATGTCCATTTACTGTTTAATTGGTGCTAGTAAATTCTAATACAAATTTTAAAACAAAGAAATTATTGTTTCTTAAAACTTCTATATATTTAATTTTTAAGATACACCTGTACAGTTATATTGTATTTTAAGATTTCAAATTAAACGAATTTCCAAAAACCATATGCTAACATTAAAAATAAAATCTTTCAACCGATTTGCAGTGTTCAAAATATGACTTCTGATTTACATACTACAATAAATATAATGTAATATACACCTGTGATGACATAGATTGAATTTACAATTTATACAGAAATGAAGTGTAGTAATGGGTACCCTAATATGAAAATCAAACTAAAGCATGGCTATTAAAAATAAATGTCACATATGTCCAACCTTAACTTTCACATTTATTCTATCAATAAATGCACAGTTACTGTCAGTGAGTTTGAAAAACTAATAAACATGGCTTCTGAACCCTGCAGAGGATAAATTTAAGGTATTGGATATTGTTCTATACTTTAGGCCAAATCCTGCAAAACTTTACCATAAATTCCGTCACCAACTTCATTTCAATGCTTATCATAATGTTCCTTAAATAATATTGCAACACAATGTGCAAAAATAATAAGAATAGTAAACTTGGAATTTAAGAGGTTTTTATCAAAATTGTTCTAGAAAAACAGCAAAGTATTTTAGGTGACAGTTCAGTGTAGTTCAAATATTAAAAAAGAATAGAATATTTTGCCACATAGATCATCACAGAGGCGAGACATTGTGAATATTAAATTAAGGGAAGGAGAAAAACTAAGTATTTGGATGGCATTTATATGTTACTTACTGTAAACATTCTTTTAAATGCCCCTCCCCTAATAAATGCCCCCTTGTTATTTTTAGGGAAGACTCAGTTAATCTATATTAATTATTATCCAATATACTTCAGAATCTAATATTAGAATAAAAATAATTAACAAACAATAAGCGCTCGCCCCATTTCAGAAAATGTAACGCCCCCGTTTAAAAGAAATTTTATGGTACATTTTGATTTTGAATATGCAGTTTGTTTGTTCTTTTGGCGACTTGTATGCATGCCAGATAGTGTCTTGATACACACATAACATTAAGATCAACATTTAGTAACTTTACCATACAAAAACAGGCATAGTAATGATTTGCGAGGTGACAAATGTGTCCTTCAAAACAAGGCTTAAGTCTATAATTCCAGACTATTATAATTGTGGTACTTGTATTTAAGCTACTGACCCTGCTTATGGGGAATATAATTGCTATAAGATATTGTATTCTTATGATAAGTCATTTTAACTTAAAATGGCTGCTTATACTTTAGAGCCTATTGGTTACATCAAAACTAGGAATTGGGAACAAAGTTTGTGATTTTTGCTGGCTGAAAAGCATACTGCAATGCTCAGATGTATCTGTTGATAATAGTGGAAAATACATGTTCTGAATTCATTTGTATTCAATTTCCTCAGCAGCAGAAGTGACTTGTTTCTTGAATGACAAATGTCTGAATGCCACTTTTGTGAACTTTTGAATTGACACTTGTAGTTGATTCCTTTTTAAGACATTGTACTAAGTTAACTGTTATAAAAAGCCATGACACGGTTTTGATTCATTCCCATATATGAGGTGTTTGGTACATTTGTGATTTATCTTTGCTGTAAATGAAGTTAGCTGAACTGCTGCAAAAAGTTTGTGACACAAAATACAATGTACTTCTACAGTTATAAAGATACTTACATGAAACATGTTTGGCATGAGACATAGATGTGACATATTTTTGTGGATTATTATTTTATTTTTTGAATGGGAGATAGATGGGAGGTGAAAGTTCTGTAAACATGTTGGTAAAAATCTTGATACAAAATCTTTTATACAGTTTAAAAGATATTGACTTAATATTAATAGCATTTGTCATCTATTTGGCATGAACTAGAAATGTGTGGAATGGTTAAGAATTAATGTTTGAGCTTTATCTAAAACACTAAAAAGTCACTGTCGTTTCATGTGAAGGTAATTTCGGATAGCAATAGTTTTGAATAGTATGCTTTTCCACACATTACAAATTTAGGTGGAAAGCTAATAAAAAAAATACCTGGGTTATATCAGAAAAAAATACCCTGAAATCCAAATGGATACATCTGCACAATCATTAACTTAAAAAAAATTAATTGCTTTCATATATAACATGTTTTGGATGTGATGTTTGGTCACAGACCCCACAATTGTGTATAGTGTCACAGGAAGAGTTAGCCAACTTAACTGACTGAACATGTGCCTTTAGTGTATATGAACAAAATTAAAAAGATGTGCTCATTTGTTTGTATCTATAAAATTTTGCACTTTAAAAAGATTTGAATTCCATGTAGATGAATATGAGAAAATGTTTATTTTTTTCAAACAAGTGATGCTAAAGACCTTTGAAATTTCATTTTGAATTGCAGATACATTAAACGCTTACTTTGTGAATATTATTCCTGATGTACTGGATTAATGCTGATAAGGGGAAGTTTTGTTCTGAGTATGAAATGTCAGTCTTTGAAACTAGAAGTTAACCTGAAATCCTATGAATTTTCCATCATTAGCTCGACTTAGTTGTCACAACGGCAGTTCGATTTTTCACCTTGTATTAATTATTATGTCTCTTAAGATACTTTGTCATGATAATATGCAATGATTACATACTTCATGTCTTAAAATATCATAATATACTGTTGTATCATGCTGTATTTACTTTTAATTATTGTAGTTTTTACATAGAAATAGCCAACAGTTCAGTATAGTAATAGTTTGTATCATGCTGTATTTACTTTTAATTGTTGTAGTTTTTACATAGAAATAGCCAACAGTTCAGTATAGTAATAGTTAAAAGTACAATTTTGAGGTAATTAATACAAGTAAATTTCAAGCAATCTGTTATCTGCATGAATGGATCGTTCCCATTGGGTAAGTTTTCTCAGGATTGCACTCGAGGCTCACACTTGAGCAATTACATGAGTAGACTTCCTTCTCTATCGGTCCTGTTTTACAGATAACACATTGCTATAATTTTCTGCATTCATTTAAGAAAGTTTAAACTGGTTTATATTATAGCCTATTATGACTTTTCTCAAATAAATTGAGATACAAACAATTAGGTGAGTTAAACTATTCTATTTTGAAACCCTATGAATGCCACTATTTTGTGATATTATACACATTAAATATAAAAACAATAGTTCTGGGATAAAACATTAAGAAATTAAAAATATCACAAAATTTCAAATGAGGAATATTTTTTCTGTATTATTACATGTTTTATAGACTAGTGAAGTCAGACACTTCAGTTTAATCATGTCCAAGAAATGGATATTATTGATTTTTATCTGACAGAGTTTGAATAACTAGGGCCCAAGATCATAAAACTAAATCAGAAGACCAGTCTCAAATCTCAAGCATCTGATTGGCTGAAATGGTTCCTGGTCGCCATTTCAGCCAATCATATGCTTGAGATTTGGGACAGATCTCCAATCTCAGTTTTATGATCTTGGGCATAGTTTACTTTTGTTGAATTTACTATTTAGTTTGTAAACATTTAAATGCCTAGAAACAACATTGAACAGTAAATTGATGCTCTCTCTGTGTAGGTACATATATCTGATTAAGAATACAAAAGTGCTTAAAAGGACAATTTTTTAAAATGTTTCATTTTTTTGTTCATAATTCACTATTGTGGTTGTAAATACTCTAAGAAAGCGGCACATTCTTAATAAAACTTTGTCAGAATATTGTCATAGTGTTGTTAGGGTCATGTCAGTAGATGATGCCAAACGAAAATCATATTTACAGTAAATCCACATTTCAGCCTGAATTGTATGATAATTTATTCTTAAAATACATGCAGTTCCTTTATAACATGGTGATTTGATTATTTTAACATTAGGTAAAGAAAACACCATACATACCAGTATCTTCAGAAAACGCTGATCATTACTATTCTTAATGTTGTTTTTGTACTTGGCAATTAATGATTTTGTGTTCAAATATATTATTTCTTTAGATTAGGACATTTTAGAGCTATTATTAAACATGCATACATTTTTTGCAGAATAGTTGCTTTCATTTATTTAAATAAGATCTTTTGAGTTAAAAACATTCTAAAACATGTCCAAACTTACAATGGATGCTTAAATACTAGATGAAGCAAAAAATCAAATTCATGTCATAATAATTTACCAAAATGGACATCGATGTATTAATTTTTGACAAAATTTAATGTAATTGTAACGTGTAACCGAGCGGCTATGATTATAAATTACCTGATATCAGCTAACTCTGATGTTCCAACCTAGAGCTGACCACATATAATTTTCCTTGGGCCTTCTTTGACCGACTGATTATGAACAAATGATTTCTAAAATAATTATGTAAATGAAAAATCAACAATAATTATAAAATAGGATTGTCAGCTCTTGATTTCAAACTCAATTACAGATAAACACAATTGACCACTCTATTTGAGCGACTATAATAAACGGCTTCAGCTAGACGCTCAACTATATATACAAGACTGTTAATCAATAGGTGGCCTATTACATCCAACTCATCACAGTCAATGAGCTGTATATGAGCTAAACTATAAAAACGTTGCTCACCAATAGTTAGCCTCTCCCATCAAACTTACTACAGTTTTGGGCTATCTATGAGCTCAACTATTATTACGTTGTTCACCAACAGCTTTCATCAAACTTACTTCAGTTGATGGGCTATATATGACGTTAGGCGTTGACCAAACAATCTTAAGACTGCAACCCGGTATTTATATGCTATCTAATCTAAACCCTCTCCTGAAAGCAATGCTTTCGCAGAGAACTCGGGAAATAGATTTCGTAGCTTTATTTACTGCAAAGTTACAGCCTTTCGATTTCTTATACTGTCTCTGTGAAGATCTAGCAATACTCTAACATAAAATCGAAGAACTTTGCCTTATATACCTGTTGGTGACTACTGGACCGAAACTTAATTTTGATTGGTCCTACGAACAACAACATTGGCCATCTCCGTCTATTTCCGTTATTCAATGAAAATACCAATATGAGCGTCTACCTAAATATGAACGTTTATTTCTGGTTGTCAGCATTAAAAACTATGAAAACAAATTATATTATAACATAATCTCTTTCAAAATACTTACTGCGAAAGAGTATACTGCTGTATCACTTGAATAATATTGTCAAGTAAAACAAATGCTAACTAACATTAAAGGGAAGTAACTTTGGTTATCTCAGCTAGGCTATAAACCTGACCATACGGCGTTACACTACCCACGCCTCCGTGTACATGCGACCCGCATGATTAAAACAAAACAAAACAAAACAACAAACACTTTATAAACATCATCCAGATTTATGTATCATTCATGACCACTACCTGTGAACTAACACATACATATTTTCAGACAAACGTCCTAGTCAGTAGCCTCCTGGGCTTCAAATAACAGTTTTTGGATTTGAAACTTGGCATACCTCTTTGCCTTGGTACTTGTTATCAATCTTAACTCATTGGCAACATGTTTGCCAAATACATCATCCTCAGTTTCTCTTACTTGAACACTACCATCTCCCTTGCTTCTTGCTTCACAGACCTTTTCTGTCTGTACCTCTACACTGCATTGTTCCGATATCATCGAATAACATGGGTTTGCCTCATGTACGATTGACATTGTCTCTGTCACATTATTGTTCCCGTCAATCTCTGGCTCATCTTTATCACTGAACACTTTTCCACCAGTGAAGACCTTCTTATCTTCTCCTAATGTCAAAACAGGATCAAGCACAACATCAAGATCAGTAAAGATCTTCTTACATTTCACTGGTGCCAAAACGGGATCCGGCATAGTACGTTTCCGTATTATGCGCCCACTAGTAAGGTCAACCACCTTACGACTATCCGTTGCTGTATCATCAGCACTTTCAACAGTTTCAACTGGAGTAACTGCGTTGGATTCTTCTTCCTTCGATATCTTCTCATTATTATCTTCCAAGAAGATTTCTGGGTCACTATCCCAGTCACTTCCTTCACTGTTATTGCTCGAGTGTTCACTTTCATCAACCGTCTCTACTTTCTCGCTTTCCTTCAACAGAGCTTCTCCAGAGCTACCCATGTGAGCTCTTTTCTTATGTTGATTAAGATACGTTGACTTTAGAAAAGTCAGTCCACATTCGCTACATCTTAGCCTTGAACTGGTACAGGCTAGAACGTGTTGCGCGAAACCTTCACCTTTCACAGCGACTTTGCACAATGGGCAGACCGTAGACACAGCCGGTTTCCGCACAGTTGTCTTCGTCTTCGCCATCCTGAAAATACAAGAAACATAATCTTTCAAATACGATGGCTTTCTTATTTCTCTCCCATATCTATTTGTGTGAATGACTTCTCGGTTATCTGGCATTTCTACCCCAGGACCTAAAACATTATCTTCGGAAATGTTAATAGGATCAAATTGTGCCTCAGTATCTGGTTCGATGCCCTCGTTTATTTCCTCGCCAGACAGTAACTGTGGCTTAGGTTTTTGCATTCTGTTAAGTTTCTGCCTATCTCGCATAGAAGAAAATTCCTTTTTCATATCTTCTATGGTCTGCTTTAATGACTCTAGCTCAGCTTTTGTCTTGCCAGCGAGATCTGTATCAGCTGGGTTCATTGATCTCAGATAACCTTGTGAATCTGCAGAGGTTCGCTCAGCTCTATGAAAAGCTTCAAGTTCAACTGCATGTCTAACAGCTTCATTAAGATTGGTTGGCCTTGCTTGTTTAATCCTTAACCTCATGTCAGAGCTGATAAGCGAGTCTATAAACTGTTCCTTAGCTAATGTTTCACGCACATCAGCTGGCGCTGAAGGATAGGCTAAATTGGTCAGCCTTCGTATGTCTTGACCCATTTCTGCAAGAGTTTCACTTGCCCGTTGATGTCTATCTCTCAGCTGAGCTCTATATAGTTCGGTCTGATTTGGTGGTGCAAATCTTTCTTCTAACGCCTTCGACAATTGCTCATACTCTTGTTTGTCGGCGGTTAGGTTGCCAAATACACCCTGAGCTTGACCTCGAAGAGATACTGCTAAATATAGTCCCTTCTGTTTCATATTCCAACCATTTATCTCTGCGCAAGCTTCGAAGTGGGCTTTGTAGTCTAGCCAAGAGCCCGAGCCATCGAATGTTGCAGGCTTCATATAAACTTTAGGCTCTTTCGTGACAGGTAATCTATTATCATCACTAACTGTCTTTGGCTCAACAACTGTGGGTTGACATACTTGTGGTCGTTTCGTCACGAACCTATCCCATGCAAGATGGGTTTCATCTTCAGAGATTCCTGCCCCTACATCATTTATATTGGGTGCATCTATGAACTCCCTATTACCACATGTCTGAACATATGGGGTACTACTAGACTGAGGGGCGACAGGCAAATTATGAGCTGAACTACATTGACTGCCCGTCAAATCAACAGTTTCTAAGGCCGTTGTCATAGTATTTATCTCCCTTTCTAAGGCTTCTATTTCCAGCTTTAACTTCAAAGCCCTATTTTCCCGTTTAAGAGCATCTATCTGCTCTATAAACGACATCATATCTCTCGAATCTGGCTCTCTTGCCATTTTCTACTATATACAGTAACAGCTGTATATCTATGCTAACCAATATACGATGATAAACTGATCCCTATACTACTTTTATAAAAAAAATGCTTACAAGTAATATAGCGTACTTCAACTTTACTACTTCAAACAAAAATATACCTTATGTATGATGGCGTGGCTCAACTACTGGTAGTGTAGTTCTGTGGCATCCCACCGCTGCCACCACTTTTGTAACGTGTAACCGAGCGGCTATGATTATAAATTACCTGATATCAGCTAACTCTGATGTTCCAACCTAGAGCTGACCACATATAATTTTCCTTGGGCCTTCTTTGACCGACTGATTATGAACAAATGATTTCTAAAATAATTATGTAAATGAAAAATCAACAATAATTATAAAATAGGATTGTCAGCTCTTGATTTCAAACTCAATTACAGATAAACACAATTGACCACTCTATTTGAGCGACTATAATAAACGGCTTCAGCTAGACGCTCAACTATATATACAAGACTGTTAATCAATAGGTGGCCTATTACATCCAACTCATCACAGTCAATGAGCTGTATATGAGCTAAACTATAAAAACGTTGCTCACCAATAGTTAGCCTCTCCCATCAAACTTACTACAGTTTTGGGCTATCTATGAGCTCAACTATTATTACGTTGTTCACCAACAGCTTTCATCAAACTTACTTCAGTTGATGGGCTATATATGACGTTAGGCGTTGACCAAACAATCTTAAGACTGCAACCCGGTATTTATATGCTATCTAATCTAAACCCTCTCCTGAAAGCAATGCTTTCGCAGAGAACTCGGGAAATAGATTTCGTAGCTTTATTTACTGCAAAGTTACAGCCTTTCGATTTCTTATACTGTCTCTGTGAAGATCTAGCAATACTCTAACATAAAATCGAAGAACTTTGCCTTATATACCTGTTGGTGACTACTGGACCGAAACTTAATTTTGATTGGTCCTACGAACAACAACATTGGCCATCTCCGTCTATTTCCGTTATTCAATGAAAATACCAATATGAGCGTCTACCTAAATATGAACGTTTATTTCTGGTTGTCAGCATTAAAAACTATGAAAACAAATTATATTATAACATAATCTCTTTCAAAATACTTACTGCGAAATAGTATACTGCTGTATCACTTGAATAATATTGTCAAGTAAAACAAATGCTAACTAACATTAAAGGGAAGTAACTTTGGTTATCTCAGCTAGGCTATAAACCTGACCATACGGCGTTACATAATATAACTTAACAGGTTTCTCCATTTATACATTTATCGCCTGGATGAACATTGTAGATCCATCATTTTTGTGTCGCCATTTCGAAGAAAATGCGATACATGGGGATTGCTTTTTCGGCCCGTCCATCTGTCATGACGTTGGCTATAACTCTGCCATTTCTTATATTTCTCCATCAAACTTTCAAATTATGTTGCTCATAACAACAGGGTCGTGATGATGGCAAATTCTTTAGGTTAATGTGGAATCTTGATGGATTTATGCCCCATTTTGTACTTGGATTTTGTCACAAAAACTTAACTTTGGCTTTAACTTTGCCATTTCTTAATATTTCCTCATCAAACTTTCAAATTATATTGCTTATTATATTGCTTATGACAACACACTCATGTTGATGCAAAATGCTTTAGGTCAAGGTCACATTTAATGCAGTTATGCTCATTTTTTGTACTTTGATTTTGACTTGAAAACTTAACATCGATTATAAATTTGCCATTTTCAAATATCTCTTCATCAAACTTTAAAATTATAAAGCTTATAACAACACAGTCATGATGCCAAATTCTTTAGGCCAAGGTCACATTTGATGGAGTTTTGCCACTTTTTTTTCTTGTAGTTTGTCATTAAAACTTAAGGTTGGCTATAACTTAGCCATTTTTGTCTCGCCCTTTCAAAGAAACGGCGATACATAGGGATCGCTTTGTCCGTCCGTTCGTCCGTCAGTCTGTCCATCCGTCACGAAAACTTAACGTTGGCTATAACTTTGCCATTTCTTAATATTTCTTTATCAAACTTGCAAATTATATTGCTTATGAAAACACGCTCGAGATGATGCCAAATTCTCAAGGTCAAGGTCACATTTGATGGAGTTATGCCCCTTTTTGTACTTGGATATTTACACGAAAACTTAACGTTGGCTATAACTTTATCATTTCTTAATATTTTTACATCAAACTTTCAAATTATATTGCTTATGACAACACACACATGATGCCAAATTCTTGATGGAGTTATGCCCCTTTTTGTACTTGCATTTTTATTCCGATATAGCACCAGAGGGTGACACAAGTGTTCTACTGAACACCCATCTAGTCTTAGATGTCTTCATCAAATTTTCAGATATATTGCTTGTAACAACAATGTCGTGGTGATGCCTAATTCTTTAGATCAAGGTCACATTTGATGGAGTTATTCTCCTTTTTATACTTTGATTTTGATAAAAAATATTTTGCCTATAACTTTGCCATTTCCTAATGTTTCTTCATCAAACTTTCAAATTAAATTGCTTATGACAACACGGTCAGTATGATGTCAAATTCTTTAGGTCTTTGTCACATTTGATGAAGTAATGCCCCTTCGTGTACTGGGATTTTTTATTCTGACAAAGTACCACAGGGCGACTCAGGTGTTCAACTGAACACCCATCTAGTTGTATTTATTAGGTTATTTCTGACCAAAAAGTGAACAGTGCTGATCCTAATTAGATCACAAGGATGGCTGATATTAATCTACACTATTCTCACGTGCAAAGAAATGCATATATATATATGGTGTAAAGTGTTAATATTTGATTTAGTGTAATCACTTTTTGACTTGGGGAAATAAGTCTTTGTAATTTTTTTTCAAATTTTTCAAATTGTCAAATGTGTTTGCAACCTGTTTACTTTTTTAAATTGAACTACTACAGTGATACCTCGCAATTAAGACCACCTCTTGAATTACACAAATGTGTTCTTTAGTGGGGTAGTCTTAATTCCAGAGTAAAAAAATAGTGCGCAACTATAAAAAGGGACATTTAAACATTTTATCGGGGTGGTCTAACTTTTGAGGTGGTCTTTACAAGGGGTGTTACTGTACCTTAAATTCTACGATACACTTGTGTTTCATGTAACCAAAGAAATGTTATTGTTAAAAGTGGTATTTCAACTGTTAAAAATGAAAACAAAACTTGTGTTACTAGATTAACACATTAGAAAATTGATGTTCGCAAAAGCTAACAAGATATTTGATGACTTAGGAAACATTGTAAAACAGCTCAGCAATGGCTTTGCTATTTTTCCATGGATGTTTGCAACTATTAAATGTTTTTCTTCTTTGTAGTACTTTCTCATGAAAGTTTTGCATGAAGGACCTTTTCTAGAAAAACTTCACTGGTAGAGCTTTGATACTTGGCATACTTCTTTTTCTTTCTAGCTGACCTCCAAGAATCTAAACACCTTAAAAAGTTGGATTTGGTTGAAACATCACACAATATTACACATCAAGCTTGCTAAAGAAGTCCCATAACTCATCTCCAATTATTAAATTTACTTTTTTGTAGTGCATAACTCTGAAACTGAACAATGGATATCATTGAAAGTTTACACAGTGAAAAAAAGTCATTAAGTAGAAGTACAGAGTACAAAAATATAACTCTGCTTTTCTCTTCTTGATTTGGAATTACCCTTTTGATGAAATTCGTAGTTGAAAAAAAGTACATAAACAAGTTTCGTGAAACTTTACAAATGTATTGAGGACCGTGAAAGGTACTGCAACTACCTTTCTTCATTTTTGAAATATTTTCCTAAATGCTTACTTTGTTAAGAGCATAACAAAAACTCATTGAAGACATTTGTTCAAACTTCATACTGCAATCTAATAGAGAACATTGAATTAAAGTGCACTGTCTAACAACCATAATGTACTGCTTAAACTTTGAATAATTTATCTTTGTTTGGATATCTTTGTGCACAGCATAAAATAAGAATTACACTTATACATTACAAGCAAAAAGATTTATACACTGTGCATTACATGTATTTATCTACTTTCTTAAAATGTTCCTCTTTTAAATTCTGTACTTTATTTAATATACATTATAAAAATACTCATTTCCACATGCATTATACATGTAGTAAGAATGTGACAAGAGTGCAAATAGTCTATCTGCTAACAGCTCAATGATTAGGGATTGTTTATTTTTCATGCTTTAGGATTTTCTTGCCTTATAAAGAGCTTTTGAAGTAATGACCCAATGCAAAACATGAATTAACTAGGGATGGCCTTATATTGCTGAACTGTTTCACATTTTGTACCATTATATGGGAGTTTACTTTAGTAATTGTTATTATGTCTCCCACCACGTAGTGGTGTGGGAGACATTTTGATTTGCTCCTGTCTGTCTGTCTGTCTGTCTGTCTGTCCGTCCGTCTGTCACACTTGTCCGCTCTCTAAGTCAAACAGTTTTCATCGGATCATCACCAAACTTCATCAAAATGTTAGTGGCCATAATATCTCGATCAAGTTCGATAACCAGCCATATTGCCCAAGGAATCTCAGAATTATGGCCCTTAGTCATTTTTGAAACTATAAAGGTGCATTAGTGAGCCCGAATGGCATCATTCTGAATTTACTATAACTTCTATATAGAAATCTTGTCCATGCTTCTTCTCCAAAACTGCTTGGGGAATTTCATTAAAACTTCACAGAAGTGTTTGTCACCAAGCGTAGTTGTGCATATTGTCAGGAGTTTCCGCTTGGATTAGTTTTGGCCGAGTTATGGGCCCTTTTCTTTACTATATAACTTCCATATTGAAATCTTGTCCATGCTTGATCTCCAAAACCGCTTGGGGGATTTCATAGAAACTTAACAGGCATGTTTGTCACCTAGCCTAGTTGTGCATATCGTCAGGAGTTTCTGTTCGGATTTTGATTTTGATTTGCTCCTGTCTGTCCGTCTGTCTGTCCGTCTGTCTGTCACACTTGTCCGCTCTCTAAGTCAAACAGTTT
This sequence comes from Corbicula japonica, assembly GCA_038501625.1. Taxonomy (NCBI): domain Eukaryota; kingdom Metazoa; phylum Mollusca; class Bivalvia; order Venerida; family Cyrenidae; genus Corbicula; species Corbicula japonica. Next base: position 129,140 of record JAZAYU010000278.1, on the reverse strand, counting down.
TCATCGCATCATCACCAAACTTCATCAAAATGTTAGTGGCCATAATATCTCGATCAAGTTCGATAACCAGCCATATTGCCCAAGGAATCTCAGAATTATGGCCCTTGAATTATCAAAAATAAGTTGTTTAAGGCTTGTCCGCTCTCTAAGTCAAACAGTTTTCATCGGATCATCACCAAACTTCATCAAAATGTTAGTGGCCATAATATCTCGATCAAGTTCGATAACCAGCCATATTGCCCAAGGAATCTCAGAATTATGGCCCTTGAATTATCAAAAATAAGTTGTTTGAAGCTTGTCCACTCTGTAACTTGAACAGTTATCATCTGATCTTCACCATACTTTATGAAAATGTTTGTGGCCATAATATCTCGGCCAAGTTCGATAACCAGCCGTATTGCCCCAGTCATGTCAGATTTATGGCCCTTGAATTATCCAAAATTGGCTGTTTAAGCCTTGTCTGCTATGTAACTGAAATATTCATCAACTGATTTTCAATAAACATTATGATAATGTGTGTGGCCTTAATATCTTGGCCAAGTTCGAAAACCAGCCACTTTGCACCAGGCATATCAGATTTATGGCCCTTTGATTTATCCGAAATTAGCCTTTTAAACATGTCACTAACCTGGTTCATCTATACTATAGCTATCATGACATTACCTACATTGCATTATGAGAAAGTACTGTGCTAAGCAGCTATAAAGGTATTTATTACACTGTTTAAGTTTTCATTTTACAATATCTGTTCCATACTCATGATTTGGTTCTTGTCTCATTTTCTGCTATTTTTATTATATGATGTTCACCAAATGCTATAATTATCTGTGTAATAAAAAAACAGCCGCTTTGACCCCGGCACATAAGACTTATGGCCCATTTATTTATTTACAATTGGCCTTGATAGCCTTGTACACTCATTCTCATGGTCTTTTTTCAGTGCATCTTCACTGATATATCAAAATGTTAATGACAACAAGTTTGACAACCAGCCACATTGACCATGGCACTTCAGGATTATGGCCCATCAGAAATTGAAACTTATGTTTTTCCTGATCCTCCAAAAATTTGTGACATTGTTTATGACTAATATTGCACAGAACTTCCGTATGCCCTTTTAATAAATTGCCATCTTTATATTCACTTCACCAGTTTTATCCTGTGCATCATCAAAGATGATGCCTTTGTGGGAGACATGTGCTTTTCCCAAAAGCAGTTCTAGTTTTCAAAGGAAATAAAAAATATTCAAGAATACTTAGTAGCTTGTCAATTTCCCCCTGATGAATCTAGACTAATAAAATCAATCTTGGCAGTAATTCCAATACCCACTGCCTGCGTTGCCTGATGGTTATGTTAAAAAACACTGCTATCTGGAATGTTGTGGGTTTTATCCATTTTTACAGTGCTGAAGCATGGCTGTATGTGAGAACATTTTGTAGTGTATTTTATGGTTTAGGAGATGTGGGGGTTGGGTTAAATTGAATCTGTTCATCTGGCATCCTGTTCCATGCAAATGCTGGCCGCCACCTAGCGTCGACACGAGCTTTACTTATTTTTAAGGAGCAAATATTGTGTACAAGTTCTTGAGGGCAATGGGAATACTACCTTCACCACAAAGGACCATTGAAAATTGTTCTTATACTGAAATGCGTGGTATATATATGTTTATACTTAATACATACAAATTTAAGGGTTCCAACTTAACCCCAGAACAGTGTTTTATACAGTGACCCCGTAACTTCCAACTGTATATATACTGTTCTTGGACCGAAATGCGGGGTATATATATATATATTTGATATACAAATTTAAGGGTTCCAAACTTAACCCCGGAACAGCGTTTCTGTTCTTGGACCGAAATGCGGGGTATATATATATATATTTGATATACAAATTTAAGGGTTCCAAACTTAACCCCAGAACAGCGTTTTATACAGTGACCCCGTAACTTCCAATATTTATATATATATATATATATATATATATATATATATATATATAGTTTTCTAACTACCGTTTTGTGGGTCATTTCGCCAAAATCTGACTCACGTTGTGGGATATCGAGGTGGTTTGTGGGTCATCAATATTTTGACCCACAAACCACCAGTGTTTTGGAAGCAAAATCAAGTTGCAAATAACCTAAATCGAATTTATTTGTAAAAAAGTCATTTTCATGACCCACAAGTATATATAACTTTATGACCCACAGTGCAACATCTATTTTTAGAACACGCACCAGGGACGGCTTTTTTGTCAGATATTCTCATTTATTGTGATATCCCACAACGTTTCTATAAGTGCCTGCTCGATGACCCATAGTACGGTATGGTGTAGCCGCATTGCATTCTGGGAAACAAAATGGCGGCGCTCTCCCGCGGCAAACGAGCGGTAAGTAAAAAACATCATATTTAATCATATTGTCATTCATTTTGAACATTTAGGAACCTATTTAAGTCAATTAAACTATTAATATAAAGTCGATTACATTTTCGGCGTTTACTATTTAAAAAAGAGGACATTTCACGCAATGGCAAACACAACAAGGTCACGTGAAAGAACCATCTTTTGAACCCCTAAGTGCCTAAGGGTTAATGAAATAAAGTTGTAGGATGCTTTGAATTTTCATACCACTCAAGTAGAACAATTCTTTTTACATATATCTGATATTGACTCAACTGTATGCATTCTCAATAGTGAAATAAATAATTATGTTTCTGACCACCTACCCCCCACCCCACAGGGAAAGGTCTCGTATTTTTTATTATATCTCTACAGTATATAATAACAAGGATAACAACTAAGTTTTCAATGTTAGCAGTAAAGGGAATAAAATGATGATTCATAAATAATTCTGAAGTTCTGAATTATTAGTCTTCCATAATAAAATACAATAAACCAATATATTTCATTGCTGCTGCGAAATAACTTGCCCAAGGACAATATTCCATGGTGCTTTTAAAAGTTGACACGATTGCGCAACAAAACATAGTACATTTTGTTTTAGTCAGAAGTTCATTTGAAACTTGTTATTACATTGACTGAAATTTGGTGGTGGTATTTACAGCACCCAATGAAAACGTCCTTTACATTCCATCAAAATGTCTGATGAGTGTGTGAAGTTGGAATAAAATAATATGTTGGCTGATTGACTTAATCAACTTGCAATAAATGGCGAGATAATCGATTGCAATTTACAAAATTAACTTTTTTCTAATAAAACAATGCAATGTTAAGGACGAATGTGCATCACAGAGTGCTTTTTACCATTTATTGTAGAGAATCTCTTGTTGCGCGATCGTGTCGAGAGAATTTCTAACGAGTTGTTACCCTTGTTATTATATACTGTAGATATATATAAAAATTACGAGACCTTTCCCTGTGCCCCATCCCTGGCCCTTTTGCAGAGTATCCTTCCTTTCTATCTATTCGGTCAGTATGGAAATGACGTTATTAACGAACCAGCGCATGTTCTAATTCCCAGTAACTTCACACTTTAATATTTTAAGTCTCAACAAATCAAACAAAATGCAAAAATAGTTAATTTGTTGATTAATTATGTGCATTATGCAAAAAGTGTATGTCTGTTTGTATTTTACAAATACATCTATAAATATACTCGGACTCCATTATATCGTGCTAATCACTGTATCGTGCTATTTATAGAATAAGGAAATCTCACACCAGCGCCATCTATAGATTGATTGCATAGCCTAAACTAACCAAAGCATTTTTCTACTTTCATTTTCACGGTTTTTCATGTATATTTTCAGAAAATCGAATCAACTGACCTACTTTTATGATATGCTGATTTTGTCATAATCTACCATTGTAAATCATGAAATATTGCATGGTGTCATTACATAAGGTTGTAATGAGTGCACGCTTGTCCATTTTTGAATGCTTTATTCTTTATTTTGTGAAGATTGAATGGATATGTTATTTTGTAACAAAATAAACATTCCAAGGAAGTTAGATGTTTACAATGATAGCACGATATAATGGAGTTGTTGAAATAGGCATTAAGTTTTACCTATTGCACTGCAGGTCTGTATTTTTTCCAGACATTACCCAAAATAGCTAAAACTATTTTTTAAAATATCAAAAAGGATGATTTTTGTTTGGACTGTCTTAGAAATAAAAACAGTAATATCAAGTTTATAGTGCCTGGTAATATTTTCAATCAAGTAGCACGATACAGTGGGGTCCCATGATACTGCTTTATTTTACTCATTTGTACTTTTCTTCTGACTCTGAGCTAACATTCCAGACCATTGTTTTTTGTGTCATGTGACATTTCAAGCTAAATCTTGCATACATGTGCATCTGGGAAGACTTGTGTATTGAAACAGTTGAAGTACGTGCTTGATAACGTCATTTACACCATCGGGGTGATTGGCCAATCAGATTGACTGAATAGATAGGAAAGCGCCTGTGAGAACCTGAGTTACAACTGTCATTGGAAATGAGGACAATGTTTGTAAACAATCAATATTTGACGAAAGTTTAACAGTTTTCATTCAAAGAAATAATAAATACTATTATTTTTCAAGAAAAAATGGTTGTATGTCTGATAGCTTTACACTGTTATATGTTTGAATTCTTAACTGACCGAATAGATAGAAAAATGGGCTACCTGCTCTCTAACCTTTCATTTTACAGCAATGTCATAACAATAATACAGATCAATTTAAAATAGTTAAAATAAAGTTAAGTTTGGCACTCCTGTCTACATTTGAACCACATTATTAATGTTCATATATCTTAAGCCTTAATGGTTGATTATAACTTATTAAATATATTCAACAACATTTTCAGCTACGGGAGAGTTTGAGAAAGGCAGACAATGATATTGCTAAGGTAAATTGTGGTTTTCTAGTCTCTATATCATGCATTTTTCTTGAACCTAATAAAGGATTGTTTCAATATATCCTCTTGTTGACAATGCCATGACCTTAACTCTTTTTATAATGCCAGTTTAAATTCTACTTTAAAAATATGTATTCAACTACATTCTGATTCAAAGTGTTACTGTATTTTGCCAAAAAAAAGAAACAGCAGAAAAATGAACATTATTCAGTTTCATGTACATGTATATAAAGATTGGACGATAGCTTATTCAATAGCTGGACCAACATGAACTAGGCCAACATTTCAACAATGCTTAAACACCGAATGCATGTATACACTTTTTTTTTCGAAAGTATGTTAATATTGTTACGGTCCGGCTGTTGGGCAGGGCCAGGTACGGATCCTGTTATCCGTCTAGACGGTGAAGACAATCTCTACACCTTTTCTGACTCTTGGAGGCCTTTCTAACAGGGTTCGAAAGCCGGGTCCTCTGGGTCTGAGCCAGTAACTGGCAATGATGAAATACCCTTTTGCTATAAGCAGACTTGGGAAAACTGTTATAAATGGCCGAAATTGAGCTCCAACTAAACTACTGTAGTAATATTTTGTTATTTCCTACCTACAAATCTAAAATAGCCAGCTTCAGTTTAATGAATTTTATTTTTAATATACAGCACCTTAACAATTGTTAATTATTCTGATAATTCACCAAAATAAATATCAAGACAGAATATGGAAATCGACAATATGTTAAATTCTGTTGCCAGTCTATTACAAATAATAAGGCTAGTAGCTAGTCTATTTAAGAAATGCTTAAAACCTGCTAAAAAGCATGCAAATACAATACTGAAGTCAAAAGACTTTAATGAAAAACTTTTAAACACTCTGCCTTTACTAGGCTAATTATAATTGATATGCTATGAAATTCTTTAACAAATTTGTATTTAACCTTTAAATAAATGAAATTCTGTCAGATAAAATTACTAAAAGTCAATTGTTTGATAATAATTTTGAACCTTGCTTGAATCTTGTACGAAAAAATGAATGACAACAATTTTTGAATTTTGATGTGTTGGAGCTCCAGAATGAAGAAAAACTGGGTTTATATACCCCAGAAGTACGCACTTCAAATTTGCGGTACACCTTAGAAAAACGCGTACACAAACAATAAATGTGTGCAAATGCGCACAGTTTAACGCTGCGCACAAGATTCAACCAAGTGCGCGTTACAAACTTAAAAAGTTTACAGAAAATCGTAAATAAAACTTCCACTAATATACATATCAATCGAAAGAGTAAACAATAAAGAAAATGACTGGCACCTCCGAATTCCTTTAAAATGGATAATAAGACAGAAAATTACAGCCAAAGTTTGATGACATTTGTATATGCTGCTGAAACTGTTTACATATCCTAGGCAACCGCCCATGATGCAATGCGACAAAATGGCCGCCTCCATGCCTGATACACAAAATGTTAAAGATAAAATCACTGTTTACATCCAGGATAACGGCTTAAAATAGTTAAAATGTATCAATTTGGAGACTAATAAACCTGGATTAATGATTCCATACGACAAATAAAAGTAAGATAATCTATTAATAATGCATTTTGACTAAAATCGGACCAAAACACAGACTATGTACATGTCAGTCATGCACATTACTACAATATTATGATTTCAGCATTGTTAAATGTACATAACTTATTCATCCATGTATTTTCCTACACATTTATATGTTTATCTATGAACAAACAAACAAATTTACAAAATTTAGAAGAAAGTACCTTTTGACATATGATCACTTCAACTATCAAAATTTAAAAATGCCTTGGTATGTTTTCAACATGTTGCTACATGTATGTGGAAATCGCTACACAAAGTCAGGACATCATGCCCGTTTTTACTTATGCCACCAAAGTTCAAGAGCCCCATTGGCCATTGTATGAATAAATAGATGGACCTTCATGGCAAGTACCGTCATCATGTTCAGCAAAGCCTTTATTTCATTTGTATGTAAAGCAACTTACATACTTTGTGATAGACTTTTATTCCCCCAAAACGAAAAATAGAACTCTGCTGTTACTTTTTTAAGCAATCTTGCAATGTGTATCTGATTGGCAAATTTATTCAGATTGAGACTATTTTATCGCACTTGCTAAAACAATGACTTAAACTAAACAGGAATTCCATTTGAAATTTAGACCTTCTTTTGTTGAAATAACTATCATTTGTATAGGGAAGGTTGTTTGGTTGATCATTTATGTCAAACCATGTATATATGTTTGAAATCTGATTTCGGAAACAGAATCATTGGAATTAGCTGAATGTTGCTATATGTCAGACTGAAATAATGCTAAGCTCAATGCAAAACACTGTTGGTATGTAAACATTTTGTAAGATTAATGTAATCTTTACCATTACCTAGCAAAAGAGACGAACACCAATGATGAGTGCCACATTCTGGGGAAAGTCGGGGCTTGATCAAGATGGGCTTCAAACTAAACTTGTTTCAAAATATGTTGGTAAGGCAGTTTTAGTATAAAAGCAGTGTTACGACATTTGAAATTAAATCAATAGCTTGTCACAGACAATGCAGAAGTCCCCCACCAGTCTTATGTTTTTGATGCTGTACCTTCATCCCATCTACAAGGCTTTAATTTTTCATAACTGTTTGAGACAACACTAAAAAATTAAGGAACAAAAGTAAATAGTCAGTGAAATCGGAAGTAAAAGAGTTAACCCATGAAACAGCTGAACATAAGTTCATGTACTTTCTGCAAGCAAAATATCTTTTTCTCAAATAATGGCCATATAATGAGTTTCAGTACTTGCTTGAATAACATGATGGAGTGTGAAACCAGTATAGTAAACTAATAACATAATGAAAAGCATAGCTGCTCAATCTCATATTTTCATTATAAAACTCACAATTTTCTGAAGGTAATATTCTAGTTGGATTTATTGTGTTTTTTCAGGGTACGGTGTTTTCACTACAAAACCTTTCCAAAAGGGTGATTTTCTTTTGGAGTATGTCGGGGATAGAATTTTAGATTCTGCTCTCAATGAGGGTAAACAGCGTGATAGCAGTTTTCTCTTTGGCTACAAGTTTAATGACAAACACTATTGGTAAGTTTATAAGATATGTTCATTATAAAATTTGTCGTTAAATTTGCCTAAGTCTAGGTCTCTGAGTCCATGGATTCTTTTTACTCGTTTTGTCCAAAATAAGCATTATATGTAAGAGCTTCTGTCTCTACTCTAGAAAAAACTTTCAAGAATGTTAGAAATGTCAACATTCTACTTAGGAATAATTTGTTCTGATTTGTTAGAATGCTTAAAGTTTGTTATGCAGATTTAATTTAAGAAATAATTGTAATATCAATATATTATTAAGACCCTTATTTTTTTGCACAGGATTGATGGGACAGCAACAAACAGACTTGGGCGTTATGTAAATGATGCGAAAAGTGGTAGCAAGGAATGCAACTCAAAGATGAAACTGGTTTTGATAGAAGGGTATCCAAGGCTCTGCCTGTTTGCCACATGTGATATTACAGAAGGTGTTGAAATACGATATGATTATGGGGATGATGAGGAAAACCTATATTGGCGACACAAGGTAAGAATGTTGAGTGTTTGAGCCATCAAAATATTTGGTTTTTAGCTCACCTGAGCAAAAAATGCTCAGGGTGAGCTATTGTGATCGGTCTTTGTCCGTCGTCCGTTGTCGTCTGTCGTGCGTAAACTTTTTTACTTAAACATCTTCTCCTCTGAAACCGCTCATTGGATTTTGACCAAACTTCAAGGGAATCACAGGAATGACCCCTGGGTGGTCCTCTACCAAAGTTGTTCAAATGGTTCTGATTGGTTGCAAAAGTAGGTTACAGGGTTAAAATTAGGTCTTTAAAAATCTTGTCTGAAACTACAAGGCCCAGAGCTTTCATATTTGATATATAACATCATCTAGAGGTCTACTTATATTTGGTGGACAACATAAGTGGTCCTCTGTAAATGGCTTCACTGTGACCTTTGACCTTTTCCTCAGATGAGCGACCCAGGGCCCTTTGGGCCCTCTTGTTTATTAAAATGAATATGAATAACCAGTTAGTATTACACTCTTTTTCATTTTTTTGGGCTGCAAACATGTCACACACAATCCCACCATAGAAAAAGAGCAATTTTCAAAATTATTTATCAAATCAAACCCCTGCAAAATTCAGTGTCTCAAACATATTTTCACAATTTCAACAGCGTTTAAAAACTGCGTACTACACATGATATGCCAAAATAGAACCGGTTAAGATAGTGTGTATAGTGTTGCTTGAAAAATTACCCAAACAATCATGAATACAAAGCATTTATGGCTATATTTTATGACCAGATAAAAAAAAGAAAATTGAATAATGCTTTTAGTACTGTGTTTCAAATAGACAAATGGAGACAAAAGCTTTGGTAAAGAGTTCAGTTCATGTTATGTTATATTTTCAGCTGGATTTTGCAATGAAAAAAAAGGAAATATATTTTGATGGGCCACATGGGTGGTAGATAGGTTCTATTAAGCAGAGGGGAATAATTGCAGTACTACATGTTATAATTTGTCTTTTCAATTACAAGTATATAAACCTTATTGAAATTCCATTAATATCTTAAGCGAAAACATGTATCAGATCATGTTTCTTAACTTGATAGATGTTTTCTCAACAAAATAACGCACTGTTGTATTGGTTTGAATTTTTATTACAAATAATGTCTTACCACTTTTGGTGCTAGAATCTTTTACAGGCCTTCCAGCGTTCCTACTTTTTCCTACTTTTCCTACTTTTTCCTACTTTTTTGATAACTTCCTACTTTTTCCTACTTTTTCCTGAAAAACTCCTACTATTCCTACTTTAAAAAAAAAGTCTGCAAAAAATGTAAGTGTGATCCTCTTGCCAGTTATATTTGAATAAATATAAAGATAAGATGTTAAACTGGCATAGACATAGAAATTTTGCGCGCTCGCTTCGCTCGCGCATGTTGTTAAACTCCTTTTTTAGAATGCTGTGAGTTAAATAATTTATCATTAATAATGTGAAATGCTGGGTGTTAAATATTTAAAAGTTCAAGAAAACAAGTGTAGGTGGTATTCAAGGAGAGAAAATGGTTAAATAACCATTGTAGTATAAATTAAAGATATGTTCTGTTGTTGAAGTACTTTTGGTCATAGTTTATGCAAAAAAGTAAGAAAAATGTGTTGTTTAGTTTTGCAATAGAAATTTATAAGTATAGATAAAATATTTTAATTACACACACTAGCAGTTCAAAGGCGCCCCCCACTAATGACCATACAGACCTAGGTTTTTTATGCGCCAAATGCTAATTTTTTCTAGCTCGCTCCGCTCACGCTTTATTTTAGAAACAAACATATTTAATGGCAATACATGCACAAAATAAATAGCTTATGCATTTTGTCAACAATGTAATATTGCATTATCGCTAACACTCGCGGGCCCAATATCAGCTGTCTGTTTGTTCGTGTGTCCGTCTGCCCATCAATTATCAAAATTTGGTGTCCGCTAAATAACTTTTGGACGACTGCATTGAGTCGATTCATACTTGGCATGTTGATATATAATATCAAAACACAAGGCAAGTTCGATTTGGGTTACAATTCACTCATTATTTTCTGAGTTATGGGGCTTTTATAAAAACAGTTCACAAATTGGTGTCCGCTCAGTAACTTTTGAAAGACTGCATGCATTCGATTCATATTAGGCATGTTGATATATAATATCAAAACACGGGTCAAGATCGATTTGTGTTACAATCCACTAATTTTTGACGGAGTTATCAACCTTTCTTAAAGTGATAGAAGATTTAGAGAGGCATCTGTGTCCTATGGACACATTTCTAGTTTTTCAAGTGGTATGTTTATCATTTTTCAGACTGCAGCTTGTAGAGACACAGGGCAAGCAAAACAAGAGATGTCCTGTGTTACTAACAGATACAATGATAGCTGCTTTGGACACCTTGGAAGAAACACGGACTGACTGTGGCATTTCTGCTTCCAATCCATTTATATTTGCAAGTTTAGGAAGCCAGGATTCTCAAATAAACTCATGGCACGCTATGAATAAAATGGCACAGGAGGCTGGTTGTAAACAACCCCATCTTATATCCTCATCTCGACTTCGAAAGTATCTTGCAACAGTGTGTCAAATATTAGACTTCGAGGACTATGAATTGGAATGGCTTTCAAGACATCTTGCACATGATTTAAACACACACAAAAACCACTACAGGCAGCATGATGCAACGGTTGAAATTGCAAAGATTGGGAGCCTGATTGTAGCAGCTGATGCAGGACATTTAAGCAAATATGCCGGGAAAAAGTTATCAGAAATAAACGTCTCAGGTAGGTTTAGTATTTAATAGCTTTTTTGTTACAATTATCTATTGTTATAAAAGTATTGATAAAAATGAATGTAATATACTAAAGTTTTTTGCACAACAGATGTATTGCTAATGCTGTGCATTCAGTCAATTGTCTAAGCAGATGAACATACAGCTTTTTCCACCAACTTAAAAACTGATGAGGCTTGTTGTTCAAGACATGGTCATGATTTTTTCTCTAGCAATGTCCGTGAACGCTAATAATGTTGTAATGAAGTATAAATTAAATTTTCAGATCTTGTTATCCCAGCAGAGGATGAACATGAGGAAGAAGAAAAAGACGATGTTGACATGGTTGATGAAGAATTTGATGGTAAGTTCACTTGTTAATCAGGGTTTTTTCCAGACGCACACATTTATGTATTTTTGACGCATTATTTTACCAATGACATTTAAAACTAACTTACATTGGGTCGCACATGGCACAAAATGAATTTATCCACATCCATTATATTAAAAGTGGTGGTCATCATGTGACCCCCAAAAATTACAAAAGACCTCCAAAACATTAACCTAGTGGGACATTGTGACCCCCTAAACATTTGTAAAGAGAAATCCTGTGTAATTTAATGATTTGTTTATTAGCTCACCTGAGCACGAAGTGCTCATGGTGAGCTATTGTGGTCAGTGGGTTGTCCGTCGTGCGTCAACATTTGATGTTTACACTCAAGAGACCGCATTTGTGATACGATTTTTATGAAACTTTGTCAGAATGTTTGTTTTGACAATATCTAGGCCAAGTTCGAATATGAGTCATGTCGGATCAAAAACTAGGTCACCAGGTCAAATTTTAGGAAATTCTTGTTTACACTCTAGAGGCCACATTTGGGACCCAATGTTGATGAAATATTGTCAGAATGTTTGTTTTGACAATATCTAGGCCACGTTCGAATATGGGTCATGTCGGGTAAAAAAACTAGGTCACCAAGACAAATCTTAGGAAATTCATGTTTACACTCTAGAGGCCAGATTTGTGAACCGATTTTGATGAAATTTTGTCAGAATATTTGTTTTGACAATATCTAGGCCAAGTTTGAATATGGGTCATGTCGGGTAAAAAAACTAGGTCACCAAGTCAAATCTTAGGAAATTCTTGTTTACACTCGAGAGGCCACATTTACGACCTGATTTTGATGAAATTTAGTCAGAATATTTGTTTAAACAATATCTTGGCCAAGTTCTAAAATGGGTCATCTCTAGGTGTACTAATGTAACTGATTATGTTTTGAGGGCTTAGTGCAAAACTATTTTATTTCCTTATATCCCATATGCTGTTTGGTGTCCTGCATCAACATTTAATTAAAAATACTTATGGAAGTTTCACGGGAGATGCCCATTTTGAATTGTTCATAGAATTTAATTCCATATCATTGTTACGGAAAGAAAAACTTAGATCATCATCTCCAAAACCATTTGCCAGATTTTGAAAAAAAATTTAACAGATGTTCCTTTGTTCACTCTCTACCAAGAATGTTTAAATTGTTTTGATTAATTGAAAAAACTTCACTGCTTGGGGAAGCTATTTTTCTTAAATGCATATGGTAAAAAAAACATCAGAAAGCTTTTCCTCCAAAAGTACTAATTAGATTTCAAAGTTATATGGCAAAGAAAGGTTTTTACCAATATGAAAGCTCTTCCTGCCACTAAGTACTATATAAATTTATGGGTGGCAGAGATCAGAGCCCATTTTCCATTAGATTATAAAATATTTTCAGTTTCTATTTCTTCTTCTTATACCTGTTTCTCAGGTGAATGATATATATATGATATGACATAGGCTGATATAAGAGTAGATCTTATTGTAAATGTGTTGGAAGCTATTGGGGGTTCTCATTTTTTAAAATATATATATATATTTAAAATATTTACATAATATTAATGTTGGTCATTTAAACCATTTTGCAGATGCTGATGTGGCAGTGCAGAACAGTACTGAAAAAAGGTGAGTACCAGTATCCATTATCCATTATGTGTTCAATTGTTTAAAGAATCTTCAAGTTAGTTATAACAATGACCTATTTGTTACAAAAAGTAACATGTATGGCCTTTTATTACGATAAAAACACTATAAGCGGGGGCATCCGTGTCCTATGGACACATTTCTAGTTTTTTCCTTTTTTTTAGCTCACCTACATAGCCATAAAACCGTTTTATATTTAAAACAACATCAGCTTTTTTTTTGTCGCCTTCACAAATATTCACAAATAAAGGCAGTTAAAATACACCACCTTTAGTAAGAACATGGCTACCAAATAAATCAAATTCTTAATGAAGTTTTCCCTTGGAAAAATCTGTCACGCAATCATGCAGGTCATTTCATTAAAATCTGACTTGTTTTGTAGAATATTAAGGTTGTTTGTGGGTCATCAATATTTTGACCCATAAAACACCAATGTGTATAATATAACATTAAAATAAGTAATTAGTATGCATTTTCAAGGTTGTTTGTGGGTCATCAATATTTTGACCCATAAAACAACAGTGTGTGGTGTGGTAATTAGTATTTAAATAAGTTATAAGTATGCATTTTCAAGGTTGTTTGTGGGTCATTAATATTTTGACCCATAAAACACCAGTGTGTGATATGGTTAATAATATTTACATACGTAATATGTATGCATTTTCAATGCTGTTTGTGGGTCATCAATATTTTGACCCATAAAACATAGGTGTGTGATTTGCTATATAATATTAAAATTTATTATATACCTATGAAGATCTGTTTACAATACAGGCTAACAAATACAACAGACCGAATTGAAAATCCCGTATCATAATTCCTTCGTGTGTAACGGATTAAAATCCCATATCACCCTCTTACCTTGTGTAATCAGTAGAATGCGAGTTGATGTTATTTTTAGCTCGACTATTCGAAGAATATGTCGAGCTATTGTACTCACTTGGGCGTCGGCGTCGGCGTCGCCGTCGGCGTCCCGCTTTGGTTAAAGTTTACGTGCAACCTACCTATATCTTAAAAACTACTATAGCTACATCTTTTAAACTTGGCACACTTCTTCGTCATCATGTCTGGAGTGTGTATGCCAAGAACCATAACTCTAACTTTCATTTTGATCAAATTATGGCCCTTTTTTGACTTATAATTTCAGGTTAAAGTTTGCGTGCAAGCTACTGTACAAACTCATAACTTCAATACTACTAATAGTACAGCTTTAAAACTTGGCACACTTGTTCATCATCATGTCCCGAGTGTGTATACCAAGAACCATAACTCTGACTTTACTTTTGTTCAAATTATGGCCCTTTTTTCGACTTAGAATTACAGGTTAAAGTTTGCGTGCAAGCTACTATACAAACTAATAACTTCAATACTACTTACACTACAGCTTTGAAACTTCCAACACTTGATCATCATCATATCCCAAGTGTGTATGCTAAGAACCATAACTCTAACTTCTATTTTGTTCAAATTATGCCCCTTTTTGACTTAGAATTTCAGGTTAAAGTTTGCATGCAAGCTACTGTACAAACCCATAACTTCCATACTACTTATACTACAGCTTTAAAACTTTCAACACTTGTTCATCATCATATTTGAAGTTTGTATGCCAAGAACCATAACTCTAACTTCAATTTTGTTCAAATTATTGCCCTTTTTCGACTTAGAATTTTTGGTTTTTGCCCCTTTTCACTTGAAATTAGAATTAAGACTTATAAATAATTGTTAAAGGTTCAATGTTAGTGTTTTTCATATGTAATGCTTTAGAAAATGTTTAAAACAGATGTACTTTACATACTTTGGTTGAAAGTGTTGAGAAATTGTGGGGTGGGTGGGGGCATATACTATACTATACTATACTATACTATACTATACTATACTATACTATACTATACTATACTATACTATACCAGACCAGACCAGACCGAGACCCAAACCGAGACCGAGACCCAAACCGAGACCGAGACCCAAACCGAGACCAAAACCGAGACCGAGACCAAAACCGAGACTGAGACCGAGACCCAAACCGAGACCGAGACCCAAATCCAGACCGAGACCCAAACCGAGACCGAGACCCAAACCGAGACCAAAACCGAGGCCAAAACCGAGACCGAGACCAAAACCGAGACCGAGACCCAAACCGAGACCGAGACCCAAACCGAGACCGAGACCCAAACCGAGACCGAGACCCAAACCGAGACCGAGACCCAAACCCAGACCGAGACCCAAACCGAGACCGAGACCCAAACCGTGACCGAGACCCAAATCGAGACCGAGACCCAAATCGAGACCGAGACCCAAATCGAGACCGAGACCCAAACCGAGACCGAGACCCAAATCGAGACCCAAACCGAGACCGAGACACAAACCGAGATCGAGACACAAACCGAGACCGAGACACAAACCGAGACCGAGACACAAACCGAGACCGAGACCCAAACCGAGTCCGAGACCCAAACCGAGACCGATACCTCAACCGAGACCCTGACCGAGACTCAGACCGAGACCAAGACCCAGACCGAGACTCAGACCGAGACCCAGACCTAGTCGAGACCGAGACTATTACTATTACTATTACTATTCTATTACTATACTATTACTATACTATACTATTACTATACTATACTATTACTATACTATACTATTACTATACTATACTATTACTATTCTATTACTATTACTATAACTATACTATTACTATTACTATACTATTACTATGCTATTACTATTACTATACTATTACAACACCAGCAACACCAATACCACCACCAACAACATTAACACCACCACCAACATCAACACCACCACCACCAACAACAACAACAACACCAACACCCCCACCACCAGCAACAACACTACCACCGCCAGTAACAACACCAACAATGACAACACCAGCAACCAGCATACCATACTGTACTTCACCACGCCACACCACTTTAGGTGGGCAGGGATAGTAGGTTGATGGGTGTCGGATCAGGGGTTTATGGGCTGGGTTGTGTTAACCCTAAAAAAATCTACAATAATAAATTAAGTGTAATTTATTTATTTCCTAACTTGGATTAAGAAACTTTTGTTCATGTGTGTTTGTTGGAGGTGTCATAAACTCCTGAATCACTCCCCAGTTTAAATGAAGCCCAGTTACAATGTGCTTAATAATTCTGACTTTTCGAATAGTCGAGCTTGCAGTCGTTTCCGACTGGCTCTTGTTAGATTTTAGCGAAAGTTTCAGAGTAAATCGGTTGTTTTTTTATTTAAACTATTAGAAATGTTATGGAAAAAGGTTTATAATAAAAGGAACATTACGTTAGCATATTGATCCGTCGGTTTGTATCACTTCGGTCTCCCGTAACACAGGCAACTCGAAGTGATACAAACCGACGGATCAACATGCTAACATAATATTCCGTTTAAGTAATAAATATGCATTTTTTCTACGGTGACCTTCTTGTAGAAGTGTACTGGACTACAATCATTACCCTGGATTTTTACATTAAGAGTACTTGCATTTTGTTTTTTTTATACTTAGTTTTTTTAACATATTTCAGTGACTGCAAAAGATACCAGCATGAAACTTTACAGATATATAGACCTATTTAAGAAAAAGTGTTTTGCAATAGAATCATCAAAATATCAATTTGACGAGTTTGCTTGCTAAAGCTCAGATGTTCCGTAGATCAGTCTTGTTCCGTTATCTTTTATGGCTGCCAGGGAGCGTGTTCTCCTAATATGTATATAGTATGGATTTATGGATTTGAAAAAAAACTCGAGCATAAGTACTCACTAGATTTTAGAGTTAAAAAATCTTCCACAAAACTGTGCGTCTAAAGCCTAGATATTTGCTGTGTAGCAGTGCCTTGTGAATATCTCAACATCTCATTTTATTATCCAGGAACGCCATTGTCCCAGGACCAGAAATCAAACCCAGTAGAAAAAGAAGATTGGAATCAAGTATGTTAATTATTCAAAGCTCTATTTTAGATTTCATGAAATGTGTGTATGTTAAGGGGGGTTGGGGAATTTACTTAGAAACACATGTTTAAATGGACTAAACAGTGTCTAGAATTAGTCCGTGACCTTGATCACATGACATCCTGTAAAATGCAATGTGTATAATTTCATTTAGGGGCCACATCCAAATTTGGACACATAGCTCATTAAAGATACTTGATGATTTTTCTTTTTTTTTTCCACTTTGGTTTTTAGTATATAAAATCAGGCTGGTGGGTGACTGTAGACTAGTAAAGCTTTCCTGCAAAATTTGACTTTTAACTTTCAAATAAAAAATGTGTAACACATTCACTTGCACAAGACAATAGGCCAACTGAAAACAAAACTACTTTTCAACCACTCATGTTGTATTTTATTTAAAATTTGACTATTACTGTTAATTACAAATAATTTGCTGCAGGTGATGATGAAGGCGATGAAAATTACTTACCATCATCAGAATCAGAATCAGAAGCTGAGGATGAACTTAAACCCAGTTTGAAACGCCAGAAATGGAGTAGAGAGGAAGAACATCTCCTCTCTACAGAATTCCAAGACCACATCAAATGTAAAACAATTCCAAAAAACAATGAAGCAAGAGTGTTAATTCAAAAATTTCCTATCTTTAAAAACAGGAACATTCACCAAATTAAAAGCAAGGTTCAACACCTGATAAAAAGGAACACTAAACATCAATAATTTTCTTTGACTGGAAGAACCAATAAGTTCTTAACAAGACTAACGGCTAAAACTTGGTATTGGTGCTGAAAGTAGTCTCACTTGCTAAAAATGGTAAAATTTTAGATTCCATATATAGAAATTAGCAAAACTTATTAAATATCTATCCTTAATCATTTTGAGTTCTTGTACATATATGCATAGTTTTTATCTATTATTTCCACCCTTTAGTATTACATAAGAAACAGTCTTTTTCATGTTTTTCCTCTGTTTGTAGTGTCAGTAACCAATAATTTTCAGTAATGTTAATTTGTATCAGATCTTTTTGTAGTCTGTTACTTTTTCTAACCAATAATTTTCAGTCATGTTAATTTGTATGACTACAAATTCTGGCCAACTTGAGACATTATATAGATAACCATTAGCCAAACAAGGTTTATACTTATCTAAATGAGAAAAAAACAAAACTATTGCAATATAAATTTGTTATGGTTACAGACATTACAGAATTTTGATTTTCTATATCTAGCAAATTAAAATCAATCATCAAAATCCTGGGCAAGCCCTCAAACATAGGTGTTATTTTTACTTATCGTTATCAATACTGAATGTAAAATGTCAATTTATTTTTCATAAGCTGTATTTTTGTGCCAGTTTTAGGCATATTTGAATAAGTATATGCTTGATTTTGCAAGATTTAGTCAAACTTAGCTGATATTATTACTTACTTATAAAATCCTTTATTTTATACCGATTTTAATAGTTGAAGCAGCAAAACTTACAGAACAGATGTCTTAACACAACTCATTTAAGTTTTGCTCAACTGCTTATTTTAAACATTAAGTATTTTGTATGATAAATATATATTTTGGTAAGATGAGACTGCATAACGCTAAAAAATGGCCATTTTTGGAGTATATTTTTACTTATATGTCAGCAATGGGTAATGCTAGCATCTTGAAATATTCAGTAAAGTAAAATGGGTAACTGTCAGTCTAGTTAATTTATAAAACTTGTTCATATCATGTATGTTTTTTCTGTACCAGTGATATAACATAAAAAAAATCCTGATCAGCACCAATACCATGTTTTAGCCGTTAGTCTTTTTAAACTTTTAAATTTTTGGATAGAGCCTATACATTCTTTGTTTTCACTTCTATCACTGTTAAGAAATAGCAAACTTAAGTACAGGTTTGTTAATGTTTTTTTCAAACAACAATTAACAGTGAAGCTATTTCATGTAATCTGTTTTGATAACCATTATGCTGTACATTTGGGCTGTACTAGGAAGTCTGTCATTGTTTCCTTGTCTTATTAGGTCAGTATAGAAAACCGTGACAATTTTAGTATCTTCAGTCATTTTTAATCAAGAAAATGTTCAAACTATGATTTAATGTTTTGCTTACACATTGCGGTATTGGAATACTTAACATGTACATGGATATGTAGAACAAACATTGTGTCATAGAGATTTGATACATAAAATATGTACAAAAAATATTCATATCAAGTTTAATCTCAACTGACTTCATTTCATATTGAAGTACTTTTGTTGACTAAGTTGTAAAATGATATGTTCTAAACATACATGAGTTAGAGGTTTTGGGAGTCCTTCCAGTTGTGTTGAAATGTTATTACATAAGTGTGAAATAAAGAGGTCAGTTTACAAGTTTGAATACTGTATTACTACTTTTTGACTATTTCAAAGTAGCTATGTACTCGGCCAATAGAATTCAGTTTTGTACTCAACAACATGTTATATATAAATTCATAAATTTTATGAATGTTTAACATTTTTCATACTGTCATTATCAACCTTTGAATTGTTCTAATTTGATTTTTGATATTTTCATAAATTCATAAGCAAAACAAAATCTGATAATTGTTAACTGTCATTATCAACTTTTACATCGTTCTAATTTGATTTTTGATATTTTCATAAAATCATAAGCAAAACAAAATCTGATAATTGTTAACTTGTGGTTGTAAAGAATTGTTACATACTAGCTTCATAGTTTCTTGTAGCTTATATTAATTTACAGTTTTAGGTGTTTAATTTTCATTCACTTTTACAATCACTCTGGAACTTGCCTACATGTATATATGATAGTATTGATAGTTGATGTATGTTTTTTGGCCCCCCACCCTTTAGATTGACAGGCATTAATGTTTTGTCTGTCTTAACTTTGTTGTGTTTTATCCTAAACTTTGTTATTAATAGATAGACTTGAGATTATTTTGCATAAATGTGTTGTACATTACGAAATGTGTCATATGCTGGTTTGTAGGTAACATGTCAAAGTCAAACTTAACACCTGAAAAGAATGTTTTATCGAAGTGCATTGATGGTTTTGTATGGTCAACAATTCTGTCATTCCTTGATGATTTTTTTGTCACCTGAAAAGGCGACATTTGGTGTTACTTATTCCGCAGTGGTGTCGACGGCATCCGCGTCGGCGGCATCGTTCCGATTTCTCTATCAAGCATAACTTTGTGACCATAAGTCCTAAAAACTTCAAACTTGGTATGTATGCTTCTGACAATGAAAGGAAGTACATGGCACAAGAACAATAACTACCATATTTGGGTTTTGTATAATTCCCCTTTGAACTTTTTTAAGGGGATTTCTTGTCCTCAATTCAATTTCCTTTGCCAGGCGACATATCTGATTTTCAGAGTTCTAGTTATTGTCAAAAGAACTTAACATGATGACTTTTCGCTTTAGCTCAAAGGTCACACTTGCATTTCATTCAAAAGCGTGCCATTTCATAAATGTTGATTGATGGTCAAACCTGGTTAACCATTCTGTCAGTCCTTGATGTATTTTTAAAAAATGCATAAATGTGTTTAACATGAAATGAAGACTATGTGTTGTGGCTAGAATATGGTTTCAATTAGGTCAGGTTTCTTTCATCTAAAGCCTAGATGTGATCGTGAGTAGATGGTCATGTTCTGCCCTTGTCTTTGTTTAATTACAAGTAGGCTCTAAATAATAGTGCATCAATGTTTGGTACATTGGGGCGATATGTGTAACATTTAAACAGGGTTTGTAGCTCAAAGGCTAAGGTCACACTAAACTGCTATTCTCTCTTGTGTTGGCAACATTTAACAGACCTTATCTCAGAGACCAGCATAGCATTACTAAACTTCACTCACATTTAGTAATTGGTGTGTAGTGATGCTCCGATTTGTTGTAAATTGGTGCTCCCTGGGTCAGGTCCCAACTTATCAATTTTAGTTTTTTTTTTGCATAATAAATGAATATTTTGGTTAAATATTCTTAACTTCCAACCTAGAACCATATTTTTTTGTAAGGCACCACCCTCTTAATTTTACTTTTGACATTACCTCCTCAAAACATTGAGATCCTAACCCATTTACCATATGTATATTCATATTTTCCAATTTTTTTTATTCTTTCCTTGAAACCTGTGTAATACATGTGTGTTTGATTGTCTATTGATAAAGAAACTTTGTCTGAGAGACTTAGTTAACAACTCAATGTTACAATTGTGGCATTGAATCTTGATAAAACTATATGCTGTAGCTAATAAAAGTTGTTGAAATCTTTATGTTGTTTGCGTTATAATTTCCAAGGATGGTAAATACACCCGCCCTGGTTGATATTGAATTGTTTTGATGGTGATGTTACCACAGACACAGACACATTCACCAGGTTGTGAATGGATAATCAAAACTGTGTCTTTTATCTAATTTTATAATAAGCAAAGCTTACTAGATCTATATTATTAGGATTTTACTTACTTAAATTTTCTACATTTTAAAGTGATTCGTATTTTAAAGAGATAACTGTATAAAATCAATAAATATATTCATCTCGGCCTATGTTTTATCACGACAAAAATAAGACTTCAATACCTGCATTAACCTTGTATGAAATTCTAATTCTTGCATTAGAATTTGACTTTAAAGTGGGGTGCCTATGTGTATTCAGGGTTCCAGATGTGGTTAGCTGGATGATGCAATATGGCTGAAAAACTGTCGCCGTGACGAAAATCACACGCACAAACAGGGAGAGGAAGGTTCAAAATGTACAGAAGTGTCTGGTTATAACCGGAAGCCAGCTGGAAGGCTTACCCATTAATTAAATAATCGCTTGAAAAAGAATCACGGAATATCTTCGCTTCCCATTACATTGCCTGTATTGTTATATATTTACAACACTTAGACATAGTTATTCTTAAAGTGGTCCTGGGAGATATTTATTTGACTATACATGCTAAGCATTCATTAACAAAATGTCTTACAAAAATAATAATTTAGTTAATAAAATAACAACAGACCTGTATACATAGTAGTGGGAAAACATTAATTGTTATATATGTAATACACACGAAAAGCTGGCGTTTTGTATTAAGATAGTCACACTAGCATTTATGAGAAACTACTATTTTTTATAGAAACATTGACCATTTCAATCTGTTTTTATAAAAATCGAATCTTGAAATTATTTTACTTTCATAAACAATATCTGCCCGCTCGATTCCGAGTTTTAAACTAAATAATTGATACATACTTTTTTCATCTTAAGTAGTTTAATGTTGTTTATAATAAAGATAATTCCTCTGTTTCAAGACTAGAATGAAATCGTCATTGGTAAAGGCTTTAAACTGTCATATTTATTATTTGAGGAAAACATAGGAGAAAAAATTCAATGTTTTATTTGAACATCTAAGAAAACCGAGCAACGTCCCCCTTTACCATAACATGAGAATAAGAATAATGACATTTGCGCGTGATTTGTGTAATTTTATTCATGTATGGTTTTAATTTTCTCTGTTACTATTGAATATGATTAACATTTACATTTAAACAGAAAAAAACACTTTACCAACAAGTAGGTGTATGAATTAAAGGTTTGATCTTTTACGAGACTAGTAACTCATAGGATGTTATGCAATAAACATATAACACTGCATTGCATTTAAGTATAGCCTTAAGTTGAAGAACATTGAACTATTTGCTAATTAAAACCATTTATGTCATTAAATGCTATCCAGATAGCCAGAACACCAAACGTGTAACCATTCTTTTTACGGGATTCTGACAGTTCTGCCACGTTCGCGCGCTTTTATTAAGCTAACTTAATACAGCGATGGAATATCAGCAAAAGCAATCAAAGCCACAACCACCTGGCCCACAACCTAGTAAAATCAAAGCCGTTTTATTCATGTAATTAAATACTGAGCATAATATAATATGACTGACGTATTCCTACACTTTGGTGTTAAATTTTATTTGATTTTTATGAACTGACGCTTGCTTGGAAAGCACATGACGGTAATAAGTGCTCTAGTTTCTTTGGGACAGGAAGCTTACCACATTTTACCGTTTATGGACATGAATCGTGAAAAATATAGAAGAAATTATCCATTATTTCCTGTTATATGAATCAGATTTGCATTTTACCATACCGTACAAGGAAATAAATCGATTTGATTTCAATGATAATGAAACAAACAACTGTGTATATCTTATATGTTTGTACAAATATTGTTTTTAACCTAATCTTGAATGAAAATTGCCAATATTAAACGGGTTAAGACTTCATTTGTGTCTACAGGCAATGTTTTACAATCCAAGCCGTACTGTTTGTAGACCAATATAAGCCAACACATGATCCTTTTTTGTATAAATTTTGATATTTGTTTTACAATATTTTGTATGCTTTTTGTTCTTAAAGTTCTTCTCATAGTATTTTTATTTAGATAATGTTAATAGCAATCTCTTATAACTCATCTGTAAAATCTGTTTATTGATGAGACATGTATAAAAAGATCAGGGGCGTATATAAAGGGGCGGCAGGGGCGGCAGCCGCCGCCCCACTTATTTGGCGAGTCGTTGTTTTACAGAAATGATGGGCTTTTCGCTTTCCCAAACAAAATTTTCTTTCCCTTAATGAATGCAATTTGAGTTTTTAGCGAGACCAATCACTAGCTGGTCGAGGGGCCACGGACCTATGATTTTATGCCCAAAACGCTGTATTTTCTGATTATTTTTTCGCTCGCTTCGCTCGATATTTTTTTTAACTAAGATTTAATAAGAATGTGACTTAAAACCTCCTAAAATACAATAACTTATAATATAACCGTCAATACGTTAAATGACTTTTGGGTTGAACCCTTGAAACGTCGTTTGTCGTTTGCCAAGTGACACGACGTTTTTGCCGTTTTACGGCATACGTACTGGGCATTGTCTGTACGTTACAACATGTATTTAAGTTTTCATGTGCTTTATTTATGTTTGTTTTGTTACTTATTTATTATGCTTATTAGTAATTGAGACATTACCTTTTGAAAACTAATGGGTTTGTTGTTTTAAAACGTAAATGTTATCCATTATACATGCGCAAAACATGTGGGCCCTTATTTGTCGTGACCAAAATACCGGTAAGCGTTAATTTTCCGACGTAGTGTTCGCCGCCCCAATGTCAAAATGAAATCTACGCCACTGAAAGATAAATTTAGGACCGTCTGAATGCTTCTGTTCAAATCTTGAGGTGCGTGGCTATTGCCACACATTCACAAAATAACTTTATCATACCGGGGCTTTCCTGATCATACTAATCGAAAAAAGAACTTAATTGAAGATATATCTTGGATTTCACTCTGTGTATTTGATTTACCGACGTTGAAAAAGTATTTCAGTCATAAAGCGACGTCTAGCTTATGGCAAATGGGGGACTTTCCGAATGCACAGAGACTCCCGGGTAAAACACCGTCTTTCCGCAGGCCAGCTGAAAAGCTTCCTACAAGAAAATCCGAATGACCCTACCGGGATTCGAGCCAACTCGGTGAGGGGCATGTGTAGAAGTAAGCGATATTACCCCCTCGGCCACGGAGGACCCATGGATTTTACCGAATTTTGAAACATGATCTCTTAGCAAACCCAAACGCGGATACAGAAATTTAATTGATTAAAAGTTATAAATAGTGAGGCAGTATTTTGACAAGGTAAATAAATATTTATTTCCGGCGGAGGAACGTCGTTTTACCAGAGCCACCAGGCAAAATAAGTAAGTAAGTAAGTAAGTAAGTAAATTTTATTATAGTGACATTGTGTATCAAATATTTACAAACTATAATAACAAATAAATACAACACCCGGCCACGTTGGGCCTATAAGTCACTTCAGATGGTTTTAAACATTAGAACAGAAACTAATACTGTATGACATTTTCAATTAGTACGCATGTACTATTTACATCAAGTCACACAATAGAAAACAAAATATATACATATGGTATGTCTGAACGAGAGTTTGATAGGAAATAAATACATATTACTTAAGTAGATTTTTAATTAGAGACTATTCGTAAAAAAAAAGATTTTTTAAGTGTATAGTATCGATTTTCTTCTAATCATGCCGCTTACAATAAATTTTGACACATGTATAAAATGGTTATTTAGTAAATAAACTAGTTTTTCTGAATCGGAAAGCGTTGGAAAATTCTCATTATTGGCAATTGCTCTGTGTAGTAGATTGTCTCTGATGTCCTGATACATGGAACATTTTAACAAGAAATGGGTTTCATCTTCTACTTCACTATTACTATTGCAAATTTGACACAATCTTTCATTTTGGTTAAGACCCATAAATCTTCCAGTTTCAACCCGAAGAGGTAGAATACCGCAACGAAATTGTGATAAATGTGATCTCTCAACCTTTGTAAGATTTGCGAGAAGATATTTTTCTGTATTGTATTCTGATTTAAATTTTATGTAAGTTCTCAACTTTGAGACTGTTTTTATATTATTGGACCAATCTTCTTTATATTTTGTAAATAGCCTGACTTCTACCTCTTTGAGATCAACCGTAGTTTTAGTGTCATAACAGGCCGAAAGATTTACTTCACATAAAATTTGTTTTATTTCTGAGCACCAAGTATTTCCATTTGATCTATAATCATACTCAAATATTTTTTTTGTCAATCTTGAGTTATTCATGTTTACTAATCTGTTCCATAATCTAATCATGTTTACCCAACGTCTGTGTTTTGTAATAATCCAACCCATATCCCCATTTAACGCTAAAATTGGTGTGAATTTGTGAACACCTAAAAAATACCGTATCGCTCTACTTTGAATCATATCAATGTGATTGAAAGTTTTAAAACCCCAGACAGAAGAACAGTAGTCTAAAACTGGAACCACACATGAATAATACAGTTTACAATATGTTTTATACCCAACATTTTTATGATTTTGAATCTTTGAAATTACAGCCCCCAATGCTCTACCACCTGCCTGTGATAAGATTTCTGCAGTACAAGAAAAATCCAAATGTTCATGCAAATGAACTCCAAGATATCTATATACATCCGTATATTCTACAGTTTGATTTCCTATTTTAAATTCATATTTACTACGTTGTTTTCCTCTATTTCTAAAATGAATTGATTGTGATTTAGTGTAGTTAACTTTTAAACGCCATTTTCTACACCATTCAAACAGAAAGTCTAACATTTTCTGCATATCTGTTTCATTTTCAGACAACAATAAAATATCATCTGCATATAATAAACAGCAAACATGTGTACCATCAATAAATATACCTTTGTTGAGTGTATTAAGGCCTTCTACAAGATCATTTATAAAGAATGCAAAAATTGTCGGGGAACTGCTATCCCCCTGCTTTACCCCTGACAAAGTCGGGAACCAGTCTGAGAGCATACCATTGAGCTTAATGGCAGATGAAGTATTACTCAGAAGAGCCTTAATAGAATTATAAAATTTTCCATCTATATTATTAGACAGCATTT
This sequence comes from Corbicula japonica, assembly GCA_038501625.1. Taxonomy (NCBI): domain Eukaryota; kingdom Metazoa; phylum Mollusca; class Bivalvia; order Venerida; family Cyrenidae; genus Corbicula; species Corbicula japonica. The sequence continues at coordinate 102,452 of JAZAYU010000278.1, read as the reverse complement.
TATACAACAATACATCTCTATTGACAAAATCAAATGCCTTTTGCAGATCTATGAAGGTTCCAAATGTGTCCTGTTTCTTTAACAGACGGTTCTTAATAATTGTACATGCACTATATACATGATCTTCACATGAACGTTTAGGTCTAAAACCGTTTTGCTCTTCGGCTAATTGTTCATTTTCTTCTAGATATGACAATAAACGATTATTAAGAACAGCAGAATATAATTTGCTTACAACAGATAACAGACTAATTCCTCTATAGTTTAAAGGAACTCTTTTGTCTTTGGTATTGTCTTTGGGTAAAGGAAATATCATAGCTTTTCTCCAAAGACTTGGAACCAAACCTGTATCAAAACATAAATTAAACAATGCATGAAGTACATCAATAATAATAGGAAACTTTAAAACTTCGTAGGGAATTTTATCAAAACCCACACTTTTACCGTTCTTTGATTTGTTTACAACCTTTTTTACCTCTGAAAGTGTAATTGTTACGTTTAAAACCCGATTACCTTCAAAAAGAGGATCTAACATATTACTTTCTAAAAACGATTTTTCACGCAAAATGTTTTCATAGAATGCATGATCAAAATCTTCACTGTTTTCATTGAAATTGTAGAGTTTTCCAAATTCATCTTTCCATTTACTGAAAACAAATTCCTCATCAGAGATTATATTTCCGTGATCATCATAAACCTCAAGTGGGATAGAACTTTTACGTTTAGGACCTAGCTGCTTAATGTGATTCCAAAACTCTCGAGGATTATTCGTGCTCGCGCTATCAATATCAAAAGCCAATGATTTTTTATATTGCCTTTCAGCAGACCTTAATCGCCTGTCAAATGCGTTTTGGGCCAACTTAAATTGAGACCTAAGTCGATTTTGAGTATTTTTGTTACCCCGAAATTTTAGAAATTCCCTCTCTGATCTGCGAACATTTTGCCATGAATTTTCAAGTTCATCATCCCAGTAAGGCTTAAATTGTTTATAACGTTTCCGAGTTTTTCTTGTGCAGTCTATGAAAGGAATACTTTTGTTCATTTCATGCAATAGTTTCTCAACAAAATCTTCATACAACAAATCAATACTATCTTGATTTTCTCTACATAATTCAATATTACGAATCAACATTTGAAGTGCATTTTTTGCCAGATCAGAACTTAGAAAGTCCTCAGGAATTCTTTTCAACTTAAAAACTTTTTGATTAAAAATAGGCCTGACATTTTTATCTTCACTAACGTTTATGCTATCCGAGATAACAGTTTTATAATTGTATACAAAGCGCAAGAAATAATGATCGGGCAATTTACTGCGCTGACCAATAAAGGAGTGCAAATTGTATCTATCAACAATTGATGAAGGGGAAATAACTTCAAAATCTTTGCAAGAATTAAAGCAGTCATGCGGTGTACATACATAATCGACGACAGATTTTCCCTTAGAGGATACTGACGTAAAATTATCTGAATCTGGCAAAAATCGGTTATTTAAAACACACATTTTAGATTCAGTTAAAAATTCTATAAACGTATGTCCATGCTGATTAACACATTTATCAATCACAACCCTTTGTGGTATGAGGTCTACATCTGCAATAATTTCAGATAAATTCCCTATGCGCGAATTAGTATCCCCGCACACAAAAACTGCATCATTGTCCGATAACAAATACATTTGCCCTAATAAATGTGCGTAAAAGTCATTAGCATTCCTGCCCCATGTTGAATTCTCTGGGGGTAAATAAACTGCATAGACTGAAAATTTATAATCGGTGTCTTTACTTTGGAAAGAAATACCTAATATTCCCTCATAGCTTTTATCTATAATGTCAATAGAAAAGTTATCAAATAGACAGTTTCTAACAAATATGCCTACTCCACCCGAGCCTTTAGGGGCATTCACGTGTAGTTGTTTACGATTATGTCCATAGAAGCGGTAATTATCCATATGTAAAGTCTGGTCATTTTTTAAATGGGTTTCATTAACACAGACGATATCGGCATCAATATGTTCAACTAGCTTTGTTCTCAACTGATGGTTGGATTCTGTCCATCCACAAACATTAATATGAGCGATGGACAGAGAACGTTCTAGAAACCGGGAGTCGGACTAATCCTGACCGGAACCAGACGTTCGGCGGTTGACACCGGAAGGGGAATTTCGACCAATAGGATTATCATTGCTGGATGTATCCTTCTTGACGATACGTCCGTTCGCCGTAACTCGGAACTGGTTTCCGTTCGGTAATTCAGAGAGCAGCGTTTTGGCATTCAATTCCAAAATACGTTCAGTATGAGTTTTACTGCTATGAAGATAGACAGTTTTATATGCGGAATTGTTTTTTAACAGTTTTTTGGCCCGCAAAACACTCACTTTTTCTTCTACCGATGAAAATGCTATTTTCAGTAGTGGTGGTTTCCCTGTATTTCTATTATTGCACCTTTTAGCATCTTTAATTGTCACCTGTGCCGAAATCTCATCACCCAGTGCGTCGATTAAATCTTGCGCATTATCTAACGGTGACTTTCCTTGCCGCTCAGGTACGTTTGATGCAATTACCGTAATGTCGCAGTTGTTAACGGTAAAATCGCCCGGTGCACAGTCTGTCACCTTGAATGACTGGAATTGAATTTCTAGGTCACAAATTCGTTTTTCTAGGGAGGCGAATTGTAGGTCAATATCAACTTTTACGGCCTTTATTTTGTCATCAATTGTTGAGAGGACATCATTCCGCAATCTCTCAATTTTACTATCAAACGTTTTCTGCAAACTTTCCTGGCCTTTCTTAACTGCCATAAGTATTTCCATCATTTTGTCCATTCTCTCGGAAAGACCAGATGTACTTAAAACAGGTGAAGCACAAGAATTACCATCATTATCTGTTGTCGCCATCTTGCTTTGTTTGCACAAAGGGCTGGTAAGCCCTGGCGATTCTCTATCACGTTTCTCTCTTCCTGATGAATTAGTGGACATATCAATAACATCAAATCGTAGAGACTGTCAATCTACACTTACTTGAAGTAAAATAGTCCAAAATATTTATTTCCTTTTCAATAAATTTCCAAATTTTCACAAAATTTTCACAGCGATTCAAATTTTGCGTCCATATTTAGCGCATGCGCACCTACAAAATAAGGTCTCGAGAATACATCTTGATATTTTTCTTACGAATTTAAATGAAAAAAATTGGTTTCTCAATGATCCGGATGACAATCGGCTTAAACAATTAATGTCAAGCTCCTGATAACTATATATAAGAACGGATTGTGGGACATGACCCACAATTTGCAAATATACAATTTATATATATATACTATATATAGCCTTGTGGGTTAGTGACCCACAGTGTAGTGTCCCACAATGTTATCTATAACTTTTTTCGAAATTCTAAAATTAAAGTCGATAGATACATTATAAAGACCAAACTACTCCCAAATATAGCATTTATTATCTCCCTGCAACCCTGGATATGAGGGGTCCCACAACCCATGATATGAAGACATGACCCACATACCATGTCAAACATCTATATATATATATATATATATATATATATATATATATATATATATATATATATATATATATATATATATATATATATATATATATATATATATATATATATATATATATATATGTCAAATCGCCTCGGTAGCGCAGTGGTTTACATGTCCGGCTTGCATAGGTTCTAACTTTTTTCGACACGGGTTCGAATCACACTGACACGCGGCTTTTAAGGAAATCTTTTAGATTTATATTTTTAAGTTTTATTGCAGTTATTTCAAGGTATTGAATGTATTTTTCGTCAGTTTATTTTATCGCGGAGATATTTAGTGTAAACAAATAATTTAAAAAACGTAAAAAAACATGTTTCGAACCTACAACCTAAAACAGCGTTGCTACACTTGCATTTCAAAATATTTTATTGACTGCGCCTTAGACAACTCGGCTAATTGTGCAAGTACTGGGATATTTGCGCTTTGTATTAACGAACGATTAAAATATTAATTAATTGTTTACATGTACCGCTAATGTAAACAAACAAATTTAAACATTGCCAAATTACCTCGGCCCAATTATAAATATTAAGTGATCGTAATGTATGTACACATGGAGTTTATTTTGTTTTATAAATCAAACCTAACAGTTTAATTAATACGGTTGAACTGGCAGGCGTTGTTTGATTTTGTTATAAAGATAATCCATTAACCGCTCATAGCATTATTGCATGCACCTGCTGCCACATACCTTAAATGCTAACTCAGCTGGCGTTGGAGCCTGCGAACTTACATCAATATTTAAATGACATTAAAATGGACATTCGCAAACTATTACCAGCGATGTACACATTTGCTCTTTTAAATGCAATCCAAGTAGTATCTGATCGATCGCCCTCGGACAAACATCAGGGAAAATATTATAATTATATCATATCACTTATTTATTAACATTTAGTATCTATTTCGTTCAATTACCTACTAATGTGTTACAGTGCAGCTTAGTTAGGTATCGTAGATTAAAAGAAGGTCGAGTGATTATAAAAATGTTCTAGTATTTTAATTTTAGTACAAGTACTTTTTCTTACCTTTACAACTTTTCTTCGAAATAACGAGGTCGTCAATCGCAATGTCACCTGTGTAACCTGATCCCACAAAAGCAGTAATTGTTATCCTGTAGTCGTTCGGTACTTTCCAACCAGAAATAGTAATCGTAGAATTGATCCATTTCTGTCCATGGTCACCTGCTATCTTTAATAACTCGACTTGATTCGACAATTTGTCCTAATTTGTGAAAAGAAAAAGTGATATTGTGAAAGCAAAACGAAAACTTTGAAAACTTTGAGTGATATTGTAAAAGCAAAAAGAAGTATGAATTAAGTCATTGAACTACAACTGGATGTCATGTTACTAATAATTCTTTCAAATAACATTTAAGACATGATGAAATTTACACTTTTAGGAATAACATACATGTATCTAAATAATAAACACCACAAAGAACTAGGATATTAATGCATACAGAAATTCGAAAAATATAGTTTGTTAATCTGGGCTGAGATTTGCAGATATTGAAAATGCCTATAGGTTTTTAATATCCTTTTCTGAACAAATGCAACATGAAAAATGATATTTCCTATAATGTGTTATAGTATGAATATTGTTTAACTAAGTCAATGAAATCACAGTTTCACAACGTTCGCTGAATTTTAAATGAATGCTTCAAACTGGTAGTTTTTTTTAAATGGTTTTATGGTATTTTTTCACAAAAGTAAAAACGGTATAATTATTGTTCAAATGTGCAAAAACGTAAATTACCTAATGAATAATTGTGTACACGATTTTGATACATAAATTATCTGTCCAAATATTTTGGTTAAAATGCTATGCATTCTTACATATTTTAATGAAGGGAACATAATTAAAAATGTTTCTAACTGGCACATTAATTCGTTTGTATTTGATTATTCTCTTCATTCGTTAAGTATGTTGCCGGCATGTACCAAATACCTATCCAGGTTAGCTATAATATTGAACTTTATGGCGAAAGGATGCCATAAAACAAACAGAAATATGGCTAAAACAAGTGTTCCGCGCGATTTGACACAAGTTTAATCTGTCTAATGTACCATAAACATTTCTTTAAGACACAAAACAGCTATTGACACGGAAACAAAACAAGATGTTGCTGAAAAAAACCTACTGTAAGGTTTACAGTCAAGCTTCCAATGCCAGCACCGTACATGAAGTACCAGAACTGCAATATCGTCGTGTCTCCAGCGAGCATCACAGGGGATATCAAACTGGCATATTCGCCAAACGAACGTGGAGCTGATGATTCCACATATAAATATTTTCCCTGACCTGCAAAAAGTAAAATATGCATATCAGGAATCGCCACACTCACAAAACATAGCCTCCCCACGCAGCGAAAAAAGAAACATGTTTGTTATAAGTATGTCAATTCATATAAGACGCCACAAACAATTAACGAAAAAAGTGCAAGTGTAAGTGTAACTGTATTATAATATTTTCTCACAGGTAATTATCAAATATCAATCTATAGTCCGAAAACGCAGTCGACATGTAAGTTATACACGGCTTCATAAAGCCTCAACTGAAAACTAAGAAAATAGATATGATTAAAATAATGTTATGTCTTTCTAATACGAAACTTAATGAAAATACTTTTTTGTCTGAATGGTTTTCCTTGTATTTCATATTAAACTTTAATTTTTCTTAAAAAACAACACCAAATAAACACATTATTTCTTGTTTCAGTGTTTTTTTGCTAATAGATAGTTTCATCTTAAACTTCCCAAGACATCTTGTTCAGCGCATGTTACTTAAAAGCACGTTGCTAAAGTTTAACAAATCAATATGATTTAAGGAGCAAAATTGTGTCCAATAACCTCCTCAGAAGTCGCTTTTCATTGCGTTTACTTGTTACAAATGACAAACTCGGATTATTTGTTGTAGAAATTCCATTTACGTTACAGAGGTGCAGTGAGTGACCCATCGTGGTCGACAATGAAGCGAAAGTGAGCAATATCCCAATTTCATTAGACTAGATTTACATGTAACTGATTAACTTGATAGGTATTTTAAGCTGATCGCATAATTACTAGCTGAATTTCTAAATTGGCGAAATGCCTAAAGTTTTGATTTAACACTTGCACATACACTAGAATAAATCAAAATCAGTCATGAAATAAAATTGTACTGTTGACTGGTGTAAATATGAAGTTGCGCACAACCAAGGGCTAGACGGTGTGGACAATAATATGCATTTACATTTCTTCCCACGAACAGGATCCACCAAACCGAGCTTGCCATATTTTCACATTTTTCGTTCTCTGTGGCTTTCAAATTCCATGTTTATCGTGCTCTGCTCTGTTGCTTTCATGGTTCACATTTGTCGTTCTCTGTGGCTTTCAAATTTCATAATTATCGTGCTCTGCTCTGTGGCTTTCAAAGTCTTAATCGGGATCTGTTGTTTTTCATCTATTGCATCACTCATTTACAATCCAATCTGGCTTGCTATTGACCTAAACAAATCTGTATTCTAACCTAATACATTTCAAGCATCGCCGAAATAAATTATAGAAACTTCGGCATTCTGGACTTCTAGATCCTTGCAATTGTGAAATAAGTCAGTAATTTACTCCAGAATGCGTTTTTCCGTTAACGTCATAAGAGGAATTTCTACGACCATATTGGCCTTCGCAGTAAGCTGTTGTTCTTAGTATGCAGTTTCACACTTGATATATTGTAATGACATGTCAAACTGACATTGAAATGGTTTGCAATGGCTATTGAAAGGATAACCTTAGTTATGAGGTCCAGAACTTTAAGGAAAGAATGTACAACACGTCTAATTTAATAAGCTGTGAAGGGCTTAAGTAAATAACAATATAAAAATGTAACAAAGCAAAAAAAAAAGAGTACTCAAAAACTGACATAAACGTGATAAAGTACATCATATCATCCAAAGAATTCCAAACCAACACATTTGACTACATTAAACTATTCAAAAAAACCAAAGATAGTACAAAAAGAGCTGAAAAATCCATTTTAATAACAATTTTAAAAAGCCCTTTGCAGTTGTTGAGTAACCTTGTTTATACGATGGTCAATATTTTACCTGTTCCCAAAGTGTGATCATTGTCGGGTCCCGTATCATCTGTTATGGTGGGTCCACTTTGGAATGTCCAGTCAAACTTGTCATTGTTTTCCTGTGTCCAGCCACACAAAACACCGTCGTCAAATGCACAGTTACTAATAACATTTGAAGCTAGAAATAATTCAAATTAAAGTTGAAAATCGCATGACTTTTTATGATTTGTCAATTTCTTTTTATCTAAAAAGCAGTTTGTAAACTGTTAAAAGTTTCAACTGTTTAGCATTGCTTTATTAATTTGTTTTATTTTATTGTTTTCCTGCTAGACATTTTAAGCTATTGATTGTTTTGTGTGGAAAACTAAAACATATAATTATTAAAAAGCGAAGTTACCGCACGAAAGTGTATTAGTTGATGTCATGTCTGAGGTACCCGTGGGTGGTGGCGTTGGTTTGTATGTCGTGTGAGTTGTTGAAGTCGGGGCAGTTTGTGTTGTTTTAACTGTTGTGTGTGTTGGCAAAAAGGTGACAATTTTGGTTGTTTGTTCTGTTTCGACAGGCGGGGAGGTTAGCATTGTTGTCGCTGTTGTCATAATAGGTTTTGTTGTGACAGTAGTAGATGTTGTTTTAACTGTCGTAGTTGTTACCGTTGGTTTGACAGTTGTTGTTGTCGGTGTTGTTTTGACAGAAGTGGTTGCTACCGTTGGCTTGACAGTTGTGGTTGTCGGTGTTATTTTGACTGTCGTTGTTGTTAACTTTGTGCGTGCCGTACTTGTAGCAAATACTGCAATGTGGTAAGTCCAATATGTTACTCAATCAGTACTCTTATATTTTGTGTTTTGTACTCTAAAAAAGCATTGTTGAATCTTTTACATTTAAATACAAAATGTTCTAGTGTAACGAATATTGTCAATACAACAATATGTGCATAAATTACAAACATTACCTGAACATTACATCATAAAACATTACAGAAAACATTTATATTTACATAAAAATGACTTGTAAATGGCCGTCCTTATATAGAACTACAAAAGACATATCAATTACACTACGCTATTTTAATTTATATATTTAACCAGGTTTTCTTTAAAAAAATCCTGGTTATTAGATTGGGGTATGTCGTTGGGCGGGCAGGCGGGCGGGCGGGCGGGCGGGCGGCTGGGCGGCCCAGGGCTGGGCGGGCGTCAACATTTTGTTAAGTTTTTTGTTAAAGTTGCGTTTTCCTCAGTAACCACTCAAGGTACAACTTTGAAACTTAATATAGTTGTCTGACATATCAATACCAATTAACAGGACAAGTTTCAAAATCCCTGACTGTATTTTGACAAAGTTGTGCCCCTTTTTCACTTAAGAAATATTGTGAAGTTTTTTTGTGAAATTTGTATTTTCTTAGTTACCATTCAAGGTATAGCTTTAAAACTTTACATAATTGTTTGACATCACAGTACCAATTATCAGGTCAAGTTTCATAGGGGTTTTGATTCTGTTTTGCAAAAGTTATGCCCCTTTTTGAATTAAATTTTTTGTTAAGTATTTTGTGAATGTTATCTGTTGATGCCAAATTGCCTGTTGACTATTAGCTGGGTTTGTGGGTAGCTTTTATCAACAGGCAGCTTGCGAGTGCTACTCAGGTGTCTGTGATAAATGTCAAGGTAACTTGCTAAATAAAGAAATTCAGCTTTCCCTCAATAAATTAAGTTTGCTTTTACCTCTGGATGCAAAACTTAGTATATGAGTAGCTAGTATCAAAAGACAGCTTGGGATTGCCACAGGTATGTGTGATCAAGGTCAAGATCACTGTTGCTAAAAAAAGAAATTCAGTTTTCCCTCGATAACTTGAGTTTGCTTTGGTATATTTACGCCGAACTTAGTGTTGGTATCTAATATCAAGATGCAGCTTGAGATTGCTACCCAGGTGCCTGTGATAAAGCTCAAGGTCACTGTAGCCAAAAATAGAAATTCAGTTTCTGCTCAATAGCTTGAGTTTTCTTTGGCTTATTGACACCAAACTTGGTTTGTAGGTAGCTTATATCAAGACACTACTTAGGATTGATACCCAGATATCCGTGATAAAGGTCTATGTCATTTTTGCTAAAAATAAAAATTTTGGTTTCTCCTTATTACTTGGGTTAGCTGTGATCTATTGACACCAAACTTTCTTTGGGTAGCTGATACCGAGACGAAACTCGGGATCTCTACTTAGAAGTCTGTGATCAAGATCAATGTGACTGTTGCTAAAAAAAGTTCAGTTTCTTTATATCAGATATTTTCTTTACAAAAGTATAAGTATTAAATGAAAACCTGGTTTTCGGCGCGTGGCGACGACTTTTTCTTGTTTATAATTGTACTAAGAATTCCGTGTAAAAACGTGTTAAGAAACAAGTAAACTTCAGAAAAAACAAGTTGCAAAAATAATAAAACAAATCATCTTAAGTTGGATTAGCAAAATATTTTAGACTAATACATAATAAAAGTCTTTAACATTATATATTCTATATTACAATTTACCACAATTTCTCCTATAGAATTGATTATTTCTAAGTCTTAAAATATTTTAACAGGTTTTGCTATAGTTCTTTTTATGTCTCGGTGGATGCAAAAATAAACTGTTACTTCTCAGTTTCACTTAAGGTATAAAATCACTGACATAATTTGCTTTTTCGGGTAATATTTGTCTATATATCACATACAAAGGACATACATTTCTGTTTCAACCTTGTCCACACAAAAGGGCATTTTCTTTCATGTAAATTACACAGTTAAACGTGTAAGTGATAAAAAGTGTTCAAAGAACTATTTTTATTACAAGACAACAGATAAATGAGTAATCATTGTAAAAAAGCTGACATTACAAAATCATCAATTTTTTTTTATGACAAAGTAAAGCAAATTATGTTACTTACCATATAAAGTTAAGAGGTAATGTAGTTGTAATAATTTATATGAAATATGTATTTCTGTGTTATTTTTTTACATTTTTCCTCTAGTAATAAATTATAAAAATGCAGTTATTTAATATAAAAATATAAAAATTATAACTAGAAAACGGCATAATCTGTTTACAGCTTACCCAAATTAGGTGGACATGAAAAATTCTTGACTGAAACATAATAAAACATTTTTATAGAGTTGCTATAATCTATCATTTCATAAAATGAAAATTGGTGTGAATTCAAATGACAGTTCATTTACCATTAGTTTGCAGGTTCAGCCATTGAAAAAATACATATGTAATGCATTTATATCAATTTAAGCAATGAATATTATTTCGACATTTAAATTTTTATATTATTTCTCAGTATATGCCAGTCTAAATTTTATGAATGCGAAATATCCTAAAAATATATTTCTTTTTTAACTAATATGTTGAATGAACACAATATATGAATCATGGCTTCAGATGGCGTAATCAATACATTTAACAACTTTTCTAAATAAACATCGTTGGCATTATTAGATTGATAATTAAGCTATTGCTCTAAAAGTTTCAAAAACACATGCGAACAATATAAAATGATTTATTAGTAAAACATAATAAAAATGGCAGACAACTGACTGCTCGCAATCATTCAGAAAACTGGCAACCACAGAATACAAATTCAAAACATCAGTCAATAACGCGCATGACAACTTTCATCTCATTGAGGTTATACAGTTACGAATGCGTCTTTGGTGACCCATTTCTTACGCGCTTTCCAAGTTCAGACCCCACACAGATGTTCAATTGCTTGAAGGTATTTTCGATTGCTTGAAGGTGTGGAAGAACAAACGGAACAAGCAATTGTCGCTGATATTCCTCAAAATTAGTTCTGCTGCAGTCTTCTAAATACACTTGGAAGTCGATAACGTCAGTTTATAATCAACACTTTACTATCTTATAAAAGGTATAACTATTAAAACTTCTTTCTTTCAAAAAAGAAGAAAAACATCGGAAGGAAAATAGTGTATATTTAGAAAAGTCGTTAAGTGTAGGTGTCTTTGTCAGCTTTATTTGTTTTCAATAGGGAGAGTTACCAGAAGTTTGTTTTTAAACTCAAATGGAAAATATGTTCATTTTGTTTCGCATATATCCGTAAAAACAGATTCAGTTTTGGGTTCAGTCATGTGCATGTTTAAACTAAAATAGTCGTTTGTTGGTTTTAATGTTTTTCATGTTCGTAACAAATTGAAATACTTAAATACTTACGGACTGATTCTTTATTAAGTTCCGGAATGTATGGGTTTCCATTGCACAGATGGGTTTGACAACATCTTGTTATGTTGTTAACGTTCATTGCATGCATTGCATTTTCCATCAATAAATTGCATTGCTGAAATACAACTTAAATCAGCAAGAATAGCACACTTTTTCGTTGCTTCTATTCTCGTTAACTTAATCTTATGATCATCTGTAAGATGTCGAAAAAGTAGACTCTCAGTACAATGTTTTGTTGCACTGTGTACCAGTTATACGTAGCTGATTTCTGCTGTATTTATTTGCATAAACTTTATAATAGATGAAAAGGGAACTTTGAAAGCCACCGAACACGACACATATGAAAATAATGCATTCTCGGTTTGATTGAGCCTGTTCATGGGCAGTAATAGGAATGCATATTACTGCCCACGCCGCCTAGCCCCGGGTTGGGCGCAATTCAATATTTACACTAATAAACAGTACAATTTTGATCCATCCCAAACGATGGTATGCGAATGGCGGTGAACATGGAACTTTCAATGAGGTACATGTATTTTCAGATTAATACCATTCCATGTTCAGCGACGTATTGTCACCAGATAAACGAGAAAACAATGGGCGGAACTAAGCAGAATAGAATTTTGATAGGGGATCTTAGAATATAAATCCTCCGTATCACAGATAACGCCAAAGGCAAAATTTAATAAGCAGGAAGTATATCCTTGGGGTGATTGGACAATATCCATAACCTTATTGGCTGGGATATTGAACCCACCTATCTTTAAACTGGCCGAAATATACTATTAACTTAGTACATAAGTATCGTGCTCAACGACCTTCAAAGTACGTAACTGATAACAGCATTGATTGAATGTACGGGGAAACTTTTTACATTATCTGCATAAGCAATTTCACATATCTAAGTTGAAATAGATTTACTCGTTAATAAATACACAGTAATTCGTCCTAACAATCATCTGACATAAATTATTGAGTTTCGAGAAACCATATAATGAAAATAGTAACTATATCGGTGTTGATCATGTTGATGGTCAAAGGTAAAATAACGAAGGCGACCGAACGATGTTCTTAGTTTTAAATCCCTGTAAACCAGTTTTGTTTCATAAAACAGAGGATTTCCAGCAAATGTTTGCAAATTGTCTTACATGATTTTATTTTAATTAATGTACGTCGTATTGTAATAACTTTCTCCGTTTCCTAGACAATACGACGATAGCGAATTTGTTATATTGATAATAATTTAACTATAGGTAATCAGTACTCTATAACTATTATTCTGTATCACGGAATCTTAATGACTGGGCATATATGGAGTGTGAAAACACGTTCAAGTTCAAGATTTTATTCGGCATAAACAATACAGTTTTTGCTCTTAACAAGTTTCAAGTTTTTATTCAGCTCTAGGCAAAATTATGCATTTGGCTCATCATGATATGATCAAAGGCAGATGAACACATAAATACATGAACTCATCAATACAAAAGAAAATACAAACAAGCAAAGCAAGAGAAAAACATATTCAAGCAGACACATACAAAGCAAGATAATAAGAGTTTTAGGAGAACAACCAGAAGAATACAAAAACGTTTATGTATAAAACTAATGCCTGCGGCTTCAGGCATTTTGGATGAAGAAATCAATAATCTAAATGAAATTATTTACGTTTCGAATAATACGCACTTTACGGTATTGGTCAGTGTGGTTTGATTTAGACCAATTTCAAGCTCTATCTCCAGTGTGGAGAGAAACGGTGCGTGTATCTCGGGCGATTAGGTTATTTAAGTTTTGGTTTTATCTGTTACGACCATTCGATGCGTGTCTATTCAGCGGTAAACATGTCGGCTCCGGCCATATTGTTTTTGAAAGGTTTTAACTAAACTTCCTAGGAATACATCGAAAAATGGTGTAAATAAGGTTTTTGTTTCAGGTTTTCGTGTGTTTCGAGTTTGGTGTGTTCTCTTAGTTATAAACATTATGTTTTTTTTTATCCTGTGAGAAATATGGATATTTATAGGACATTCACTAGCTTCAGGTTCGAGTGGTACTATTAGATAAGTTTTATCCAGATGTGGTTACCGTTTTCGAGATCGTCTGCTGGACAGCTTAATAGCCAGAGCTACCGATGTCGGCTATTCATCCGGACGGTTCGCCCACTACAAGTACCGCTGATTTATACCTCCATTTGGACAGTTTTGCGCGACATACACTTGGACTATACGGACATTGGAAAATTTAATGTATATTACTGAATACGTCGACCTTATACTAGTTTTTGTTTGTGTTTTAAGTATTATGAGATAAGGAAATAATTAATTTACTCACGTTAAAGTAAGTAAGTATAATTAGATCAATTCGAATATAAACATGCCATGTATCTACAACAATCAATATATATCACATACATATCATATATTTTAAACAACAATTTCACGCTAAGTACATGTATGAGTAAAACACAAAAGTACAAAACACAATTAAATGAAGTACATTGTACTAGTGGAATCCAAACTTGATTCATTAGACACAGTAAAATTTCAGAATTTTGATTTATATTTTAAACATAAAAAAACAGTAATGAACCTAAAATCAGATGGGATCGGATTAGCAATAAAATCTTACCTGAGACCGTATGTAAAAGTTATAAAAACAGATAGCAGATTAGTGCTATGGTTCACGGTCACTAATAAGATCTCAAAGCAATCCGATATTTTATATGGTGTTGTATATTCCAGACAATTCAGATTAAACCAAGAAAACCCTTTTGATGAAATACAAAGCGAGCTTGATACTTTTTTCAAATAAATACTCGCATGTCTGCCTATTTGGAGACAGGAATGCAAGAACTAAAACTTTCAAAATTTATGTAACCGTTGATTTTGATATTTTTCATGAAAATGGTTTAAATGAGTTGTATGATGAATTCAACTTAGAGTTGAATGTTTTCGGCAAGAACAAAGTTCAATTAAGAAGAAATTATGTCGATACAGGCTGTTACAAATTCGGCTATTAATTTATAGATTTTTTACAATATTTTTTTTTATTTTGAATGGTAGAACCAATGGTGATAATGATTGTAATTTAACCTGCAAAGGTTCAAGTTGTGTAGACTATTTCATATGTTTCACAAATTTGTTTAAATGTATCGAATGTTTGAGAGCTGAAGAATTTTGTCATTCACTTTCGGATGTACATAATCCGATTTCTCTAAGCTTAAAATTTAGCTATGAAATTGAAGATCGTGTAATGAATGATACTGTTAAAATTAAATTATGTGATGAGCATAAGTCAACGTTTTTTAGACAAAATTTAAATAATGATATTATATCCTGTTTTTTGAAAAACTATGTTAAGTAGAAAACAATAAGGTATTGACAGAAATAGAACTAAATAATATTGTACAAGATACGTCAACACTATTATCTGATTGTTCGAAGCAAACTTTTGGATTTGTTAAGTCGAATAAAACATAATTTAAAACTAATACATACAATAACAATTCGACATGGTTAAACAGCGAGAAAACGATTTCACAATTCTCAAAGTTCTAATACAAACTTAGAAAAACATATGAGAATAAAATTAATCTAAAGTCTAGAAGCAAAGAATACAAAATACACTTCACCAAACATTTACAACGTTTAAAAAGAAAAAACGCTAACAAATTAAAATCCGTTGATTGTAGAAAACCTAGAGAGTTTTGTGAATTATTAAGAGGCTATAAAAAATAAAACGGATGCTTCCTTAAATGATCTGTTTCATCACTTCAAGACGATAAACGATAACACTGACGAACCTGAAATTCTAGAAACACCTTTAGATGAACCCGCGAATCAACAATTAAATGTCCTATAACATCAAAAGAAATACAAAAATCAATAAAGGAATTAAGAATAACAAATCATGTGGTGTGGACCAAATTTTGAACGAACATCTAAGAGCGTCTTTTCCGAAAATCTCTATGATATTAATTAAACTATTCAACGTTATTTTTCACTGGTCTAATTCCGGAAAAATGGGCTATAGGGAAAGTTATTTCAATATATAAAAATAAAGGAAACACAAACGATCCCTCTAATTACCGACTCTTTACTTTGTTGAGTTGTCTAGGCAAATTATATGCATCAATTTAAAATCGAAGACTTCAAAACTATTGCGATAAACTGACGTTATAAACACATATCAAGCAGGATTTTAAAAAGGTGAAATATGCATATCAGGAATCGCCACATTCAGAAAAAACAGCCTCACCACACAGTCAAGAAGAAGAGAGGGAGAGAGCATGGTTAATAAAATGGTCAGTTTCAAAAGAGACAACTCTAACAATTTAACAAAAATGAGAACCCGAGGGGTTACCGCCTTGGAACGGTCAGTGGCAAATCATATTGCCACTGGGGGTTTAAACCAGGTTCTAAGTTACTCAACGGTTCATACTATTTTTATCTATGCATCCTATTGTGATGAATGGAAACTTCAATTGAACGTGTCTAAGACAAAAGTTCTAGGTTTTTCATGGGGTATACAAAGGCATTACGAATTCTATATAGTCAGTACTGTTATCAGTAAAGAAACTCGTTACCGATGTCATGCAATGATCGTTACGTATATCAGGGCTATCCGATCAACCTTTTTGGGGGGTTTGTCCCGGTTAGCTCAGTTGGTTGCGTCGCGGTAAATGCAGGGCTTAGCGCTGTCGCCGTGACGGTGCGGGTTCGCTCCTAGCTAGAGGCAATGTCATTTTACAAAACTGATAAACTTGAAGTTGTTTCCGATTATAAATATCTCTTCATATATTTCATAAGAAGTGGGTCGTTTCAAAAAGCAAAACAGGAAATAACAAAGCAAGCAACAAAAGCTATGTTCAGCTTAATTAAAAAGTCAAAAAATCTATGCTTACCTATCGACTTACAAATCGATTTATTTGCAAAGTTAATAAAAGCTTTTTTGTTATATGGCTGCGAAATTTGGGGCTTCGGAAACCTTGATGCAATCGATAGAGTTCAATTGAAAGTTCTCAAACATATTTTAAAAATGAAGAATTTGACACCAAATGTAATGGTATATTGAGAAACAGGTGTTATGCCAATTTCAATTTATATTAAAACTACGATTATTTCATTTTGGTCAAAGTTGATAACATCAATTGATAGAAAATATCAACAGATATGTAAACCTTATTATTACATAACTTTTATAATACAAACGTTAGCGCTACGACATTTAAATGGCTTAAAAATAATCAAAATACTTTATAAATGTGGAATGCAAAATGTATGGTCAACACATTTTTCCCTAACTCTAAATGGCTTACTTGCTCTGTTCATCCAAAACTTAGAGATTATTTTTAAACGTTTGGTATACAATTACTAAAAATACCAGAAGTTGCAAGATATTTAAGTTGTTGACCGGAACAGACGATCGATTTTTAAATTATATTATCAAATTTAGAACTTAAAATCACAAACTACCAGTTGAAACTGGATCTTGGAATAATATTTTATTAGAAAATCGAATATGTACACTATGCAATACTGGTATGGGCGACGAATTTCATTATATATTTGAATGCTATATTTTAAGATCAATGAGACTAAAATATATCAAACCAGAGTATACTAATAGACCTAATATCTTTAAATTTGATAAGTTGTTAAATATGAATAGTAATAGCAACCATGATTTCAAAAATCTATGTTATTTATAAAAATATTATATGCAAATTCAAGTAAATGATTTTCTTGCATGTGTAACATTATTTGTATGACGGTTAATGTAATACCTTAATTCTTACAGGAGAATTTCTCCCGTATTGTGTATATTCGCTCTTTGTATGTTTTTTTTTGTTTTCGCCCTTGTTTAACTATATATATATTATTATTAATACCTCATGTTTTCATATGACCTGAGAGTATACAATAAACGTTGAAAGTTGAAAGTAGAACAATGACATATCTACGGTAATTGATTTATTAACAATGCGAACGGAAAAGAAAAAGTAATATAATTACCCTTGCATACATACAGCCGAGATCAATAGTACCATCGGGGTTTTCCTCAACCAAACATTTCTGAAATAAGATGTGTTCATATAGTTAAGTTTAAATTTAAAACAATAAATTTCATCCATATAATAATAAAATCCACTGTTGTACCATTAAATTTAGTAGAAATGATTATACTTCGCAAATAAGAAAAGAAATGAAAACAGTAAGCATTAAGTATCTTAAGTTTTTGTGTGTGTTTAAGTAAAAAAATACTTTAAACGATAATCTGCCTCAGTCTGTAAACGTAATTATCAATTGTAACAAAAATGTATAGATTATAATTTTACTCTACACTGATGTTTGTCACCTTATACTTACATATTTTATTTTATGGTGGGCTAAAAGCATTACAAAACTGTATTGTATTGTATAATGTTTTGTTTGTTATAAAAACATGATGATTTTAATTATTAATACATGTATGAACGGCTCTGTATTGCTTAATGTACGTTTTATTGCACTGCATAATACATATACTTCCCATAAAGAGGGTCGTACTAGGGGTTGGGTGGGAGGTCTTATTAAATTTACTTTAAGGCTAGACCGATAGACACGTTCATATATTAAACGTGAAGAATTGAAAGTTCGTGGAACATACAATGTACCTATCGTCATGTTAATCCCTTTTAGCAAAAGTTATATTGGTAACAATCAATACGATTTGTTAAGTTTTTTCTGTCAGCTCATATATACTGCTCGTTTTGGATCACCACGGGTGAACATTTTATTTATCGCCCCGTTCGTCATTGCTTAGTCACAGACAAAAAAAGAAAAAAAAAACAACAACAAAATCTCACAAACGGAACAATGCAGCTCAATGAAACTTTGTTCAAACCAATGTTATAAATGAGTTGCTGACAACGATATTTAAGGCCCTTTGGTCTAAAAAATGTAAACTATTTGAGTTATTTGTAAAAGTGTGTTTGACCTTCAATTTCCTGGTCGCATAAATGTATGACCAAAACATAAATAAAAATGTTGAATTTTCTCTTCATGATTGAAAGTTTTTCAAGGACGTTAGATATTTTTGTCAGTATCATTCCACTTATGTTGGCATTTAGATTGGATTATTGTTTTGTGTTGCTTCGTTTTTTGTGAAAAATTGACAATAGAATTTTAGGGATTTTTGGGCTCTTACTATTTTTCTTTACTGTTCTAACTTTTCTTAAAGTATGTTAAATACTCGTACACTTATAAAATTGATTTGTGCAAATTTTGATGGAACTTCATTGTGCCATTTGAGAGATTTTGATATTTTTCTTTTATTCTATGACATAGCAATAACGAATGCAGCAATTATACTTTTATATAGTTCAGGCTAAGTAGGGCACCAGTTTTACAGAACAAAATGCAACTAAAGATGAAACCAGTTTCTCAGTTTGCTGAGTTAAGGGCAAATTTGTATTTGCTTATTATTCGTTAACTAATGTGACAATAACAAAACACGTTAGATTTTAACTAATTTCTTTAATTATTAATACATAATTGTATTTAAGTGTATTTTTTCTCTAAAAAGGACTAATACGATATGTAAGCTAACATCAGTAACTTAAAATAATCAATACTTTTGTGTGGACCTATGTCAAGCATACGCATTCAGAAAATATTAAAACTTACCATTTAAAATGTGTCTCTAAAGCTACATATTCAGGTTTCAACATGTTTGAGTTGCTACTTAAGTTACCGTTATGATTGTACGAGTGTATTTAAAGTTGAAATTAGTATTCTTTTTAGTAAAACTCAAGCTTACATATATTTGTTATATGTCTTACATGTAACATTTTGCATTTCATTTAAAATTGAGGGCATTGAATTTATATTTCATCTGGCCATTTACGAGAAAGGTAGTTCTTATATTGAGATTCCATTTTTCTTATATCAAATATTTTAATTGATGAAATTTTCGTCTTGCACTTTCAAAATGGGTAACCGAAAAATACAAAAACACCAACCTTTCCAACGCTACTTTGTTCACTTTAGGTCTTATGTTTTAAACTCCAGAACCGAACAACGGGACTTAAATGGCAAAACTGAGTAAATATATCTTCTTTGGTGATCTTCGGTATGTGGAATCGCAAAACAACACATGCCACTTAGTATTTCTCCACATCATGTTTTACTTTATAAAACTATAGCTTAAAGGCAAAATTATCGCCAAAGAGAAGAAAACTGATATTGTCATTGATACTGCAAAGTTACAGATATATATTGCACGACAAAGGTTGCGAGTGATTTAGTTGTTAAGTTACTTTATTTGGTTTCCCCAGATTTGCATTTGCTAACTCATTCATTGACGATACGAATGCAGCATGTTTTGAGGGGTTTTACAATCATGGTGAATAAAGCGATCTTGCAAGAAATTCTTAAATTCAAAATGCTAATGGTTTTTACTTAATACGTAGATTTCTGTTATACAAGATACACCATATTATGATCCGCCTTCTTAACTCGAGGGTGATGTTTACATAGAAATGATTTAAAAGGAAAAATAAGTTGATTAGCAAAAATAGAACATGTGTCTGTTTGATTGGAAGTACTGCCCAACACACCAGCAAAGTTAATGGGCGAAACAAAAGTTTGTCAAGCTTTTCTCAATGCTACTTTTTCTAAATATGTTCATTTTATATCCTAACTCAAGAAAAACATACCTTTTAACAATTTGAACATAGAATAACCAGTAAAGTGTGCATACACAACATATGCAATATTGAAAGCCAAAGAGAACGTAAGAGAATACAACTGACAGTATATTATAATAACTGCATTGTAATTTCAAATACTGATTCCATCAAGGATAACTTACATCCTAAAAGTATTATGTTGTAAGCAAGCCAGGTTTGAATTGAAATTGAACAAAATGTTTAACCTTTGACAGTAATCACCTTTAACATATAAATGTTTATGCTTACCTTTAGTTTCAAGTCACAGTCAATCGTCTGTGTACAAACGCTTGCATCGCGAATGTGTTTACAGTTGAAACACTGTATTATGCTTGATGGTATTTCTGTAATAAAATTGAAGTTACCAGGTTTGAGAGATCGAGGCAATCCCAACACAAGATCAAACATTTATTCACTTTCACATAAATTATTCTTGTAAAGGAACCTAGTCGCTTATCTTAAGGAGCTAGAGCTTAAGGTCCACGACAATCTATATTTCTATTAAAAGAATATAAGTATCATGCATGAGTGTGAGGTGAAGATGGAAAAATCTGTCACCGAGGGTTAACTGTAAAATTTGCGGGAACGAGGCTCTGCCGAGTTCCCGCCAAAACAGTTCACCCGAATTTCTCATGCAAGATACTTTTTCTTGCATACCTTTTATTATTTATAACATTTTTGTGTAAGTATACAAATTTATTTATTTTCATTATGCTGAAATATTGACGTTAAAGCAATCTTTTTTATAAATGACGTCACTAACTTGAATATATTAAGTCAGATATTTGAAGACGTGAAGTCCCTCACGTGACTCATTCTACATGGGGGGGTGTAGGATCGAAATTTCCTACACGGGTGAAAACACCGGATGACCTGATCTGGTATGCAAATGATAGTGCCTCTAGCTGGGAGCGAACCCCTCACCGTCACGGCGACAGCGCCTAGCCCTGCAATTCCTGCGACGCAACCAATTGAGCTAATCGGGACAACCCCAAAAAAGGTTGATCGGCTAGCCCTGATATACGTAACAATCACTGCATGACATCGGTAACGGGTAATTTTACTGATTACAGTACTGAATAGGTTCGTCGCTTTGTCACAGACACGCTCGATATCAATCTATTCTGTTCTGTGTCGTCGAAGTAAACATATATGAGCATCCAAAGTTGACATTTCATTTTGTTTAAATAAGCACCGATAAAATGGAGAAAAGAGCCATAAAAGTTCCGGGAAACACCAAATGCTTCAATGGAAAGATTTGCTAAAGTTATTCGAACGATTATTTACACACATGTAACTGACTGAGTATATTTTTCGATAACATAAGGTAATTGTCGTATCGCAAGTATTTACTAGATGGTTTTTACATGGCAATGGATTGTTGAAATGAATAAACTGCACTTAAATAACCTGGTATTTATTTTTTGGCAAATTCAGGTGGAATGACGTTTAGTAAAATTGATTATCTACATTTCTTATAATTACTTAAATTTCACTTAAGTTATAAAAATGGTCAACCTGAATTTTTTAGTATAATAAATTATGAAAACGGATTTTTAAGATAGATGACAGGGGAGCTTCAAAAGCCACCGAACACGACAAATATGAAAATACTGTAGGCTCGGTTTGATTGAGCCTGTTCATGGACAGAAATGGGAATGCACATTACTACCCACACCGCCTAGCCCCGGGTTGAGCGCAACTCAGTAATTACACCATTAAATAGTTTTTTTTTATCCATCCCAAACGATGGTATGCATATGGCGGTAATCATGGAAACTTTAATGAGGTTTTTTCAGATTAATAATATTCCATGTTCAGCGGAGTACGGTCCCCAGATAAAAGAATTGGTTTGCCCTAAACGAGAAAACAATGGGCGGAACTAAACAGAATAGAATTTAGACAGTGGATCTTAGAATATAAATACTGCATATCACAGACGACGCCAAAGGCAAAATTTAAAAAGCAGGAAGTATATACATGGGTTTGATTGGACAATATATAAACCTATATTGGCTGGGATATTGAAACCACCTATCTTTATCCTGGCCGAAATATTAAAACAGTGACTAAAGGTAGTTTAGAAGTAAAAACATAGTACATAAGTATCGTGCTCAATGACCTTCAAAGGACGAACTGATAACAGCACTGATTGAATGTACAGGGAGACTTTTTACAGCCGCCAAACGGCACAAACAACGCTACTGTGATATTGAAATAGATGAAAAGGGAACTTTAAAAGCCACCGAACACGACAAATATGAAAATACTGTAAGTAGGCTCGGTTTGATTGAGCCTGTTCATTGGCAGTAATGGGAATGCATATTACTACCCAAGCCGTCTAGCCCTGGGTTGAGCGCAACTCAGTAATTACACCATTAAAAAGTACAATTTCGATTCATCACAAACGATGGTATGCATATGACGGTAAACATGGAACCTTCAATGAGGTATTTTCAGATTAATACCATTCCATGTTCAGCGGCGTATGGTCCCCATAAAAAGCATATCCAAGGTGTAAGGGCCAATTATTTTAAAACTTCATATAAAAGTTTTTCTTTAACAAATTTTAAACTGTATGTATACAATTCTAAATTATTAATGATGCGTTGAGGTGTAACACAGAACAGAAGCTGTTACAGTAATATTTAGACCAGAAAATCAGACTAATTTGTTACCTATCGTTTAACATTATAATACAGAAAACAATATTTATTTTCTTCTTTCTTCCTTATCATTGGCAAAGACGACCTGACCTGTATTTCTTTCAATAATAGATGAATTTTTAATGTTAAAGCAAAAACAATTTTAATAATTAATCATATACCATATTTAAAATAAATCTATAAAACGTTTCCCAGTAAAGACCCGACGTCAAAACGACGTTGTATTTAGGTTGGATTTTGGTGACCTAAATCCAACGTTATCATGGTTATCTGACGTCGAAAATGTGACATCGTTTGGACATCGCAAAATAACTTCGGGTAGACGTTGGTTACATATATGTCAGAAATATAACTTCCTTTTATTTTCGAATAATTTTGGAATCACTAGTCTAATATTTCCATGTTTTTCCATATTACCTATACGTACGAAGAAAATTATTTTTAAATTTAAAAGGTTTGCTGTGTAATGGAAGGAATGTAATCGAAACCTGTGCATTCGAATCTAAATGTAAACAATCCACTTCATTTTGAACAAAGAAACAAAGAACAAAGACAAAAATCCCCAAACAAACGCAGAAAACGAAAAAGAATACTATTTTATATTTGTCATAGAAGAAGGATTAAGCAAGTATGTTTTCGTAATAATAGTTTTTTTTAATTCTAGTTTTTGATAAAATCTTGTAGAAATTTATGAACACTACATGTTTAAGACACGCGAAGATGTTTTCATAAAATATGTTTCTTCCCAAATTATCTCCTCGCTTTTGGGCTGTTGTTATGATACAATGCTCATAAAACACATTGGCCCAGATGCTCGTTTATATCGTTAAATATTTTAATGTAAATTTAACGGATACTTTAACGTAAAATTAACGTTGAGCGTTAAAAGCTCCGTTAATTTATTGTCGTTAAAATGACAGTTGCTTGTAAAAAATATTCGTTAACCTTCCGTTAATTCGTTAACTTACCTACTTAGCATCGTTAGCTTCAACGGAAGGAAAATAAATATGAAAATAGCAATTATTTGCTAAAAGCTTTCAACAGAAATAATACAATCGGGTTACTGTTGCTGTAATATCAGTTTAAATCTTACTTAAAGCAAATAAAATGATAACTGTACACATGTGACAGAAATTATTCCAGACTTTCCTGTGTCAAACATAGCATTTAAGATGTAATATTTTAATTTGTTCTCTTTAAGGACTCTTTTTACCTTGCCTTTTTGTGTTTTTTGACACTTGGTTGAGCATTTGGAATTGCACATTTAGCCATTTTTAATTTACCAAAAAATGGAAGTTGAAGTTGCAAACAGTTCAAGAGGATAATCTCCATAGCAGCATTTTAACGTTGATGTTAACACTATTTTGACGTCATCTTTAATATATGACGACAACTTCCTGTAAATGCATTAATCTTAAACATACTCAAAACAACACAAAAGAATATCAAAACATTACGCCAAAAATGTACATTCTAAAATGTTCTAAAATACTGACCATTAACTTTTGCTCCGCACAATTCATAATTGCAATTGTTCTCGTAGCAACACTCAGTACACACAGGGAGGACAAGGAGATCGGCAACGGCTCTAGAATTAGCGTCCCCAAACATAATTTTTTGGCACAGGTCAAGATGACACATCTGCAAACAACGGTATTGGATAAAATTATCTTTTTACACCAAAAGGTTTTTAATTACAATATAGGTACATAATTTACTATACTTTACAAATGTTTTGGAGATTATAACTACGTTCGAATGATATTTTAGTGAATAATTTGCAGTTAATATATATTTTAAGGGGACGCGGTTAAGGAAACCTCCGCCTAACTAACTTCGTCCGATGTTGGCCGATTTCGCAACATTTCGGGTAACAGTAACATAAATAAACAAAAATTTTGAAAATGTAGTGTCAAGCCAACTGCCTTCCGAATGCTGGCCAAGGAAACTTCTTTTTCATTCTTATATGGCTTTTTTGACAAATTGTTATTGAAATAAATTTATGCAATGATTTTGAAAAAGGACAAATAAACTGTTTTTATTTCGAGTTCTACGTTTTTAATCAAATACTGATAAAAAAGATCAAATTTCAGATATAATTGTCCAGTTAAAGCCTGCAAGTTTTTGAGTGAGAAAGTGCAGATTTTCAGATCCAAAACCAGAAATAACAAAAACCAGTAAGGGTTTACATATAGTAGCAAATTTAAAAGTGTTTGAGGAATTTATTTCCAAGTTAGCAGAATATTAAGTATTGGACAATTTGGAAGTAATTTGTATTACACCGTACTTAGAACTCAGGGGAAATCTGCCAACTTTCGCTCTGTGTTGTGTTGTACGGTATTTATTAATTGAAAAGTACAACTGAACATCATTGTAGTGTTATATTCTATTCATCCAACAAGGTGCACATCTTTCAAACGTAATAATGTTAAGAAAATGACATACCTGTACTTTCATTTCAGAGTACGTCTATGTACTCTAAGTAGATGTGTCTTAATATAGTAAATAGTCTTTTTCAAATCTTATTATGTTAAGTGAACTACGAGAAACATATTTCAAACTCTTATATTTAACTCAGTTATGATTACAGATGAAATTTATGTATTGTTTAGTGAAAGAGCTATCTCAAAAGTTTTGAAAAAGTAGTGTGATGTGACTTCTGAAATTCTGGTTTTTGAGATTTTTAAGGAATTTCCGTATACTATTATTTTTTTCCAAAACGTTATCCTTAAAAAAACACTAATTATATGAATTTTGTTTAGGAAGAACCACTATTTCTGCAGTGACTTAATGCTTATTTGCATAGAAATATGTCCAAAAACTTAAAAAAATAATATTGTTTTAAATTCTTGGACAAATTGTTTGTTTTCAGATAAACAAAAGGGCAAGTCTGGAAATATAAATAGTGAAATGCAAAGGTTCACGGTAAAAAATGGTTTAAATGTGTAGTTTAATTAGCTAGTGCAAACAGCTCACACATATTGCAAGTTTTATTAGTATGAAATTTCCCATTTTGAGAAAACTTCCTTAAAACGACAATTAAACGTCTTTAAATTCAAAGATTATGATAGGTTGAAGCAGAATATGTTACGATGAAAACGATAAACACTATTTTAAACTCTATTTGATTAAAAATGTTTATGAGAAATAATGGAAATACATTTTAGAGTAGTTAACAGTTCAGAATGTGACATTCAAGAATGTTTTACATTCTCGATAAAAAGTAACCAGGGCAATCTCTGTATTTGGTATATGTATATGTAATCAAAGCGTTGTAAACGTAAAACGACTATAGGCGTTTAACATGTTTAAAGGAAACTAAAAGCAGTTGTCAGGCGGGGTGAGGAATGTTGTAACTAAAGTATGATACTGAAGCACTCAAGTCTGGTTTCTAGCGTACGAGGGAAGTTCGAAAAAATTGCATATACAGTTACATATTGCAAAAACCATGTCCATGTTTTAGTAATTTTAATCTTCTTCCAAATAGTCTCAAAATTACAGCCGTTAAATTACAAGAAAATGGCTTTGTCAGGCTTTTCTACGGTACATGTACGTTCTGTTGTATGTGTAGGTTATTGCGAATTTGCCGGACATTAACCAGAAACAATTTCCTTAATCATCTTTTCTTATTCCTAAATATTGATTTTGTAGAAATTGTTTTTTTTAAGAAACGACAACTGCAGAAAGCAATCTTAAGTTTATATTTCCACGGAAAAGCCTGACCTTAAGTAATAAACGTCTGTCAGCTGAAATTTTTGCTACATGTCTGGATTGTTATTAAATGAAAATTGTTTTAACTAATATAAAATCAGTTTTCAAATTCCATTGCTGGATTTTATACCAGATCTTAGGCCTCACTGGGGACTTAATCGGTCACGTCGGTCCATTTAACAGTTAAACTTCGTAGACTGCTGATGTCGTACTCTTCATTTCGCTTTAATTTTGAAGATTTATTTCACATTTCAGGTTTAAGGAAACTGTCTGGGGAAGTTTAATACTCACAAACCTGTATGCTCCGGCAACCAGCGTAATACTGGGTTGTCCCGGTTTCTAAATTGATTCTCTTTTCCAGAAAACATGCCTGAAACAAAAAACTTTAAGGTGAAATTCAAATACATTTATAGCATTTATATATATCGTTTAGTTCCGCATGGTAGAATTCGTTCATTAATATTCAAAATAATGTTTGACGTGACGTACTCGCGAAAAAACGTTTAACTAATTGTCTTAATTTGATAAATACAAAAGAGTAACAGGTTTCTAAAAAAAAGTGTGTTTATAATAATCAAAAGTGTGGTAAAATAACCACAACAACCAAAACATATTATCCGCGTTAATGTGTTATTTACAGTCGCGCATCGTCCTAATTGGCGAGACATTCTCGCGCCTTTGTTTGCACCTTTGATGACTTCCGATAACAATCTGTTCGAGGTAAGTGGTGTGATAACATTGAAACCTAAATCTAGGGACCATATATGTAATTGGTGTTCGATTGTTCCAGTAATGGTTATTTCGGGCTATCGGAGGAATAACAATATAAAAAATATAGAGTTCTAGTTCGGGACCGGGCGAATTGTTCGAGAGAAGTGTGGTGTTGGAGCGAACGGTGTTCGAGCTATCGAAGTTCGACTGTAAAAATTTCATTATCCTCCACGCATTTTCATTCCGTCCGCAAGCCCGTCTTTCCTAAAGTCCGTCCCGTATTCGAGTCCGGCCCGTAACTTCATATCGCGCGCAATATTTGGGTCTCTAACTTGAAGGTCAAGGTCATAGCATGATCTTGGAGAAAAATCGTGTCAAACCAATGATTTTGTTATTTGAAGTCGAATTATTTAAAAAATAAATTAACAATTAATAGTTATTAATTACTTCTAAATTATTTAATAAAAAATGATCATATTATCGTGACGACGTGAAGCGCGCATTCGGGTCACTACATTGAAGGTCAAGGTCACAGCATTGTCTTGAAGCAAAATCGTTGCCGTTTCATAACTGTGTTATTAATAGTTGGGTTTTGAAGAAATCAAATTTCATCGGTCAATAACTTTGTTATTTAAGTTGGATTTTAAGATTATTTCACAGAAATGATTACACCATATCGAGATGACGTGCCGCGGTCGTTACCTTGAAGGTCAGGGTTACAGAATGACTTTGAAGACATGTGTTCGACCGGTCCATAGTTTTGTTATTTGTAGTCGGATTTTGAAATTATTTCACAGAAATGATCATTTATTTTGAGGACTTCGCTCGTGCTGCCGTTACAGTTTTTGTGGTGACAAAATACCCATTCGGGGGTGGGGGGCATAAAGACATTTTCTTGTTTTAAGTAAGTTACTGATGGAATAAATGTTAGAAACAACTTTATTATTGCTCAGGTGTTTATCTTTGATCTCGTGATCGTATCAGATGTGTAAATATAGGTTTATTGCAAAAGGAAATATATGTGAAGTTTCTAAACAGAGGGTAGGAACCCAGATACTGGAGAACGCGGATAATGAAAGATTGTGAGTATAATGAAAGATCAACAGCTCGGAGCAAAGAGCATCGATAGGTTAGTTGTTATATGAATTTCATGTTTTTGTGATCTAATACTTATCTTTTGCGATAGAAAACAATCAAGCGATGTGATATCCTTCCTCTGATACCTATACATTTGGAAAAAGCCGTCAGATAAGTTAAATTGTTCCACAACATTCCTGATTTCTAGTGAAAACTACAACGCTCACTTAAAATATATCAAGACTGTTTTAATAATGAAACTGCTGCAATCAAAGCCCAAAACATCGACATTTAAAACCCTACCCCACTTAAGCTCCAGAAGCACGAGTGTTTTCAATAATAAACGTATTAAAAAATTTTGATGTTGAGAACCTAAAACAATTTGGACAACGGTAAATCGCTTAGAAGGTCAGTGGATAATGAAAGTTGATCATTGGATAATGGTATAGTTTCTAATATTTCAACCTAGGTGCGGGTTTGCTCCCAGCTAGAGGCACTATCATTCTAAATACTACTTAGTCTATTTTCTTGCATGGCCCATCTCTTTTCGGAAACTGCTATGATCTTTATGAAACACTACACTGTACTACCAGCCTTACTGAAGATAAGTGACCTATTTATCTCCCGAAATAACTTGATTTCTTTCCGTCCCCAATGAATAAAATAAGAACTAACCCCAAAGCCTCTGAACACCCGGGTTAAGCGAATCTGAATTTGTCTAATGGTGGTAATAAATACATTTGTTAATTACTATAACTATTATGGTCAAAGATACGTATTCACGTAATGGAAGCCAACCGTTATACATAAGAACGCTTTAAGAGTGGCGTCCTTTGCCGATTCGGTAGTTCCTGTTCATAAATTGCATACATTAAGAAGCACGGTTTAGTTGTGGTCAATATTAATTGTGCCAATATGCAAAACTTATAATTGACTAAAAAAATACAGCGAATTTCGCAAAAAAATTTAGTATAATAAATAAATGTTAGGATCTGTTGTAAGTGAAAAATTGTTGTTACTTTAACAACTCTGTCTTTCAATATAAATTTACTCATAAATTGATTGTGTAAGAATATTACATTTTTCTTCGTTGTTTTCAAGTCTTCTATTATATTTTAATTTTTATTCATATTATAATACCTTTGTTTTCGTTAAAATACGTAACAAGGCAACTTCAAATTATCTTTAAGACAAAATCTGCGATATACAAAAGTATATAAAATCGTGAAAAAGTATGTATTATGTATAAACGAGACACGGATATTATCCCCCGCCGCATAGCGGCCGGAATATAGAAATGGTCTTTGTCCGTCCGTCCGTCCATCCGTCCGTCCGTTCTTCCGTGTCCGATCCGGTCCATAACTTTACAACCCCTAGAAGGGAATTTCATGAAACTCTAGTCAAATGTTTTCCCCATCAAGACGACGTGCAGAACCCATGTTCCAACATGGCCGACTCAATGTCAAGGTCACCAGAGGTGTTTGAAGATTTAAACCACGCATTTCGTGTCCAGTTCATATCTTCTAAACCCCTTGAATGAATATCATGAAACTTAAGTGAAATGTTCAGTTCATAAACATGATGTGCAGAACCCATGTTCCAACCTGGCTGGCTCAAGGTCAAGGCCGCCTGTGGTGTTTAAGCATATTTTGTGTCCGGTCCATAACTTTTCAACCCTTAGAGGGAATTTCATGAAACTTTAAGCAAACGTTCTCATAATGAAGACGACTTGCAGAACCCATGTTCTAACATGGACGTCTCAATGTCTAGGTCACTAGTGGTGTTTTTTGAAAAGCTTTGAATGAATTTCATGAAAGTTGCATGCTGTGTGTCCAGTCTATGATTTAAACCCTAGAACGAATTTCATCGAACTTTAGTCAAATGTTCTCCCCACCAAGACGACATGCAGAACCAATGTTCCAACATGACCGGCTCAATCTCAAGGTCTATTGTGGTGTTTAAAGATTTGAACCATGCATTCCGTGTCCAGTTCATATCTTCTGAACCACCTGGAATGAATATCATGAAACTTAAGTGAAATGTTCAGTTCATGAACCTTATGTGCAGAACCTGTGTCCAACCTGGCTGGCTCAAGGTCAAGGTCGCCTGTGGTGTTTGAGCAGGCCAATACTCTGAAACTTATCTGAACACGACATACCCTTGCACTTGAATTGGCTTCCACCTGCCTGCCCGTTGCCCATTTGCTCTCAACCATCCATAACCTTTCCCACATTCACATCTGCGGCGGGGATATTGCTATCTTTCCGACTGCCTTGTTTGAAAATTGTAAGGTCGACAAGGCTTAACAATGACGGCCTCAACGGAACACTGTACAATTCCATTTGTCATGGTAACGCTTATAATTTGATTAAAGCTAGGAACAAAGGTCAACAATATAAATGAAAATATTCACATGTTTTATTATTATAATAGTGGATAGCAAAAAAGGACTAAAACAAGAATTATTAAAATAAAATAATTTTATATGTACAATAAGTAAGAGCAAAACGAAAACTCCACCATTATCCATTTGAATTCATAAATATTTGAATTTACCATTATCAACCGAGAGTTTCCCCGTTATCAAATTTGCTTCAGGTACCTCAGGAAAAAGACGATTGTTAATGAAAAAATACTCATTCTACTTGACGTATGATTGCCAATGTTTGGGCTTTGATTACAGCGGTGTCTTGTACAAAAGACATGTTTAAATATATAATAAGTGGGTACAATAATAATGTAGTTTTTTGTTGAAATCTGGGATGTTGCGTAATCATTTTCCTGTTTTCAACTTCCAAATGTATGGGAATCAGAGGAAGACAGTACATCACTTAATTTTTATTTCTTACAAAAGATAAGTATTGGATCACAGTAAAATGAAGTTCATGCAATACCTAACCTATCCATGCTCTTTGCTCCGAGCTGTTGATCTATCATTATACTCAAAATCTTTCGTTATCTTCGTATCAGTACATTCGCCGTAGATAGAATGTAACAACCAACTTATTTTGTGTGATTTTCCAATAAGGTTAATTAAGATTAAACACAAAAATATCTTCAAAACCAAATCTCTTGGACAAATAGTTTTATTTTAAACATTTGACCGTCTTAAACATATCAGGAACTTCTGAAGTGAGTAACGAGAATAGAAACACAACCCGACACGATATAAATATAAGTATTGAAAAGTACAAGTATTGGTTGTCCGCTACAGCTGTACGTTTGCATAGCATGGAGAAGAGGTCCAATGATCAAGCTAAAGATATAAATTACATCGTGCACGCGTTTTGGCGGGGCAATATATATGTGCCATTAATAACGGATATATAATGGGATATAAAATATGGAAACTATTGATACATTAACGGAGAAACAAGTAACACCGCTTGCTTCAGCCGGCATTGGTAGTTTAGCAGTTTACACAGATATTGTGTATTACGAACTATCTGTTCCAGCGCTTTACTTCAAATTTGTGAAAGTTTACTCTGAATCGGTTGCATCACACTCGCATTTAGACACAACCAATGTGATATCACGCTTTGTCTTTATTAAATTAAAAATGTAGTACTGTTTGTAAATCAATTGCACGATTAGAATTGTTAGTTTATTTGCGGCGCATTGTTTGGACAATTGATTACACGTCGTATAATTTGCAAGTTTTAAATACTCAAAACGCAAAAATGTTTTACCTGATTGGGCTGGCACATCTGAACGGAATTAATCCCCGATAAGCAAGCACTCACATGGTTTGCTCCGTCGCAGTGAAAACAAGATAAACAACTCGCGACTACAAAAATTATTATTTAACAATTTTATAAAACAAATTTTGAAACCTAAATAGTTAACAATGTAGAAAACTTAAGACGGATAAAGCATGCATACTAAAAAACATAATAGGCAAATTGTAACGGGTTCTCACACGTCAATTAAAAAAGAGAAAGCTTATGTAACAGATTTAATAGCGAAATTTATTGAAAAGAAAATAACAGCACCCATATCTAGACCAAGATTAAACGTAAGGGGTTATATGCCTTGCCCTTTTGTCATTAAAATATTGACTTAAGAAAAATGATTAAGAAAAAAAACACCTGTAAACATGTACCACCTGCAAATTAAGACCACATTTTATTGGTACATGTACTTCAAACGGATACAACGAACAAATTCACCTTAAAGCAAATACCACATGCCTTCAAAGACCAATCTTAAGTTTTTCCCTGGAATTTGAAGACAGATTTGAGTGTAGTTACTTGATGACCTTAACATCAGCTGTAGAAGAAATACGCACCAATAATAAAAATGTCATTATAAACGAAGGTGTATATTTGACAGCGAACATTGAACATTTTTCCAATTAATATCTTCCCAAGATAAGCTGTGTATAATGAAACCACAGAAAACCACAGCTT
Source organism: Corbicula japonica (assembly GCA_038501625.1). NCBI lineage: Eukaryota > Metazoa > Mollusca > Bivalvia > Venerida > Cyrenidae > Corbicula > Corbicula japonica. Next base: position 69,356 of record JAZAYU010000278.1, on the reverse strand, counting down.
CTCAACAGCGCCGAAATGAGGAAAACAGAGCATTGGTTATAAAATAATCTGTTTCGAAAAAGACAACACAAACAATTCACGACAATGAGAGCCGAAGGGGTTACCGTCTCTGAACGGTCAGTGGCAAAATAATTTGCCTTGGTTTAAACCAGGTAGGATTTCGGGTGCATGAACTTCGCACCCAACAGATTCAAACAAGTAAAAGTTGTCTTGGTAATTAGACTCCAGTCGTACTTTTAAACATGTTAAATACAAAAATATACAAAAAAACATACTGAAAGTGATGTCAGCAGTCTTAACTTTACCCTAACTTCTGATGTAACTCTTAATAACCAATCTGATAAGACAAATGTGATTTTTTAAAAGATTTAATGTGTACTGTTTAATGGTGTAAATATTGAGTTGCGCTCAACCCGGAGCTAAGCGCCGTGGCAGTGATACGCGTTTCCATTTATGCCCATGAACAAGCTAAATCAAACCGAGCCTGCAATATTGTCATAGCTGTCGTGTTTGGTGGCTTTCAAAGTTCCCTTTTCATCTATTTAAAATTACCGCGAGTGGTTGTGGAATCAATAAAGATGTAATCAATTTATTTATTTAAATTATTGAGATCTATCCTTACCTTGTACATGTTGTAAAATTCCTAAGAGAACGCAGCCTGTAAAAAAAAATAGTTACAGATAAGCATATTTGACTAGACAAAAATCTTAAATTCCAGAGCAACGTGCGCGTTAAATAAAAACTTGCTACTAAGAATATTTAAATAAGGAAAGATTTTTACCCAAAATTATTGTATTTTTCATAACTGTTCATTAAATTGAAGCGGATCTTATTAAATTAAACCGTTGACATTCAAGATAAGAATTGGCTTTTATCTTTGACAATGGCCTCTTCAACGATCTTTATAAATAATCTTGAGTCTTTTTGCCCATCTATATGACCCACATTTTACATGTATTATGAAGCAGATAACATGTCCTGATCGTGTGACTGAGACGCCGTTTTTAGATACCGTGTCAACATCAAAACAATGGCGGTCGTTAGGCATAAACAATAGTATAACCTTGTTAGATTTGTCCGACATTGTCTATGATCAAAATATGCGCTGCAACAATGATTTATGTAAACAATCCGCACTCCATGTTTCAGCATCGCCCGCGTTTAATACCTAAGAACATATTCATTGGTGGCTGTTATAAAAAATGTTGAAATCTGAGATAAATTAATAAAAGAACAAGAACTAGAGTTGACGATAACTCTTGCTCTGTAAGACGTTTTGTGCATTTGTACTTTTCAGATTGATCTACAGTTTGGATATTATTGAAAAAGGATATCCATCAAAAATACAACATTAAGATATTTTAAGGTTTTTTTACATGTGCAAATACAAACCTGATAAAAGTCTTGACTTTCCCTTTTCCCGGTCATAATCACAAGGTAAAAGAGGTAATTAAGTATGTTTTTAGAACAAAGATATGCGTGTGTCGATTATTTCAAACGTGTGTTGCTTTCCGAATGAAATGTTTAAGGTTCAGTTTGTTTACTCTTAGTTTAAGGCAAGGGAAATGGTACCTCAAAGTTTGGACGTTAGTCAAACAGAAACCAACAAACATGTTTGTCATGGCTGAGGCTGTTGGACCAAGATTCGAACCTTGGAACATGCGACACAGTTCTAAGTTGCTCTACCAGCTGAGCTACCCAACTGTCTTGCTATGACTAAGCAATTTTAGAACCAAAAAATTAGAACATTACATATAAGGTAATACAGAATCCTAAAACAGCAAAAAAAAAACAACATTGATAAGATTGATCAAGCCCTCCTTTCCCTTCCCCTGCCCGACACCTTCCCCACCTCCAGTCGTTTTAGCCCTTTCTCTCATCTCGTTTAAAGTTAAATGTATATATTTGGTAATCTCGCGAGCTTTTAAAGAAAAAAAATGTAAGTGTCATGTATGGTTAAAGTAAAATGTTGGTTTCTAGACCTCACCCCGACCCCATCAACAACAATTTGTTTTATTTATTTTGATTTATGGTGTATGAATGAAAAAATAAACTTAATATATTTAATTTATGTGTTTTTTGTATTTGTATCCCCTGCTGCGTAATGAAAAGGGATATAGGAATGGTCTTCGTTCGTCCGTCTGTCATTCCGTCCGTCTTTCCATCTTCGTGAAAAATAACCCTATATAACCACGTCACTCGGAAGATCACATTTAAATATTGAAACATTGAAATAAAAGAGTTTAAATAGATTTGTGAATATTATTCACTCTCAATACATGGATAAAAGAATAGAACCTTATTATAAAACATTAAGCGAACATTACAAAGGTAAAGTACTATACACCTTTGTACTGTTCGCTTTAAGTTTTATTAGTTTCTGTTCTTTTATCCATGTACGGAGAGTGAATATTATTCACAGATCTTTTTTTTCAATGTTTCAATAGACGTATGTGAGCTTTCGAGTGACGAGGTTATATAAGTTTATTTTTCACGAAGATGCGACAAGTGCAGACTGGTCACACATGTATGCGTAAAAACACGTATACATGTGCTGTATATGGATAAGGGTTAAATACAAACACACAAATGAGAATGATGAAGAGGATGTAACTTGAATATTAGATCAGTCCCTGGGCAAAAGATGAAAGAACTAAAATCGGAGACCAGTCCCAATTTTTAAGCATCTGATTTAGCTGAAATAGCTACTGGTCGCCATTTACTTCAGATGCTTCAGACTTGAGACTGATCTCCAATCTTACAAAATGGCCCAATATGGTAAAAAGAATCAATCATTGGTATTCGGTGAAGATCAAGGTATCTCAATCCGAGGGTAATGCTTTCCAGACGGAAACGAGGCTGAAGCATTACCCTTATAACCCGAGGGTTGGGATACCGTGATCTTCGCTGAATATCAATGACTGATAATTTTTCTCGCTTACTTCTTTAAGATTCAAAAGTCTCCAAAATTCAAATGAAACGCAACAATTTTGGAGAACTATTTCTTCTTCGTAACTTCTAGTAGGAACGGCAAATCAGCCAAGAATACACAGTCCTCTGAATATGAAACACCCCTAACATGTACAGCAAGATTGTTAACAATTTTAGAAAGGAATAGAATCGTTAATTCATGGCATGAAAAACCGCAGCAGGTTCATCAGTTGATAACGGATTTGGGATTTTAAGGTTTTCGTCACATTTCATGAAAAAAATGAATTGTACATACCAGCTGAAATATCTCGATTAAAAAGCAGTTTATTTCCTGTTTTAGATTCCATTCATTTTTCTCCATAAGTCTGTTGTGGAAGAAGCTCGCAACAGCGGTACATTTAGAGCATTTATTAGGGAAATGGCGTTTAAAAGAAAGTTAAAAGAAAGTTTACGGTATATACATGTAAGACCATGTCTATGATAAGCAGGTAACAGTTTTTTGGTAAAGGGTGATACTGGATAAAGCCGAAATGGTCTTCTAGAAGGCAAGGCATGTTCGGTAGAAGTAAATATAACCAATTTAAATTCAAAGTCTGTTCATTACCAAATTAACTTTCTCCGCCATATTTCGATTAGACTGGATGAATTCTGGATCCATGGGTAAGACATTCTCAAATGCGGCATTTTCGAGAAATTAATTTCCATTTTTCATAATAAACTAAACATACTAAACATAAAAGAAAGTCTCGAAATTATGGCATAAGTTTTAGTTTCTCGGCAAGTAGGTATAGCATGGCGGGACTCCGGCCCGACGGTCAGGTACCGATGGCGTCCCATTTGCATGGATTCTAACAGTCTATCGGGTATTACAAGGAAAGAGTTGGTCCATTTTCTGGATCTTTTTTCTTTCTTTGTTTCTTTTCTTTCTCTCCTTTCTTTCTTCGTTGTTTGTGTTTGTTTCTTTTCTTTATATTACTTGACGTATTTATTCTTCTTGGTTCCCGGTATTTTTCTTTACTTCCTTGCATATTTAGGGTGTTTATAGAATCCCCAACATCTACCATTGGCTTTGGTTCTAACACTGAATAGTCATATCTGTGTCTAACCTATATTTTTGTGGCCCAAACGAAGAATGGCGATACATAGAAATGGCTTGACAAATGACTTTTGGGCCCCCCTTTTTTATAAATTGGGATATTAAAATCCTGCAACCATGTCTCGTGGATAAATTCTGTATCAAACAACACAATTAGAAAAATCATGAAAATTACAATTAACAGGGTTGATAATTTCCTTTGTGGACTTAATATACTAATCAATATATTGCATGTAATGAATACGATGATAATTTGTGAGTGCAATATTAAAAGTGTAATTTATAACGTATAACATGCAAGGTTAATGACTTTGAAAATGAAATAACCCCAAATCAAGTTTATTAAGTATCTTAAACGTTTTATCGAAACAACCAACATAATTCAATGTTTAGTCCTCTTCACACTGTCCCGGTGTATGCCCCGGTGCGTTCCGATCATTTGTAGCCGGCGGACTAGGATGAACCGGGAAGATTCGTGAAGCGTAGTTCACATTAACCCGGTATATAACCCCAGTGGATGCCAGTTTTGGCACTAATATAAAAACATGGTTTAAATATGGCTTTCGCAGTTGAATCGGCGTCCACCGGCTTGCACCGTTACCATTCGTGGCTCCACCGTTACCGGCATTCACCTGCTGCTACTGTGCAAAACAGTAGATCGCACGACACACTGCTCTTCGTGACACATCGTGGCCAAACCGGGAAGCTACTGTCTCTCCACCTTGGACACCTTGGACACAGCCAATGCCGGTTTACTACGGTTTCACCCGGAGGTCTAAAACGGTTACAAGACGGATCATGCCGGTGGGTCCCGGTTGTATTTAAATTTTAAACGCCACCGGGGCCAATCCCCGGTGATCGCTGGTTCAACATGGTTTATACCGATTCAATGCGGTTCTTCCAGGCGTCGCTACAGTTATTGTCCCGGTGGGCCCTGGTGTCCGAACCGGGACGCACCAGGGCTGTATACCGGCACAGTGTAAACCAGGCTTTCGTCGACAGCACACGATGACATAGTTTGAAATTTACGGCTATCGATTACTTTGAATGCTGTTGATATTCACATAAAATTTTATTGTTTTAGTTAACAGTAAGAAAACGGTTTGATACAGATTTTATTCCAGAAGTACAAGTACTTGCAAAGTTGTAGGAATCATTAAGTTCTTATTTCAAATTTTCAATTTTCTCAAATCAAGTTATACCAGAACATGGAGTTTTTGAATGAAATACAAATTTAAAATCTCATGACATATACAAAAATAAAAAGTATCCAATTTCCTATCTTAAATTGTGTAAAGTTTGAAAACTAAAACTTAGAATTCTGTATGTGGACAACTTTGCATTTCTGTTATCATTGCAAAGAGAAAAACGGTTCTTGAAAATCTGCAGCCACAACTTAGTTATCTTTCCCTTTGTTGTAATGAGGGTTCCAGGAAAAAGTCAGTAATTCTTTGAAGTACTCACATTGGTTTGAATTAAATCAATCTTTCCACCTCTTGTGATCAATAAAATCACAAAACATTTATCAATAAAACAAGTAGTCCTCGATAAACTACGCTAGAAAGTCCAACCATTTCCAATTATCTCCCTTTAAATTGAATATTTAGTGTTTTGTAATCCATTATTAATTGTTATTCGACTGGCCGTTGCTTAGGACTTGGTGTGGAAGATTATGTTTATGAACAATTGAAATTTAAAACAACTGAGCTTAACCAATTAAACACCATTCAAAGCGTACCTGATTAAAAGAAAATATGTTTATGAGAATATAAGCATAAGAAGTGGATACTTTTTATTTTTGTTCAGTACATGTTCTTGAAGTTGGCAGCCTAGCAGCCTTAAAGTATATCAGTGCCAAGTTGGCAGCCTGGTTGCTTGAAGTAAGCAGCCGGGCAGCCTGAAATCATTAGCCTGGTAGCGAGAATATAGCAGTTTTGCGGCTTAGCAGAAGTTCAAGGCTTGTCAAATAAAATGTGATGTTAACATAATTTTAATGTAATATCCATTCCGACCTACGAGAAAGAGTGTTTCTCAATGAAAGTAGTTTTGTGTGTGAAAATGCAATATATTTAGAGACTTTCGCCTTATCAAATGAAATATGTCCTTATGAAAATCCAGTGTTTCAATTAATTGTTAGTCAAGCCAAATGTTTGAGTTAACAGTTACAAATAAAGATTTCTTTTCAACTTCTTTTCTGCATAAAGCGGAAACCAACTAATTGGTCTCCGTTCTGAATTATAGATTTATCTATCTCTCACAAACCAAGTCAGTAAGAGGACACTTAACTTATTTGTTAATGCAAAGAATATTTTATTACTTTGAGGCATTGCTTCGTTCGTCACTATTTTGTCTAAGACACAAAAGAAAAGTGCCAAAATCTCTCTAACGGCAAACTGCTGCTCAATAAAACTTTGCACAAACCAATTTTATTAATATATGTTTTCTTAACATAAGTGAAAAAAAGTTAGAACAGTTAAGATAAATAGTTAGCCTAAAAAATCCTAAAATTCTATTTGCAATTTATAACAAAAACGAAGCAGCACTTAACATCAATTAAAATGCCCTCTTGAGTAATGAGTTACTGACAACAATATCTAAGGTCCTTTGGTCTAACAAATGTATATAATGTGAGTAATATAATTGTGTTTGACCTTCAATTTCCTTGTCGCTAAAATGGATGACAAAAAATTAAAAATGTTGATTTCTCTTTTCATAATTGAAAATTCTTTTCAAGGACCTTAAATAATGTTGTCAGTATCATTTCTCTCATGTTGGCATTTGAATTGTTGTTTTGTGCTTTAACACCTTCAGCAAAGTTTGATGGAAAAGAATTATGCGGTTTGAAAGATTTTGATATTTTTCTTTTTTTCTATGACAAAGCAATGACGAACGGAGCAATGCCTTAAAGGCTAATTTTCTGTAAAATGCTACGACAATTATTTATTAACTAGCTGTCTCGTTCTGTTGGAACATTTTAAAATAAAATGGCCCAAGTTATACAAGTTTATAGCAAAGTCTTTGTTAAATAGAGACTTATGAAAAGACTAGTTTTTTCGTAATAAATTGATGTTACATGTATTTTACATACATACAAAAATAATCCATTTCTTCTCTTCTAGTCTTCATTAATTGGCGTTTGACCAGCCCTACTCATTTTATAAATCAATTTTATAAATGAACGTATATCGGCTTCGCTACTTTATAATAAGTAATGAAATAGTGTGACCACTAGCCCTTGACCAGCCCTTCGTCAGCCCACTAACATTCTTCTTTGTTTTGCTAATTATAAGAGAATAAAACACAATTCAGTTGTTGATTAATTTTCCTGACATTCCTAATTTTTCGATTATCTAATTTTACAGAAAATAAAGTCAATTTCTTTAAAGCGAGTCTTTTTATTTTTCGATTAAATTTTTCTGTTGAGCAAACTACTTAAAAAGACCAGTCGATTATTTGATACGTATTAAAGAGACATCTCGTGCACTTTTGAACAAACTAATTCATCATTTTATACAACTCAGCTTTGCTGATACACGTTTCCGTAAAAAATATTCAGTTTTCTGTAATATTAATTTTCGCCATAATTCTTGTGTATTTGTACACTAAAATTTATGGCGATAAATTGCAGTAATACATGTTGTAATAATTTTTCTTTAAAAGGTTACACGAGCTATTTGGTAATCATTTTACCGATCAGACAATGAATAAAGATGGATAATTTGTAATTCATTTGTGGGTAAGATCAAGGAATGTCGTCAACAACTTACATGACCTTCGAAACGCCTTGCTGTTGAAATAAAACCGTCGTCCAGCAAACGTCATACAGCATTACGTAAACTAAATGGGACGGCGTGTTGTGCAGGTGGTTAGACAGACTGGCGGACACACGCGATATTAATGCATTTTGCATCAATTTTGATCGAAATTCAGTAAATCAACGCTAGAAAATCATCTCTGTGTTATTAGTGTAATTTTGGTTTTGACACCTACCTACTGTACGTCTACGCGTCGTACACTTACATAAAAAAGACGACTACAAAATTACATTTATTAAAAAGACAAATGAATATCCTTTAAAATGATACCAAACCTGACAACATTCCATCCGTAAATTCTGAGAAAATCGAAAAACGAAAAGTGCACAGTTCCTTTTGCGTTTAAGTATATAATCCCTGTTTGCACTCCAACATTAATTTTTGGTAATTGTTGATGTTCTTTTTATCTTTAAATTCCATTTGTTTTAAATGAATCCGATTGTAGAGTGTGCCATCTCCTTTGACAGTTCTTGTTTAGTTGTTACTCAAACAGTTTTCTAGGAATTTTTTTTATCAGAATATATGGATTACAAAAATTCTAAACTGCACTTTAAACAAAAACATATTAAATTATGCTTGATATTTCAGACCGGTCTCTAGATTGAGTTTTATTAATTTGAACACATGTCTACTCGAAGACGAGACTTGAACTTTGACAGTTCACATGAATACTTAAGCATAATTAAGCATATTTTAAAAAGTGCTTTAAGTTTAAAAATTAATACTGTTATTTTTTATACCCATTGTTTATTAAATGTACAAAGAAATTAAACCTTTATTCCATTTATAAACCTTTTATCACATTGGGACCAGTGTAGATCCAGATCAGCTGGATCATCAGTGCTGTCCCAGATCAATATCTGCATTGTTCGCTTTAAGATTAATTCGTTTATTTTTGTCAAAGAAGTGAGCTGTGTAGATCCTGATCAGATGTCATGGGTGTGCCTGGATCTGGATCTATACGTTGCCCATGTGATAAAAGTAGTTTCTAAGGAGGAAAAGATTAAAGAGTTAAAAAGGCATACCACAGGCATTTTCAAATTTTCAAATGTGCATTTCCTTTGCTATTCAGTATATTGATGTTTTATAACAGTCTTGTCTTTGTTTTTGTATTTTCAGTCCTTCTGGTATCAAAGCTTTAACGTTTGTATTTTTTTAGTTTAATAACTTTACCCTTTTAAGCACGGTAAACCTTAAATCACATGTACAACAAGTAGAGATCTACAGTAGAGTACAGCATATTCCTACACGATGATCTGAATTTACACTGTTTCCTTTAAAGTCTTAAAAAAACAATTAAACATTGTTTGATCCTGATCCGACTCCATAGATGACAACTCTGACCTAGATCTCTACTGGTTGCATGTGGGATAAAAGCCATATTCATGTATGTTGTTAAGGGGTTATGATGTTTGTTTTGGTTTTATTATTTTACCTTAGCTTTATTTTTTACTTAAAATAGTGTGTCTCAGCAGCACAAAAATATTAGGACCTGCAGAAAGCAGATTTTATAATCATAAAGAAACTGGGTTTTATCCAAAAGAAAAGTTATTCTATTAGTTATTTTTACATTTATTACTGTGGCATCATTTAATTTGAAGGGGAAGAATTTATATGCAGAAAAACACAAAATGTTTGCATGGGCATAATTTCAGGCCTCATATTATCATACTTTTTGTGTCGCCTGCGATAGCAGGTAGACACAGGGATCCTATTGTCCGGCGACGTCATCGTCGGCAGTGCCGTCGTCCGAAAGTCCACCAACTTTAACATGAAACTTAATGTTGCCTATAACTTTGAAAGTACTTGTCCTATTCACTTCATGCTTGGAATATATCATCAGCATGAACAATGCCATCTGTGACGACAAGAATGATAACTCCAGTTTCAATAATTTTTGAATTATGCCCCTTACAAGTGCAACTTAATGTTGCCTAATATAAATTAGGCTATGCCTAGGTACGGCAAAAGCATTTTACAAATAAAAACAACTTACTAAATCATAAATGGATGAAGTTAACTTCCTATAAGGTCTGATCGAAGGTCTTCCATAAGGTCACTTCCTATTAGGTCCTAATACGTGTTTCCAACCTGTCTTTGAGCCTTTGTTGACTGGACTTGGGGATTTATTTGGTACAAGGAGCACTGAAAACAATTGTTCACAATTACGAGATTATTTATGTGATAGAACTCGAGTCAATCTTTGAATTGCAATTTCACTGTACATCAATATTTGAAAGTTTTTATTTGATTTTGAACAATTTAAAAGGAATAAAAAAGTTACCTCATCTTTCAATACTGTGACCGTCATTGTTAATTGAGTGACTGGTTGAGGCATTTTCTCATTTTGCAGTCATACACTTAGTTACTCCCACCCGTATGATTTTTTAAACATATAACTTTGATTAATATATCTACTGCATTGTGCATATAAACAGATTGAACATTTATATTTCTTAACCTTTGATATGCATAATATAACAATAATAATTTATATTTAAAACGTTAGAATTGACATGAACATTTTTACACGTATAATAATTTGAAGTGTGCATTTGAATATAAACAGTTAGTGACTGACATGTCACCCACACAGGCACATACAAATGCAATTTTAAAATTGAGCTAAGTGAACAAAACTTTTTAAATTAATGCTTTAAATTGCATTTTTTCAAATTGAACATTTGTAATACTATTTGAAAGTGTACATTTGAATATGAACAGTTAGTGACTGACATGTCACTCACACATGCACATACTTTAAAATTGAGCCAGTGAAACAAAATCTATTTTAATCGATGTTTTGATGTTTTACTCAGTTTTTATGGGCTCTTTTGAATCCCATGTATCTTCTTCGTCTGAACTTTGGGAATCAATATTTATCTCCAGTTTAAATATATCCTTATGGACAGAGTGACACATGAAATTGTACTACTTACTGGTAAGTTCTTTATTAGGATGAATGCCATCATACAAAAATTTGAATGATGTTGTTTTAACTTTGCGTTTTTGGATTCTGTTTCTTCCTCGATTTTGTTTTAAATATAAATAAATCCCTGCCCCATCTTACAGAATGTTTATTATATTTTTTATTCAAATTGGAAATACAATCATTAATGTCCTCAAGGTCCTGATCAAGCAGTTTTTGTTGTTCCAGTTTTTGTTCAGGTGAATACATAGGATTTTTGAGTTTACCTTTATTTTCATTATATTTCTCATATTTCTCTAGCATATGGACGGAATATGAACAAATTTAACATGTATACCGTTAGCGTTTTTTTTTTTATACTCTGATGATATCAATGGAATGAGATCATTTTTTACTTCATTTTGAACATAAATTACTTCTACACCACCGCTATGTTTGATTTTTTGTGTCAAATTGCATAAGCAAGCTGCAATTGTTACATAAATATTTACACTGTAATTATAATGTGAGTTAATATTACTAATAGTTAATGAAATTCTATTTGAAATAGTTTGAATTGTTCCACCAGGAATAATTATAATGGTATGTATGTGATATTTGGAGAATTGTGGAAAGTTTTGTAGGAAAATTGGAAGTTGTGCTCCCCGTGAATCTGTGGCCAAAATAAGATGATCCATCTGCAGAAAAAGATATACTATGTAAGATTCATGTTTTATTTGTACACAACGTTACTGATTAATTGGTTTAAAAAAGTGATGTTTGTCTAAATATTAGTGTATTTAAAGCAGATTTACATTCAGCTTTAAGTAGCTCAAATAATTTATAGTTCTCAAGCAGTGAACATACAACATATTTTGTAAATATTATTAATCATATTTGAATTAACAAGCTTTTGACTTTAAAATTGTTAGAATAATTAATATGATATAAATTACAGACAACGAAGAAAATTAACAATACTGTTCAGTTAGTAGCTGGCATGCCACCAACCGTTTAAGAGTAAAAAAAGTTTGTCAATGACAGTGTCTCGTGAAAAAGGCTCAATCAAACTAAGGAGTAAAAAAATAAAAAGTAAACAATGTCAGTATGTAGACTGACTAGAGCACAGAGGTATCTGAGCTCGTAATGGAAGGGGCATGGTACAGAGTTTAGTGTATCACAAACAAAGCAACAACATCAACGATGACGTGCTTAATCAGGGAAATGTTTTGTATATTAGTGCTGGAAAACCAAGTAAGTAGCTGACATGCCAACAGCAAGGAATTAATCTAAACGGTTAATTCTTATTCTTCATTATGTTCTTCTAATTGAAGTAATAATTCCTGAAAGGCAATGTCATTGTCATAATAATCAAACGTTCACGTTGTTTCGCGAGCAATTGAGCTGATCCTTTTAATTTCTGCTTGTCGAGCATGTGTTGTCGGTGTTCTGACTACATGACAGAGGCGATCCTCATTTACAAGGATATCAGTATGCCAATAAAAGTCAGAGACTTCTGTTGAATCCCCAGCTGATTTTGCACGAGATATTGCAACAAATAATGCACCAGTTTTTTTTTTTATTCAAATGAAGTTGTGCCGGGATCAATGACAATGTAGCGGCTACTTTCTCCCTTGCCGATGGTCATCGCTTGACACCTATGTATGGTTGTGCCCCACCCTTATCGCAGTGGTATTTGTTTTCCATTGCAGCTGTGACAAAACAGTCGATTCTTCTTTCAACTGGCACAATAGGTACTATTTGTGGATCCGAGTTAATGAAGGGTGGTCCAGTGTACTTAGGAAAGTTAACCATAACAACATCAGGTTGAAATTTTTTTGTTGTCCGCCCATTTAGATAAATTATATCTTCTACTGTGCGCATAGAACCATTGAAAAGGCCATAAGATACATGAAGGTTACTGGTGAGCTTTACCTTGGCCCCTTTACATAAGTAAAGCATGTTAAGCAAACCATTAGATTTGTCACTTGAGGCAGTATTTGCATGACTGCCATTAATATTGCAGCAATTTTTGCAATGGGGGCAAACTGATTAGCTTTCAGCAACTGTGTTTTGTTATCATTCTGCTCTGCTGTATATGATGGAAAGACAAATAGTCCATTATTGGAAATATCTGTCATTAACTTTTGGCCATAAGCAGATTTTACAGAATTCCACTGAAATGTTTGAAGCCATTTAGCGTCATCTCTAGAAAGACAGTACTGTCTTAAGGACATAAATACATCTTTCGGATTTGTTGGTCAACATTTTGACGAATTATTGTTCCCAGATTTACTGCAACATTGAATTGTTTCCATATTAAACTACCATGCATTCAAGCTGGAGTTTTGCTTTTGCAGTAGTAAACTGGGGAATCGCAGACCGGAGGCAGTTGGACATCATCTACTAAGAATACGACTTCTGGAATTCCACCCCATTCAGTTGAAGATTGTTTCATGCCGTATTTGCAGTGAAATTATATCCATCCAAGAGTATTGCTCCCAACAAGAGATCTTTCATCAACCAACAGTGCAACTAGTTTGCTACAGTTTTCCTGAAGTTGTTGGCCAAGAGCACCATCTGGTATGTTCATCTTTTTTGACGATTTGTGTGCTGTTGGAATTTTCAAAATGCTGAATAATATTTTTCCTGATATTTGATTGGCACTATTACCTGTTGGACATATTACGTCCACTGAATTGTTGCATCCATAAAGCTTTCTTATGGCATATACAATGCATTTTATTAGAAATGACTTTCCTGATCCAGCAGTTCCTGAGATAATCATTCTCAAAGGTTCATATGCTTGTTTGGTTTTGTGTTTAAGTAGGGTGTTGATAATGATGTTAAAAGCTAGTGTTTGATCTGTGTTCATTAAATTCAAATTCATTTCTTGATGCTCAAAGTGACTACTGTTGATTTTTTTCTTCACTGATATTTTCCAGAAATTTCAAACCGAAATCAGATGGATAATCTTTTGAAGTGTGTCCAGTCATGATCTGGGCCACCATCATCAAACAGGAATTCTTCTGCTGATTCTTTGAAGTCAGCTGATGGTCGCAGTGTTTCAATCCAGTCAGGAAATTCTTCCTCATTTTCACTTAATTCAGTGTCAGACTCCAGATGGACATATTCTGGATCATTTTTGGGGGCTTTTTCAACGTCAGCCTTTACAAAGTTGGGACATTGGTCTGTTTGCAAGAAAATGTTCATTCATTAAATCCAAGTTTCGTCTGCTCTTTTTATATCCTCTATTTTACGCCAGTTTGGCCAGTGTAGTAATAGCACTGATCGTGAGTATTCCTCATTCAGTGACCAAACAGCACGCGTAGACCTTCCTGCAATAACTGGTACTCGTCCTTCCTTGCATATATAATTGTACCAAGAACATTTCTTCATCTAGATGCCTAGCTTTGCACATGTCAAGTGGTGTACTTTGAGTTAAAGTTTTACCAGAACGCTCAAGTACTCTGGACCCAGTAAAACTGATGGATTGAAACTAAATAAGAAGATTCCATGTTTGAGATGTCTCTTTTGACAGTTTTTATCAGTAATTTTGTGCAAATTGATTTACCATCAGTTCCATTGCTCTCAGCAGCTGTATTGGCCATTGCATTAAACATTTCCACCATTTCACCTGTAGGTTGATTTCCCTTACAAGAATACCCAGAAACATACTTTTTGTGGCCATAATGTCACTGATTGATGGATTTTTTGGATCACTTGTTGAAAGTATCAGTGATATGTCGCCATTAGCTCGCCATCCTTGTGTATGAAATTAGGAGTGTTGAACAAGCATAGGGTTTTTTCGAGCCATCTCTAATCTAAGGGATTTATTTTTGTCTCTAACAATTGCAGGGTTTGTCCTAATTTGTTTTCCTGGCCCTTTTTCAGTTCCGAATTCCATTCTACATACACCGAACTCGACAATTATGAAAATATTTCATGCTCGGTTTGACTGAGACTGTTAAAGACTTCTTAGTTAAAACAATAAATACCGCATCGTAATCAGTGCTCCAGCTTGGATTTCAAAAGGACAGGGAAATAGATAGATCTAAAAAAAACAGGACAGTCTTTGCGCAACAAGCTCAAAATTAGGCACTGTTATGCAAATCTTTGAGAAAGAGCTTTGTATATAGATGTCCCTTTGAATGAATAATTGCCAATAAAAGATAAAATGTAATGCAATGAATACATGAAAAGTCATCCAACCAACTAGTTTGAAACGCTCGCAGCCCAGGTTCCTTCAGAATGATGATGTTGATTAGCTGATCACAACTAGTTATGGATTGAAATGATGTTTCAACATTTTTGACTTACGAAGTACTTGTTAATATATGACACCAAAAACTGAGGTTACATGTTGCCTTTTATCATATTAATTGATATAAGACAAAAAAAACAACGTGTAATCATAAAGTGCAATTAACTTCCTGTGGCCATCCTATTCGTTAATCTCTGACGTTCGTCGCTAATTATACGTATCGATGAAAGCCTTTTAGCGTACCGCTACGCTTATGATTTTAGATAAAAAAAATTGTCCATGCTGATCTCCTATGTTAAATAATTGTCATCTCACGTTCGCTTAACCTCCGGTGAATTCTGAGAACATTCACCAAATTGCACTGGATATCGCAAACAAATTGCAAAATCACTGACCTCCCTAAATTAACTTTAAACAATGGTCATCTCACATTCGCTAAACTTCAGTTAACTTCTAAGAAAATTCACAACACTTGCACTGGGAATCACAAAAAAGCAAGATCTCTCTATAAAAGTCAATATTTTTACAATTAAGCAAAGTTCTGAGTATTTGCTTCGTCCTAAATGCTCATTAATCAAAATCTCTTGTCATATGCTATAAGTAGTGTTTGCCCGATTGTCGCCGACAATCGATAATCAGTCGGATAACTTCAACGTCGGCGACAATCGAGTCCAATTTTTCAGAATCGATGTCGCTATGTTTGGCTGATGAATGTTTTCTCTCTTTTCGGTAGTAGCTTGCCGGTAGTTTCTTTCCGATTATTTTTGAAGGGAGGTAATCCATCAAGACAGTAATGGATGGCAACAATAACGAAGACCTTTTTCCTTACCCGGGAAAGACGACTTCCCGGATCTGTTAGTATTTGTACTTCCGAAAAATGAAAGATGGAGCTCCAGTTAAAGAAAATTTAGACATGAGCAGAGTCATTTGCACGCTTTGCAGGAAATCCTACGCCAATAAATGTATGAAAATAATACCCCACTCACAATATAACGCTTGTTACGGTTATGTTACCCAAGATATTTTAAAGCCAATTTCGAGTTTAGTTCCGATTTTTGATACTCGGTACAACAACTAGCCATACAATTTCAGAGCTTACTGAACCCTCCTTTTTCAGTTTAATAATTCTGCAGGTTTTTTGTGAGAAAAAGTTGATTCTGTGAGAAAGGAGTGGTGCTGTTTGTCAGTTACATATCTGGTGATGTTATTTTATAATACGACTTTCATGCGTGTTCTATGAATATGTCAAAATTTTGCACACAAAGTTTTTGATAAAAACATATCCTGGTATACAGGACAACAGAAATTATAACATTATATTTTTTATTATTTCCATTTTAACTTATATTAAATCAGTATCTACTGATTTGTTTATATTAACAAAAACTAAAACAGCTAATGAAACAACATGTGCCAATTATCCGATTATCAATCGGTTGAGCCAAGCCGATTTTCCCCGATTATCGATTCTGAAAACTCCAGTCGATTCCTAACACTAGCTATAAGCCTCCGCTATTTCACGACCATATGTTTGGTGATTTATACCACAAGTTAGAATTTTTTTAATGTGAACGCATGGGTAGAAGTTTTCATCAATTTTCAAAGTGAACGCAGTGACAGGAGTTTTTTGAGACCCGCATTATTTCATATAACATGGCATACACCTATATTGACATCATTAAAACAAAGAAAACAAACCAAAAAGAAAATGTGCAAGAACCTGTAATATATTACATGTACATGTTGAAGTTCTAAATAAACAGCAATACCAACATTCAAACGAAATTGTTGAAGATCAGAATTATAGTAATTATAATCCGATCTAGTCCCTGTCAGGCTGCTGTTGCAAAATGGTAAGATTTATCACAAGCTTATTAATAAAAAATGCAGTACTTAAAAAGCTTAAATATATATAAGTAAACTTATTATGTATGACATCAAATAAATTTTAAGCGCTTTTATTTCAAGGCGGCTTAAAGTTTTAACTTCAGTGCCAAGCTTTTTTCTTGATTAAAGGTTATGCCAATGGCCGACTAGCTTTTTGTAAACTTTTGTTTACAGACAGCATTTCCAGCTAACGTCGGATATTCGTGAGTCTCTAAGAAAAACATAAACGGTTTCTTGCTTTTAACGAACAAAATCAAGACAACGGATCGAATCTATTTCATATATGGCATCATCCTGAACAGTTGTTTGATTTAAATAAAGAATCAGTTCAACTTATGTGAAACTTAAAATTTTGCTATAAAGGTTTGCTTCACGTGACTGTCTAAATAAAGACGCATAACATCAGGCGCACTTGTTTATATACGCCGTAATGTCCCGATAGGTATATGCCGAGTACTCCGATCACGTGATAGGTACACCGATCCGGTACAGATGAATAGAGTACAGTTCGGGATACCTTAAAATGACCACCAAAATACTATGTGAATGGAAAACACATATGGGTCCTATAATAGGCAATTTCTCAATATTTCAACTTACGCGTTTTGTTTCGTCGCCATCTTGGAAATAAATGCGCCGAGCTGTTTCGACCGGGCCATGTGGTGTGTCCCGACTTTACCGGAAATACATGCCCACGTAAGTAGCCGGACTGAAACAAGCGTAGATTGGTGTCTCGCGGTATACCTAGGACTGATTCGGGACACTAATCAAGTGCGCCTATTCACAAGCTTTAGACGGGCGGCTTTGTCTAAAGTGACAACGTCCGGTGCCGCTGTTGACCGGTGTTACCCTTCAAAGTTCAAGTTTGGTCCATTATAATATGTCGGTCATCAGGATGACCGACAATTAAATTAAGTATACAAGTAACGCGATTATCGACATTGAAGTCTTTTCCGGTAAACATCTTCTCTATATATCTTGAAAGCAATCAAACATCAGCCTCTACACTATCTTTTTGCATCCGTAAACAGGTGGCATAGTCTAAATTATGCGTTCCGTCTGGTACGTGATATCACTGTTAAACGGTGTTCAGGTTAAAGATCTCAAGTTTGGTCGATTATAATATGTTGGTCATCATCAGGGTGACCGACAATAAGACCTACCTGATGTTTGGACGCCCATTCGCAAAATATCTCTACTAAACTGTCAAACGGTTCAAACTGGCCCGGCTTTGATCCCTCTGGTTGCTTTGTTTTTCTCCGGTACAAACTCTTGATATCCTGTAATGAAATGTTAAAAAAATATGAAAACATACTTCAAGAAAAAAAACAACATATTATACAAAAGATAGTTTTAGCTTTAGTGCCAGTGGAACAAATTTTTTTTTGACCGCTATCTATGCCTTAATTCATCCCAGCAAAACAATACGAAACGGGCACTATGCAAACATGTCAAATTCTACTACACCTCATCTCTAAAACAAAAAAGCAGCCAGTCAAGACTCGAAAAAATTGCCGTAAATAGTCTCCCCGTCCATTCAATCAGTGATGTTGTCAAGAACGCCCATTTAAGACCATTTTACACGATACATATGAGTTCAGTTCAAACCGAGCCTAGTCGGCGTGGACAGTAATATGCATTTCCATTATTCTTCTTGAACAGCCTCAAACCGAGCATGCAATATTGTGGTTATTTGCAACGCATTGTAAAGGGAGGTCACTACTTTTGTTATTGATCTTTGTTAGAGACTAAAGTAATTCACTGACATTATTCCGTATAAGTTACGATAGATTTAACAAACAAGTATACTCCGGTAGTTTTTTTCCAATCTTTGAATATATTTTGTGAAAATGGCGAAGAGTAGCAACGTAAACGATTTCACAAAAGAAACTTGATTTGTTAAACAAGAATAACAAGAGAGAAGCGCCAGAAAAAAAAACGTCCGTAATTATTTCACAAAAAGACAGTTACGTGAAAAAAATCAATGCAATTTCTCATCTTATAAATGGTTAAAATAACATTACTATGTTTATTACGTATTTGCTTAATTTAACACCACTATCATTGAACGTTATGATATGAAAACGGCAAGATAAAGGTCGTGCGTGAAGACAACTTCATCATTATTTGAGCTATTCTCTTCAATACTGTAAACATGAAAATTATGCATAGTCTGCTGATTACATTAATTGTTGTTGAGCTTTGTCTATATTAACGAAGTGAACTATTTCAGTATAAACATCAAGTTAAATCTGGATTTTTACATCAATATTTATAATAGTCCCGAGAAAAGCATGCCAGGTTACATGTAAGTGGTAAGAAATGCAAACCCGAAAATCAACATCAAATTTGTTAATAAAGTTTTGCAGGTGTACTTGTTTTGAAATCAGAACGGGCATATTCATGGTGTAAGAAACGGATCATTGCCGATATAAGGTATCATTGCTCTGTTCATAAACGTGTTACATCCTTAGTCGCTGCCGTCCTGTCTGAGTCTTGTTTGTCGATTTTATTTAATTTACCATTGAACAAAGATGAATGAAACCTTATAAACATTTTTCTGCAAAATAAATGTATTTAAACTTTGATCATCATCAAATTTTGAGTAATATATGTTAGTCTTATATTCGGTTCAAGTATATCGGTTATGTTGGCGTGATGTGGTACATGTAGTGATTTAATCGTTAATAATCTTCGAAGTTTTAAAAGTGGCCAACTGTAATGAAAAGGGCTTCTCAATTGTTCAAACTATGCTTTCAAACTGCAGCCCTATGGTTGGTTTGCATCAGTTAAGATAACAGTGAGTATAAACAATTACGTTTAGTAAGCAAAGTTGATACACTTGTTAAAAGAACAAAAGTTAATCCAAACTAGTTTAGATGAAAAATACGTTTGTGATATGCGAGTCTGAAAACAGGAAGATATTATACATTAAAAAACAGGAAAATAATTTTGTTTCAAAAACAGGAAGATAATATTTCTTCTGTCATATTAAGTTTTGTCTGTACAAAAATATAACAAGAGGGTCCATGGGATCCTGGGTCGCTCACCTGCGAACATCTGTTCAATGGTTCGGACAAAAATTAAGACCACTAGAGTTCCAACAATCTTTTTCTATAATTTGACCTAGTGACCTAGATTTCAAGGTCATATGACCCAGTTGACCTAGATATCATCGAGATAAACATTCTGACCAAGTTTGAAGAAGATCGCATCACAATTAAGACCGCTAGAGTGCGGACAAGCTTTTTCTTTAATTTGACCTAGTGACCTAAATTTCAAGGTTACATGACCCAGTTTCGAACATGACCTAGATATTATTTGAATAAACATTCTGACCAAGTTTGAAGAAGATCTGACCAAAATTACGACTACTAGAGTGCAGACACGCTTTTCCTATAATTTGACCTAGTGACCTTGATTTCAAGGTCACATGACCCAGTTTCAAACTTGATCTAGATATCATTAGGATAAACATTCTGACCAAGTTTTAAGAAGATCGGACCAAAATTACGACCACTAGAGTGCGGACAAGCTTTTTCTATAATTTTGACTTAGTGACCTAGATTTCAAGGTCACCTGACCCAGTTTCGAACTACACCTAGATATTATTGAGATAAACATTCTGATTCAAGTTTTAAGAAGATCGGACCAAATTTACAACTGCTAGAGTGTAGACAAGCTTTTTCTTTAATTTGACCTAGTGACCTAGTTTGAAGGGTCACATGACCCAGTTACAAACTTGACCTAGATATCATTAAGATAAACATTTTGTTCAAGTTAAAAGAAGATTGCTCTATAATTAAGACTGCTAGAGTGCGGACAAGCTTTATTTATAATTTGACCTAGTGACCTAGATTTCAAGGTCACATGACCCAGTTTCAAATTTGACCTAGATATCATTGAGATAAACATTCTGACCAAGTTTAAAGAAGATGGCACCATAATTAAGACTGCTAGAGTGCGGACAAGCTTTTTATACAATTTGACCCAGTGACCTAGATTCAAAGGCCACATGACCCAGTTTCAAACTTGACCTAGATATCCTTGAGATAAACATTCTGACCAAGTTTGAAGAAGATTGGACCAAAATTCAGTCCGCTAGAGTACGGACAACAATTGTGGACGGACGGACGGACGAACCCCCCTAACAAAAGCTCAACCTTTCACTACGTGAACAGGTGAGTTAAAAAACAATTATAATAAAAACTTATTCAAAAATACCCACATGTAGCTGGATAAAAACGCAATTTCTGCAATAGCTTTGCATACATTCGTAAATACTTCGGGAAGATTGCGAGAATAATGAGTTTAAGTCAGTTATCATTGTGGCGAGCTCGGGGCAAGTGTGAGAATGGTACATCCTAATACCCGGTTTAAACCCTCAGCGGCAATTTACACTGACCGTTCCAAGGCGGTAACCTCTTGGGTTCAAAGTTCTGTTAATTGTTAGTGGTGTTTGTTTTGATGCTGATCATTTTATTAACTAAGATCTCTCTTTTTATTCTTCTGTGCTCTGTGAGGAGGCTGTGTCTGCTGAATGCGACATGTTCTAATATGCATATTTTGCATTATGGTTTTGTCTGTACTGTTTTAACTGTCTCTCTCGCATTTAAAAATGTGGGTAGCATTTGCATTTGCATATAAGTTATTATGTATGTTTGTTTTGTTTGACTTACTAGGACGTACTGTGTATTAATTGTGTTACTGTTCTTGTTTGTGTTTCTTACCATGTCATACTGTTTATTGACTGTTTTTCCTGTTTATATGTTCATGGGCCTTATAGGCTTATTACATAATAAAGATATCATATCATATCATATCATTTTGTAGGTGAAAGAATAATATATACATCATAAAGTGGCAAGTCAATAAGGTCTACTATCATGGCCTAAGAGAGTAAATTGTTATCTTATTTCTTTTCAGTCATGTTCTTTTAGTCAATCAACATTAACATATAATATTTACCTCACATTTCTCTTTTCCCAAGTTGTTTTTAAACTGAAAAAAAAGAAATAGGAGACAAGTACAATAAAACCGAGTTTAAATACCTGCTTATCTTCATTTTCATGTCTTGTTGATGAATGTTCCTCAGCTGCTGCTGAAAAACGATACAACTATTTGAAAGATCAGCATATATTGTTTTGTCTAAATAATTGCATTTCTGACAACAGACACACTGAACAAGCTACTTAATTACATAAACAAGAACTGAGACAGGACATGACATACAAAGAACAATTTCATGGAAGAAATGTTTAAGTAGGACAAAGATAGTCATGAGATAAAGAACTCAAACAATGTGTAAAGAAAAGGTTAATAATTTTCGCAGATGTTCGCGGGTTTAATTCTTAAAAGTACCTGTTAAAGAGTGAATACAATTTTTAGGCCTGTGAATTTGGACGCCTAAGTGGGGCATTCACTTGAAAAAGGTCACCTTAAATTTTAAACTCAATTCACCTAAACATTTCTATTAAATAATTTTAAAAGGTTCAAGATAAATAAGATAATTTGCATATGAATACACAGTTTTCAAGGTATTTATTGTCACAAACATATCCACAATATAAATTATTCAAATTATTTAAATATTAATTCTAAATGTTATACGGTGGTTACCAGTGAGAAGAACATAAATAATCAATAGTTTTACTTATTTAACACTTTTACAGGTTTAGTTTCTTATTTATGATGTAACAAAAACATATTCGAAGAGGCTTGGGTATCTTTTTTCACCATTAATTTTGCCTTTGCAATTTTTAATGTGACACTATCTTATTACAGTTGACAACCGTGCATAAATAGAAAATTATTTATTGTCAAGAAGCAATCACGCAGAACAGTTGATAGCCTAGTGACCACCAATTCTACAAATTCTAAACAAACCTTTTAGCTTTACCGAAAAAGGGGGCATGATTGTATGGAATCCCTTAAATAGTGTCTGTTATCGTCATTATATTTCGTTAACCTTAAAGTATTCATCATAAAAATAGTACTAATTGGTCAAGGAAGTTGTGATTAGAGTTTTATTTTTATCTCGTATTTTATTTTACAGCTTGCTGAATTTCATATCATGAATTCCCAATATACATTTGTAACACTGATCACGAATTATGTGAAAAACATCACAAATCTTAAGTACAATATAAAGTTTAAGGAAGTAAATGCAGTTTCGTTATGTTCCTTAGTTACAAATTAAAGAATTTAAAAAGGAAGTAAAAATGTAGTTTTACGTTCTTTTGCTATGCGTACCTAGTACAATGTAGAATCTTGAACGTAGATTATAGATACGCGCTACATTCAAACTCCTGATCCGTGTTGAACTTTTCTGGTGGCTTTAAAGGGTCATATTCGTTAGATAGTGAGATACAGTGAAACCATGTAAGAGCACCTCGTTAATTGTGCAGAAGTGTTCTTAATAGTGGCCTTGCTTCACTTGTAGAAAATGTTGCAAACTGTTCACAGGGACATTAAAATTCTCTGCGACAAATTTTCGCACACAAGCCTCAAACGATGAATTCGCTTGGGTATAAATTCGCCCAATGAATTATTGCTATTTAGAAATATGAGTACATGGTAAATTTTCGCCGGGGTTTAAATGGAAGCTTATATCTTATCGCAAAAAATTCGTAATTTTTACCCCGCGAAATAAAATGATACGCTGTTATACACTGATAAAAAGTATTTAGTTGTTATCAGATAAATAACGCCGAATAATTTGTGTTATCAGTACAGTTCAACCTGTGAACAAAGACTACCTGTAAACAAAGATCATCTGTAAAGAAAGACCACGTTGTATTTGACCCTTTGACTGGTTACAGGTCAAATCTACCTGTGAACAAAGACCACTTATTTATGAAATAACCTCTAGGCCTGAAGGTTATAAAACCGAGTTTGGAAACCAGTCTCAAATCTCAAGCATCTGATTGGCTGAAATGGCGACTGATGCCTGAGATTTGAGACTGGCTTCCATGCTCAGTTTTATAACCTTGGACACGGGTTTCCCTCGAGTGGCCTTTGAAGACTGGTTTGACTGTAATTTTGTGGTATCCTGAACATTGTTAAGAGTATTTTGTCGATTTGTATCCGCGCGAATATCATTAGTGGCTTTTTGCGTAAAACACTGTCCCCGCGAAATTAGGTAATAGCACAATAGTAACCGGCAAAGGGAAAATCTCATTAATTTATTGTTTCCACATTACAGACAAACAGCTTCATGCAAAAGATAATCTTTGTAAAAATTTTTTAACCCACATGTTTATTTATTTATTTTCGTATGATTCATTACTGCTAGGTATTTGGACATCTTACTTAAAAATTGTATAACTAAAATTTTTCAAAACAAGATTTTCTAAAATAGGTTCGGCTGAAACTTACAAAAAAAGGTTAATCGTTGTTAATAGAAAAACTAACTTTGTATTTAATTTTAGTAGTTGATTTCTAACTGAACATCTTTAATATACGTTAAGCTTTGTTTTTCTCTTCAGTATAACATCGTTTAATAAAACTGCATTAAACTAGCATAAGACCAGTTTCTACTTCTTTATAAAGTTAAAGTTTACAAAATATTAAGTACAATTGCAGGAAATTTGATTTAAAGGGAACAACTAAACTTGCTGTAAGTAATTTAGTGTAGAATTAAATATCAATTTTAAGTTCGAAAATTAAATGTGACAAATACGACTAACGTTAACCGTTTCGCTAAATCATGAAAATATGAAAGATATGTTTTCCATCATGATATTTTTATCTCTGTGTCAGTCGACTAGAATGTATATAGTTTTATTTATAATATATAGTCGAACCTGTCTTACCAGCAACCTGCATTCAGCTACCACCTTTCTTAACAGCCAGTATGAGTAAGTCCTAAACTGAATTTTTGTTTTGATATTAACATCTCTGAAGCAGCCACCTGTGTTAAGCTGCCATTGTGTTACTCGATTATGTGGTTGCTTAATACATGTTTGACTGTACTTCAAAATATAAATTGCCGTTCTCGCGCCCCGGGTAACACGACATCCTTGACTTGACCGATTCTCCGCCTCGAAATGAGCCCTGATACCAAAGGGGATGCTGCAAAATCAAAATTGAAATTAAGTGTACTTTTAACGAATAAATTTAATAGATGAAGTGAATAAAGTACTTTTGTTTTCGGAAAAAAGTTAACTCAAAGTCTTATTCAAATAAGAAATGTACCAAAATGTAAATTTTAAAATATAAATAAAAGTCGATTAATAATAAATAAATAAAAACCTCTTAGCTAAGCTTTGGAAGACGATTGTAAATAAACATCAGACTTTGCAATAATTATTAATAATACTTAATTAAGCTTTTTTTAAAAAAAATGCATGACTTATACGCCTTTCCAATAATTCGATGAGTTTATTTGGTTACCTCCCCTGTCCAGTCACGTGACTGCTCTACGGGAAAAATGATTGCTCGCTGTAATAACGTAATATTATAGGGAATATGTACCTACAACTTTCTTTTTTATCATAAAATTCTTTTTTGAAAATATATTTTCTTTTTGAACTAGTAATAATACATCAGCGGAATGATATTTTTGAAAAAATAATTTATAAAACAATCAAGTTTCTGAAATTGACTAAAAGTGTCAAGTCATTATTCCTCGCGTTAAACACTAAACGACTTGAACTAACAGCCAGTCGCAGTGTTCTCTCCACGGCTTAATTGAGTCTCGTTTCCGGATAAGCGTGTCTAATTAACTACTGACATCATGTTATGATTATGTCGGCGGCGATTGATTTTGAAGGCGGCATGCCATAAACATGTCAAATTGTCTCGTACACGGGGTCATCTGTCAATTATTTAAAGTGGCAGATATCATTGACCAATAGAGATCGTGTAATTACTATTTGCAAGGTATCTACACCTCCCAATTCTTATATATTTCGGAGTCCTTTAACTACTGGATGTGCCAGCAAATGTATGATTTAGCACTTATATGGATTCTTAATCAACATTATGACAGGTTATAGAAACAAAAGCCGTCAATAAGAAACAAATCTTGTCAAAACATTATATATATGTTTAATTAAGTGTTTGGGCTTTTATGCCAAAATTGCAAACTGTCAAACCTAAGAAATCTAAATTGGATATGCAACCAAATTGTAATATAAATATTCCCATCTTTTTGGAAGCCGGCATCTGAATCCCTGGATTTTATTCTACGAATGATACTATTACAACAAACAATCAGATTACTGATCCTGTTTGATTTCAAGACAAAATCAATCATATTTGGTTGTGAAGTATACGTAACATTTTAAAAATTCAAATTATTTATTCTTTGACCATAAACGCCATATTTTTTAGGACAATTATATTGTTCAAATAGGTAAATATCAACAAGTTTAGATTGTAGTTTTTTTTCTACAGATCATGTAACCAGATGTTGACATATCACAATTTCCGGTCAATAGCGCATTACCAGTCTTAGCAATTTGCAACATTTTTACCAGTAAAATATATTTTCCGCAGAAAAGATATTAAGAAGAAATTATATTGTTGTACAGAATTCGTAAAATTAATGCTTATGTTTGTCCAAATTGCGTTTCATACTGCCTACTACTAACAAGAATGGTACATGTTCTTAAATCATTAAAAATCTAAATATCTAACAAATACTGAAAATAAAAAAGTCTGGCTAGAATAACAGACCAGCAACTTATTTTTTCACCGCCGGGGACGAACGCAGACCTGCAATATAGTGGATAATGTTAGCTATTATGTGCTTAAGCCATTAGTCCGATCGTTCAGCTATCACGCAAAGTCTCGTTTTTGATTGATTTCCGGTCGCGGGAAGTAACTCGTACATGACTGCGAAACTGTTTATTGGAAAGGCGTATAGTAGAGCGGCTAACGGAAAAATTTAAAAAAAAAGCTGCGAATTGTGATAAAAGCATAAAACTTTGCACAAATCATGTTTGAACTAATGCAAATTAAAGTGGATATGGAGGCAGTTCATAAAACAGTTACTTCCGGTTTACTTCCGGTTTTATTCAAAATGATCACCATTGCCATTAAACTTATCGATATCATTACACTCAGCAAATGTTGTGAGCTACTGAACTATAAAATAATAATCATTATTTCATCTGTTGCTATAAAATGTAACAATTTTTTAGCCAAAAATGCCCAGGTACTTTGCATGATAAAGGGCGTGCCGAAATCTTGACATCGCGGGCAGAAATCCCGTATCACGAATTATGGCACGTGGTTACCATTGATACAGGATAAACTTTTACATTTGAAGATGGTGACAATTGTGATCGATTGTGTCCCAAACAAGATTTTGGAGCTAGATGCAAGAAGTAACATATTTAAAAAGAACATGCATGCAAACACGAGACATAGTCTAAGAGCGACAAAATGAAAAGAGAAACATGGACACATTGTATACCTGGGGATAACTAAGAACAAAAAGCACTGTTCAAATCATGTTCCTTCATATTTCCTTAAGGCTTTATGCCTATTATTCTTTGAAACAAAATATGCCTTTTATGTTTTTGTTGAATTGAAGCTCGTAGCAGCGTTATGAGAATGAAACACTCACAAATAACAGCCTTTACATAATCATACCGCTGTAAAACACTTCCAGTATCAAGGGGTCTAACCTAAAGTAAGAAGACCGATGCTTTAAGTCAGCCATTTCATGGAGAGTGGTGTCAATTGGTGATAAAATAGAATTGTTTTGTTTATATCGACCACTAATTCAGTAAAGTAAGTACATTTTCTTGTATTATAGGTATTGTGTATGAGATAACCACCTAGCCGCTTGTTTCAGACATCTGCTTCTGGTCCGTTTTTGTCTGTCCATGCAGTGGTTAAAGCGTGAAAGAAGGGATAGCGACATAGGGGTCCAAACTCTGCAATGTCTGCAGACTTATTTTTTGGAAAATGACTTTTTTGCATAATATGGCTCATTTTATATAAATACATAATATAATTAAAGAAAAAAAGTTTTTGAAAATAAAATTTACTTAATATTGCAAATTTGTCCAAAGGTTGTATCTCATATTGGATAAATTTTGTGTGCAATACGGTTGTAACTCGGGTTACATCCGTGTTGCACAAAAAGACATTGACTTTACTGATGAGTTGTAAGTGGAATAGAGATGTAACTCAGTCTTTATATGGACATTATTTATAAAATAATGAAATTTATCAATATAATGAATTCCAATTTATCTTAGAAATATTAACTAATCCTATTACATATTTAATATGCATGTTCAGCTTTTCACTTGGAATGTGCTTTTTTTTCTCGAAATTAGGAGTACACTTTAGTAATTTCAATGACAAATTTATATTTATCAAGCTTTTTAGATTTAATAAATTCTTTTGCATACCCATCAATTTGACAATATAACAAAATAATTATAGGTTATGTTGTGTTTGATATTTTGTGATCAAATTTTATAAACACAAATGTTATTATTTATTTTTCTAGACAGTAAACTGTTACGGAAGCTATTGGAGATCATTGTGTGGAACATCACGTAAATTTTATATTTAGATTTTTACAGCTTTGAAAAAAACATATTCTTTTAAAATAATGAATGAAAAAGAAAATTGAAAGCAATCAGAATTATCCCTTTACTACATTTATTACGAATTCCTATCGCTTGATAAGGCTCCTATAGGCTTCTTGTTCAAAAATAACCTACTTAATCTAAAAGTGAACACTGTATATCCTGATCAGACAGCATGAATGTCCTAGTTGATCTGGATCTACACTGTTTTCCCATGGGATAACAGTGATATCTCATGGAGTTAAAGGTTATTATTACATGAACTATAAATAGACGCAACGCGATTGGTCACACTCCCAAAATAACCGAGTCAATAAATCTAGATATTGACCCGCTTTCTCTGATATTGACCTGTCTATAAATAGAATGCGAAAGTTTCCATCTTTTATATTATTTATAGTTAATGTAATAATAGTTATTTTAATGACGTCATTTACGGCGCGTTACCGTTGACGTTATATTTCGCGCCATTTATCGTTCAAATTAGCTTGATAAGCTGCACGGAGTCCACTTGAAATTAGTCTTAATTGAAGATTTCTAAAACATAACTATTTATAGTTCATGTAATAAAACATTTATTTACTTATTAGCTGGGAAATATGCTGTTAATATTGACCGCAAAAATCGTTATTGACCTCGGCTATCGCCTCGGTCAATAACGATTTTTTAGGTCAATATCACAGCATATTTCCCAGCTAATAAGTAAATAATTGTATAATGAAGACTGTATTCTGATTTATCTAATAGAATAACTTCTCTTTCTGTTTAAAAGAAAACAAGACATAAAATGATATGTTGGCATTATGATACTCTTAAAATAACCTTAACTCATTCCTTCATACAACACATGTACATTGCATCACATGTATGATAAAAACAAGAAGTCAAGAAAATATTGGCATTATTATATTTGTTATATATGTATTAAGTTGCATCTTGCAAAGAGTGTTAATTTATTTATGCAATATAAATTCTTAATATCCTTCAGGCAACAATGTCACAAGTTAAAGAACAAAATGATTTTCTGTTGCAAAAAAACCCTAAAAGATATGTAATTTTACATCAGCATCTTTGACACCTTGGAAAGATGCTTACTCTTCCATCTCTTTTTTGTGGGGTTGCGAGTTCAAAACATGTATTTTCCTTTTTCATTATTAACTTAAGGCATTAAAAAAAGAAAGATAAAATATAATTTCTCTATCGTGAAGTCATAAAACATAATTTTAGGAAAATTTGATATTTTTAAGTTGAGGTGGATTAAGTCACATAATCTTTGATGTTTAACTCAAGTTTGCAGAAATTGTAGTTTGAATTCTCAGCATTTTATTTACAAAATAAAACTCTTTTTAACTATAAAATCTGTGACATTTTGGCAGAATTTGTCATGTAAATTTCTTAAATAAATGGATGTTTATAAATTGCAGAGATGGCATAAAAGATAAAAAGTAAGAAAATAGCATGTCATGTTTAATTCTGTTTTCTGATATCTGGTAAACAAACTCCAACTTCTCTTCTTTTCCATGTCTGCCCACCAAATCGGTAATAATTGATTGTTTGAAAATGCAATAAAATTCATACATAATAATGAAATAATGGTTAATCTTGACTCCATAGTTACATCTTTATTGCATGGGCAAATATTGTAGATCCAGACAAGTTGGCACATCTGTACTGTCTGATCAGGATCTACACTATCCGCTTTTAGATTCATCAGGTTATTTCTGACCAAAATGTGACCCGTGCAGATCCTGATTAGACAGCGGCTGATTTTGATTTACACTGGTCGACAAAGTGATAAATTCCATATATGGAGTACGGGGTTAATAACTTAATATGTCCCTATCTAGAAGAATCCAAGAGTTACAATTCAATCAAAAATATAAACCATATCATATTGATGGAAGTTCATCACATCTTATAAATGATAGTGTCTCTAGTTGGGAGCGAACCCGCACCGTCACGGCGACAGCGCCTAGCCATGCAATTCCTGCGACGTAACCAACTGAGCTAACCGGGACAACGCCAGAAAACGTTGATCGGATAGCCCTAATATACGTAACAATCACTGCATGACATCGGTAACGGGTTAATTTACTGATAACAGTACTGACTAACTGTACGGGGAGACTTTTGACGGCCGCCACACTGCACAAATAGCTCTTCTGTGAATTTCAAATGATAGTGTCTCTAGCTGGGAGCGAACGCGCACCGTCACGGCGACAGCGCCTAGCTTTGCAATTCCTGCGACGTAACCAACTGAGCTAACCGGTACAACGCCAAAAAACGTTGATTGGATAGCCCTGATATACGTAACAATCACTTCATGACAATGGTAACGGGTTAATTTACTGATAACAGTACTGACTAAATGTACGTGGAGACTTGTAACGGCCGCCACACTGCACAAATAGCGCTACTGTGAATTTCAAATGATAGTGTCTCTAGCTGGGAGCGAACCCGCAACATCACGGCGACAGCGCCTAGCCATGAGCTTCCTAAATATTTCATTAATAACCAAGTGGTGGCTTTTAAGAAATAACCCAGAAACAAATGGTACAGTAATGCTCAAATTAAAATTGTCATTACTGGTGTTTCAATAAGGAGTCATGTGACCCTACCACAAAAAATGAATCAGAATATTATGAGTATAATTATAGTTGTTTTCAATAGTGATGAGAATCGGATGGCTGAAGTGGAATCGATTAATCGGTCCGATTCTGATACCTGTCCGATCCGATTAATCGGAAAGAATCGGAATCAGACGTCATCAATAAACTGTAGTGTACATTTTGTACCAAAAGCATACCTGTCTCAATGCTTTCATATTATTATTGGACAACTTTTGTTATTTTTTTTATTTTTTTAGTTTACAAGATAAATGACTCTACTGCGTTTTGTACTGCATTGACCTGTTCTGTTTCTTTTCAGGTAATAAGAGCCTTCAAATTATTTTTTTTTTCAATTTCGATGATGTGAATATTATTATTATTATTTAGCTCGTCAAAAATAAAACCCGAAATTTTTTTCACAATTCTAAAATGTGGGTGGGGTACCTTTGTTGCTTTAATACGTCTTGAAGCATATTCTACAGGTATCTGTCGAGGTTTTCCTTAACTGGCGCCAAACCCGGACACCCTGGTTTCATATAAAAACCAAAATATCGCCAAGCCTCAGATGTTGTATTACCAGGGCATTTGGAAAGTTGATAATTATTTCGATCACCGACAGGCCATATGTTCTCCATGTTTAAGAGCAGTTATATTTATAAGAAGTAACACAAAGACGAATAAAGCGCGAAAAGATATACACTGGACTGTCTCCGTGTCGCAGACATCAGTCAATTGTCTTCAAAGTGGGTTTTACTTATAAACAGAATTAGCGACTAGAATCGATTCTCTGTACTCAGAATCGATGTCGCCGACCTTGAAACTTCAGCGACAATTACTCGATTATCGGCGACAATCGGAACATCACTAGTTTTCAAATATCTTAATTTTTTATGTAATTGTTTAACCCTTTACTCCATATATACACCTTTTCACGCATGTGCAACCAGTGTAGATCCAGATCAGCCAGCACATCTGTGCCGTCTTATCAGAATCTGCACTGGTCGCGTTATGGTCAAAGATAACAAATCAAAAAGCAAACAGTTTAGATCCTGATCAGATAGCAAGAATGTGCCAGCTGATCTGGATCTAAACTGCTCACCCTTGCAATAAAGGTGTACATGTATCTATGAAGGAAAGGGTTAAACTTCATTTTTATTTGTGTGCAAGTTGCAATGAGATATTTGTTTTAACTTAATATGCAACAGACAAAATATTGTCTATTTATCTGCATATCATTTACCTTTTTTCATAATTTCTCTTGCATCTAAATGACCTCAAGCCAGAATGGGGTGGGATTATAAGTGGAATAATTAGAATTTGCTTGTAATTTGCTTCAGTTGAAATACCTGATAACACCGTAAATATTTTATGATAAGTTGCGTCAGGTCAAAAATAAAAATTGATGAAAATTGATTTTTAATTTTTTAGCATATTTAACACATTATGTGAACAAAATAAATGGTGATTTTGTGAATGTTTAATTAAAACAAAATGCATTCACATCTGTCTTATTTTAGCGATATAAATTCCTTTGTTACAAACACACATTTTTTAGTGTACAATACTTTCAGCAAGAAAATGTTAAAATTGAATTTTTGTCCAATATCCTTGTGTTGAAATAATACTTAGTAAATAGTGTTTTGTGAAAGAACAAATATTATTTTCTTGAAGAAAAGAATAAAATATTTATGAAAAGTACAGCAACCATGCAAAGTCACAAATAAATAATTACAGTTTAGTTTTAGTAATAGTTTTATGTATTTAACAAGTGTATTTAAAACAATAGATATTACTCTTACATAATTATTATTATAAAATTAAATAAGTATACATTTAGCACTTTAAGAATTTTTATGAATAATGTTATTAAAAATAAAATATTCTTGTCATTTCCAAAAGTGTTCTTCCAATTCAACTTTTATCTGAGTTACATCTCTTTCGCACTAAAACACTGTTCTGATTTCTGTCCAATTTTAAGTGGAAAACGGTTGTAAGTCATATATTTATAAATAACACTTTTGGAAATTATTTTTTAACATTTCTTTTTTATTAGTTTATTTAGAACATATTTTGTCATGTGAATATAAATAGAAAAGAATAAACTTTAAAATATGAGAATCACAAATTAGTTTTTTGTTAATACTGAAAACTTTTCAAAAAGTGACTTACAACCGTGTTGCGCTCAACCCACGATTTGTTATTGTTTTTATTCCGTTTTAATGTAAAACTTTTAATTTTAAACAGCAAAGAGCAATAAAGTAGAAAGCATTACAATTTCAATTGAAAATTTGTATGGAAGTTAAGGCCACGATAAGTTAGCGTTGAAGAATTCAATTAAATGATTCGTCCCTATCGAAATTAATCAAATCCTTTGAGTTCTGATCCAGCAATAAAGAGGGAAACAATGAATCTGGTATCACTTTCTAAGGTTTCTGCTCTGCAGTCTAGCTAAGATTTTTTTTTATATTTACTGGTTCGTGGTTGTGTCTCCTATGTCTTACCGATAATAATGTGTAGTGCTGCAGTCCGTGCTTTCTTATTTTGCAACATCTACATTTCATGTCATAAACAGGACTGAGACGAAACGGATCTTAAAGTTTCTTTGTTACATGTTAGTTTAAATCTCTGTATTCATCAGTACACCGGTTTACCTTAATGTTTTGTCTGCGGTTACTTCAGTTGGTATTACATATCTGCAGCTGTTACCCGTACACTTGATCTTTAAAATGATAAGGTTTCTCAATTGTGAATAAAATTACAAAATTACAAATTCTTTAGTATAGAATTTAAACTAAAAAGGATACTTCAGCAAATTTGATCATTGTGTTACAAGTTGAATAGTAAGTTATTATGCAAATGTAAATTCTATCTGCTGTAATCTACGTCAAAAGGAAGATCTTATATCACCAGTGGTGGAGTAACTAGATCTAAATTTTAGTTTTTAACTTGAAATTCCCAGAATAATGTATCAGTATGTTTTACAAGAAAAATGACATATAATCATAGCTTAAATTACCTCGTACTCATGTTAGAAATATACCAAGAATAAATATAGAAATATTATTTAGAAACAGTGGCGTATCCAGAGGGAGTTCGATTTTCCCGATTTTTTTGTCCCGGGTGGTTCGAGGTTCGAAGTTTGTGGATACGAATCAATATTAATGGTTTCCAGAAAGAAATGGACAACAAGTTGGGTGCAAAATTGTTTCATTTGAAAAATGCGGCCTCGGTGATCGTATCGATTGTCAAAACTTGGACTTCACGGTCATACTTGCTCTCAATTTAAACCTGTGTATTATCAATAAACAACTTCACACCCCTGCACACTTGCCACTGTATGTGACCAATCTGCTTTAATTGTAATCAGAATACAAAGAAGTCAATTGTAAATCAATGGAAAACTTAGTATTGCATGTTTCTTGCGTCCCCAAATCTATCGTCATGGGCATTTGATAAATCACCGGACCTTTGAAACTTATTAAAATTCGCAGTTTGGGTCTGTGGAATAAAATGTAACTTTCATTCTTATTCATTCATTATGGTTAACGGATGATTTTATTTAAGGTTGAATAACACCAAATCACGCTGTATCTCTCCGTGATCCATTCGCATGAAGTCTTTTTTAATATATGCTTTATTTTTCTCTTCATCTGGGGGCCTTTTAACTGTTAGAAAGCAATTTCATGCCTATATCTTGTTTGGTAGAGGCGTACTAGTTCTGGAGAGAGGATGTGTATTTTTGGCACCGTATTTGTGATATCGCGTTTAAAATAGGGTCTGTTCGGTCAGAGATCAGTAATTTTCTTACAAGTAAGTTAACCCCCTATTTCCTGTGAGTTTTTAAATAGATGAAGTGTAGATCTTCACGGCAAAATATGGTTGTCTAGAAATTAAGATGACAGAGATCATTCCGGCTCGCCCACGGACGGCCGGATATAAGGTAGGAATTTACTATGAAACAGCGAAGAAACCGTTTGAACGGAAGTTCGTGGTTCCCGCTTTCTCTATTGTTTCTTTTTTGGATGTAGGAAATCAGTGTGGGAATACCTCTTTTCAATCCTTTAATAGCATTGGATTATAAAATAGCAGCTAATCAAATCGTTGTTTCAAAAGCAACTAGTCAAAAACCGGAGTTTCCTGGCCTTGGTCATCTTGACGCTTAGCCTTGTAGACAAAGTACGGTGTACGAACGTTTCCTGAGGTATTTGTCTCTAGAATAGTTCGACAGATGTTTTATATAGACTCACGCACAGTTCATAAATATATAAGAAGACGACATTCAATTAAATTATAAACGTGCCGTCAACAAATTTTAAGAAAAATAAGATCTAGTAACTTAGTAGTAAGATATCTTAATAATGAAGTGGTATCTGAGTTTAAAACATCTTTTATGTCTATATTTAATTATACTATAACTTAATAATCTAATTTAACTTTCTGCCTGACCTGTCTGAGCCCGATTTTGTAAAGTTAAATATTTTTGCCACACACAATTCTTTATTTATTGTTCATGTTTTTGCATGCAAAAAATTCAAAGCGTCAACATAAAGCCTCATTCATTTTGATGTACGAGCCGTCTACTAGCTTTTTTAAAAGCTATCCTTGTGTTTAATGTACATTGAATATTGAGAATTTAACATGGAGATCTCTGGGAATAGGGTTAACTTTGGTTCAACCTTTAATTGTTTGGTTCTTTTCGGGGTCATGATAGATTTGATTATTTTAGGGATATAATGGTCCGGGTCAGTGTTAGTTTGCTTAATTATGTGTCATATTTACTCTGGACAGATTGTAGACCCTTTCTCCGTCGTTATCAGAAAATAAACAGTAAAACATCGTGGTGGTATAGATTGCATCGAAGTAAATCTAATCCCCATGCGGCGCTCAATGTCAAATTCCCCATATAAAATTTTAATTTACTAAAATAAATTTGGTTCGCGCGACTAAAAGCGAAAGTAGGATTTCCGAAAGGATACGGAAATCGAGATCGCGCATGAAGTGGTCTATTCGTCAAAAAATCGGTGCTAAATATAATTCCATTATATTTAGCTTCTTAAAAGTTCGTTATCAATAATTTATCAAAATCATTGAAAATCCCGTCTATAAGAAAAAAGCAATATATGCATATCAGGAATCGCCACACTCAAAAAACACAGCCTCCCCACGCAGCGAAAAAGAAGAGAGATAGAGAGAGAGCCCATGATTTATATTATGTATGTCAATTCAAATAGGACGCCACAAACAATTAACAAAGAAGAGAACCTTTGGGGATACCGCCTTGGAACGGTCAGTGGCAAAACAAATTGCCACTGGGGGTTTAAACCAGGTTCTAGGGTGCACCAACCTCACACTTGCCCCAACAGGTTCTCGTATCACAAAACAAGTACAAATTGTCTTGGTGAAATAACTCCAACCCACCCATCAGCTCTACAATGTTGCATGCAAAAGCATACAAACATATAAACATAAGAATTTAATAGCATTGCAAAGCCAAAGGGCGGGTACTCAATGATCTTTCCGAGACCAGAGCACCTGGAGTAAAATCAGCATGAACACAGAAAGAATTCGATCGGACCTTCTGTGTTCTGTTAAAGAGTTTATATATTGGAGTCTATATGGACAAAAATGATGTTGCAAAATTAGTTACATTTCAGTTTCAAATGTGCTTTCTTTACAGTTAGAAGGATTTGTATGAAACTTTGCGATCATATTTTACTCACTGATCCTATGTGCAAAACAGCATAGTTCAGTTCCGGTACTTTAAAGTTAATGCCACTCTTGAAGGTCAAATGTTCGAGACACCAATTTGGTGTCCGTTCTTCTAATGTTTTAACTTGAAGGATTTGTGTGCTACACATGCTAAACTCGCAAAGATGATGTGCAGAAGACATGGTAAAAGTCGCCACCTAAAGATAAATGTCGCCCTTTAATGTCAAATGTCGAAGCCTCAATTTGTGTGTACTGTGTAGCGCTGACGTTGCTACAAAGAGTTATGGTACAATATTTGTGACATCTAGAGTTAAAGATGCGACATGCAGCTTCGATTGCGACATTAAGCGTTAATCTGACGTTGCTACATAGAACTAGTGGTTGCAGAGTTTTTGTAAGCCCGGACTAAAGTCTTAGTCTTAAACTGCTCGCTTCCCGGCTGCTTTGCTGCCAGGCTGCTAGGCTGACAAAACGAAGTCTGATGTGAGTAATAATATAATAGCATTATTTTACTTCAAATCAGACCTAGCAGCACAACACGTGACAACAGCCTTTAGGTCTAGCAGTCACACATCCGGCACCCACAGAGGCCGGCGGCAAAATCTTATGCCAGCCATTGTCTGAATCGTAACATACGGTGGACTATTTACAGTTTACAAGCCTTTCTTTATTTGCACCGGTGTCATAAGAATTTTTAAGCATGAAAACCACCTTATTATCCATCTAGCGCACGGAATTGGTCTTAAATACCGACACACTGTGCATTTGTTACAAACGTAACTCTCTGTAACAAACGTAACATATAATATAATGTGAAAGAAATGATAAGATTGCAGATTAACGCATCTAGACCTCAAGCCCAATTCATATGTGAATGCAGTGTAACACATGTAACATCTGCGTAACATTATTGTAACGTCACTGTAACCTTTTGAGAAGCTATTGAAAATTGTTAATTTTCATTTTTGGGTCCTCATGTCCAAAATTGCTGTATTATTAATACGATTTTAAACATGTCACATTTCTGCACGCTCTGTAACACTTTTAACATCTGTGTAACTTTATTGTCACATCACTGTAAAGCTTTGAGAATCAAATGATTTATTTTTTTATTTTGTGAGACCTCGCCTCCAAAATCACTGTAACATTGTAACATTAGAATTTCAAACCAGATACATTTCTGTATGCACTGTAACACAAGTAACATACGTGTAACATTATTTTAACATCACTGTAACACATTGAGAATCTATTGAAAATTGATATTTTACACTTTTTGAGCCATCATCTTCGAAATCACTGTAACATTGTAACATTTCGATTTCAAAATCGGTACATTTCTATAAGCACCGTAACACATGTAACATCATAGTAACATAACTGTAACGTATAAAGAATCTATGGAAAATTGATATTTTATCTTTTTAAACCGTCACCTTCCAAATCACTGTAACATTGTAACATTTACATTTAAAACCTGACACATTTCTGCGAGCACTGTAACACATGTAATATCTGTGTAACATTATTGTAACATAACTTTAACACATTGAGAATCTATTGAAAATTTATTTGTTTACTTTGTGAGCCGTCATCTCCAAATTCGCTGTAACATTATTATGTAACAATAAGGTTTCAAAACCTTACACATTTCCGCGAGCACTGTAACACATGTAACATCTGTGTAACATTATTGTAACATTACTGTTACGCATTGAGAATCTATTGAACAGTGATATTTTACTTTTTGAGCCTTCATGTCCAAAATCGATGTAACATTGTAACATTTAGATTTAAAACCTGACACATTTCTGAAAAATATTCAGGTCTGACAAGATCAGTTTCTACCGAAAGATCAATTAAAGAAGTAGGATGGATTTCCCTTGCTGATCACAGGAAAATACAAAAACTTACATTTATTTTTAATTACCGAAATGGAAACATACCTATTTACTTAAACGAAATTATTCCACCTAGTTCTTGTGAAACACACTCTTATAACCTTAGAAATTCAAATAATCAGTTATCGCAAGACGAACTGAAATATTCGCTAGATCCGTTACATGTATTCCGTCAGCCGTCCAACTATGGAATGAATTAGACTTATCAATACGAAATTCCCCTTCACTTCACTGTTTCAATATAAAAATGAAAAAAAACTGGGATCGTGCGCCGTCCCTTCCAACACACTATCTCGATGGTTAACGACTTTATTCTCTTTATCATGCAAGGATACAAAATCGTTTTAGCAATCTTCATGGCGACCTATATTGTAATTTCATACGTTTAACGCCCAACTGCGATTGCGGGAACAAATTTGAAGATGCTGAACACTATATACTTGATTGTTATCGCTAGGAAACTCAAAGGCGAAACTGTTTTTAGGGCTACCCGTATATTTCATCCATGGAATATTGATGACCTTATATTTGGAAATGCAATAAACAGAGTGTGACAGCATAATATTAATGGATTTATTTTCAATCAAATTTAGCTACAATATTTAAAAAGTAACAATACCTATACATACATACGAGTGTTGTCCCAATAAATCGTGAATAAAAAAAGAACACTAGTAAACATATCTTTAATCAAATTTCACAGTAAGTTAAAACATCATTTGGTAACAAGTATGCTAAATTTCAAAGAAAAATCTTCTAAAATAAAGAAATGTCAAACCCTTAATTAAACCGCGATAGCGATCGGCGGCGCACATCAAAAAGCGCCATGATATGAAAATCAATAATTTAATTTAAACAGTTAATACATTTCACAGTGCCATTTTAGGCACAAGTTGTTATTGTTGCCTTAATTTGTTATCATTCTGGAATCTATCCGCAATGTTTCAAAAAGTTGCCGTAATTTGTATAAGAGTAGTGC
This sequence comes from Corbicula japonica, assembly GCA_038501625.1. Lineage (NCBI taxonomy): Eukaryota > Metazoa > Mollusca > Bivalvia > Venerida > Cyrenidae > Corbicula > Corbicula japonica. Next base: position 29,702 of record JAZAYU010000278.1, on the reverse strand, counting down.
TTGATTAGTGCTTCATGTAATTGGTCAACATTAACTTCTTATGAAAAGCGGCGGAGCACATTTCGATCATCCAATATTGTGATAAAAGCGAATTGACGCCAAAAGACACTCTTAAGAAATAAAAACAAGTTAAGAAGCATCCTCATATCTAGAGCGTTAGTATACAATAGTGGCACAAACAGTTTTCGCATGGTGAAACGGAAATAATTACAGGAATCATACTTTTAGTATGTGCTTGGAAATTAGAACATGAATTAGACTAAATTTAGCTTGCAAACATTTACTACATCCATAGCTAAATACATTTCTTTACTAAAATCTAGGTGGCAATAAGTATTTCCTATAAAATTCATTTTGAAATTTTAACCCGTTTTCACCATTTGCACTGTTTGCGACGCATTAAGACGCCAAATATCATGTTACAAGTCATTGTTCTCCATTAATATATTAAGTTTTTTTGAGCATTTATTATTTGTATTTTTCCTGCCATTTAGCTTATCAATTTGATAATTAAGGACTGTGTTAAAATCTCCACAAACTGTAAGAGTTTGGTCGTTATGTGTAACAACAATTTCATTTAAAGTTTTAAAAAAACTACATTATCATTATTTGGGCCATTCATATTAAGGTCTTAGACCCATCATTAGCATATTAAAACCGAACAGTTACCATGATTATGTAAGTAATTTAGTTATTAAATGTCTTTTAAAAAGACAATAGGCAAGTTACAGATAATAACAGTTGAGCGATAATGTTTTGTGATTATCTGCCCTTGTTGACATGGTTGTCTTGAGTTATCTCCCTTGGAAACACAAAAATGTTAATTTCTCCATTTTTCTACGGTAAATATCTGATTTCTTATTAAAATAGTACACAAACTCTGTTTGTTAAGTTTTCTACCAAGAGACTTTCTTGAAAAAATACATATTTTTAAAGTAATAGCAAAAAAGCGTTATTTTCCATAGGCTTTAATGTAAATGTTAACACCTATTATCTCCCGTTAAATAAAAATGTCTTGAAAAATTTCTCGGTAAATCATCATAAATTTTGTATGTCTTTAACACTTAAAAGTTACATTGATTTCCTACCATCCGGTGTCAAGATATGAAATATGTCAATGATGGTCCTAAATCCTTAATTAAGACATAAACGTTACTTTGTATTTATAATTTTAGCATTTGTAGTCTACCTTCTATTATTTCTTTGTATTCTATTACTTTATACTGAAAACCTTCTTGTAATAAATTGCCAACACCCTTAGTATTAGAAATATTGCCACTAAGAAACATCTCACCTTTACATTCTTTGTCCCATTTATTTTCATCACATGCTTTGAAGTGAAGCTCTTGCAGAAAACAAAAATGAAATTGTTTTCTTTTAGAAATGCAAATATTTTTTTCGCTTTTAATTGATGCTAGCCCCTTCATATTGAAGGTACATATACTAAGGAGGACATATTGTTTAAACTAGAAAACACACTAACTCAATGAGTCGAAATAAATGCCATTCAGAACACAGAAAGAAGAGAAGAAAGATAGAAGGAAACATTTCTACACCCTTGATCAAGTCTTTTTGTAGAGGATTGAGATAAATAGTTTTCATGAATAAGTTGAATTAAGTAGTTGCAACTGAATAACGGTAGGACAGAAAAGAAATGATACCTTCAAAAATAATAGAGGACAATTTGTGACTGCTATGTGGCTCATTGAAGATGTTCACATAGAAATGTATTTCTGGAAGATAATCCTTTTTTTTCAACACTTGACGAAAACAAATTACTAGGCACCATGCATAGCAGGATATATCCATCTTAGATGGGAGGTAATTTATGTCATACAATTATCTAATGGCGTATAATTTATACCTGTTTATGCAAGTGAGGCTGAAGTTTTATGAGGACACAATTTCGCGCAGATTGATTATTCTAATGATGAAAGCTTTTCACACTAAATTTTTCCATAGAATAAAGGCGAAATACGCGAAAGTAAAACCCTGCGAAGAAATATAGTGATGCCGCAGTATTATATAGTTGGTGAATAACAGTATATCTTGTTAATACCCACACATTTGGCTATGCTCAGACTCTTTAGCCTACTTTTATTATTAAGTGTTTTGTCTCCTTTTTTCTTAAAGCATTATGCAATATATGATATAAATACACGGATAGAGGAAGAGGAACAATACTTGCCACATGAAAAAAAACATGAACAAGCAGTCTGCACCTGCATCTAAGTCTTACAGAACTACACAATTGAGGTCAGATAAGCACACGTTCACATTTGGAAATAAATAATATGTTTATAAAAGATTTATCTTGTAATGCACAGTTTTCTTTATTCTCTCAGGTATAATTATGACCAACAGAACTCTCCAGGTTTTGCTGCTTCTGGTATATTCTTACCAAATGTAAGTTCAAATCTTGCATGATTTTGAAATATTGGAAAATTGAAAACCACACCAAAATATAACGTGTACCGTTGGAAATAATAATTATAACGAATGTTGGCTGTGTTTATGGTATTTATTGATCGGTTTACAATAATTGTCATTTTTGTAATGTAGCAATCATTGAACTTGTAGTGTGCTTCAAGGAAATTTTGAAAATTGTTAAAAACCGATAATTTTATTTTCACACATCTTCATCTAAACTGTCAGTGAGCATTAAGGAATTACCTTAAGACAGATAAGTAGGCCGTACGGTCACATGTTAATTGTTTAGATAGTCTTGATTTTTGGGTATTACGACAAAAGGCTATGCGGCACTGAGGTTTCTGAGCAGTGACATTAATGCACAAAATGTTATATGATACACTTAAAAGTAAACGGACTATATTTTGCCATTTTCTTGTTCAAAAGGCGGACCCTAAATTTTAAAATTACTTATCAGGAAAGCCACATACAAAAGAAAAAGATTAAGATGAAAATACATATCAGGAATATTTTTTCTGCAGTGACCCGCTGAATGTTCTTCTGTTATAAACCTCAAAAGTATGTTTTCTTTTGCAGATTTGCGCACGAGTATGTATTCGCTGTTCAATGGGGTGAATCTGTTTGCAGACTTAACTCAGTTCGTTATACATTTTTTTTTCTAATCATTCAACATGCAATTGATTTAAATAGTATTATTAAATAGAACAATAAAACATATACACTTATCCTAATGTTGCTGTGCACAATCAATACATGTATGCACGATTTTATTTTATGTGCTGAAGATTATAAAACTGATATATGGAATTTTTGAGATTCGAGCTTGGTTTCCATTCTCAGTTTTCTTCAAGCCAATCACATATACATGAAAGAGCTTACTATATAGATCGTCCTGGGTGTTTGAAACCATTATTTTTTGTTCAAAATTTTATTTCAAGTATTTGTTGTTATTTATATTTATTAATTGTGTATTAATATTTAGTTGACTAAACAAAAAGTCGTATTATAAGCTGATACTCAAATATTTAAGATTTAAAGCCCCAATCCTAAACTTAAGAAAGAAGATTCTATTGAAAAATCATATTTGTCCATATAGACTCTAAAAAATAAACTCTCTAACAGAACACAAAGGGTCCGATCGAATTCTTTCTTATAGACGGCATTTCAATGATATTGTTAAATTATAGTTAACGAACTTTTAAGAAGCTTAATATAATGGAGCTATATTTAGCAACGACGAAGAGACAACTTCATGCGCGATCTTGATTTCTGTGACGTTTCGGAAATCCTACTTTCGCTTTAGTCGTGCGGACCAAATTCATTTTAGTAAATTAAAATGTTATTAGCCCGAACTAATGCTGCAAATGTGTGCCTATAGTTCCAAATATATGTAATATTTCAAACAAGAGCGGGTTAAATTGAAGTAATACCGCTTTAAATGTAACTCATTTTATCTCGGCAAGATTAAACAAAAACATATGTTATAAGAAAGATTTAATTGTACACACTGCTGTATATTAAGTTAATCACCAACATCATGTACGTTTAGATTACACAATAAACATCCAAGTCATGTTCTTTGCTATGGTAAGAAAAAAATAAAGACATAATAGTATCTATATATACAAAACTTTGTCAAAGGGTTTGTCAATCAGTGAAGGTGGTCATTCTCAGACTAAGAAGTTTATTCCTAAAACACAAGTTTTGAGTTGCTTAACTTCTCGTTAGGTTAGTTTGTTTTAGCAGTAGTAGATACCCTATGTTACATAAAAACCGACATGTCTGTAGTCTATATCAGCTAGACGTTCTGTCATTGATCAGTTTCACACTGCTCTGACGAACGTCAAGAGACATCGCTAGGTGGCGCTTTTGTATAGTAACCAAATCTAAAATCTATCGCGATTTCTAATGAAATTAGTTAACAGGGTTTTAACCGTATTTCATCCACACTGGGCAAAGTGAAATTTAGGTAATTTGATATCGAGCTACAAAATCAGGTTTATGTTGTTTTTTTTAACAAAAGACGTTTAAGTACTTGCCTACCCCATTTAACACAAAACAAGAAATATCTTTAAAAAAGATCAACGGCGTAGATTGTATATGAAATGATGCAGTTTGTAGCAGGTATTATTCATTTCATCTTGATTTACGTGTAAATTAAATAATTTCATTGTATATCCTTCACAATGAATTAATAGCGGACTCGCAGTTTTTTCGCGTAACATATTAAACGTAGTTGCAGGATTTAAGACAAGTAAGCACATTGTAAAATCCTCAGTCGCGATAAAGAATGAGTTTTATATAAGAAACGTAATTGTAAAACCCATGGGTTGTGTTTATTTTTAAAACATAATGTATATAACAATTCAGATGATATAACAATTGCTGAAAGAATAAAATATATTTAGTCAAGACTTACATAGCGAACTCATTGGTTACATCGCGTAGCATATTATATACAGCTGCTCGATTTATGAGACGGGTAAACATTTCAATTACTGAAAGAGCTGGGATAAATTTCCATTAACTAAATACTCACAAATATAACAATAATTCAAGCTCGCATGTTTTATTACTTAAATTTTCAGCTTTACAGTGAAAGTGTAACATCGTTTTCTTTAAGCCATTTCCACTTACTTTCACTTTCATTTTGTATAGGTTGATATAAAAGAATGACTGAATTGTTGTTGACAAAAATCCTAGCCAATGACGTGTACTCTAGTGTGCCTCATTTCAACATCTTTCAACACAAGAGAATAGAAAAGATCTAAACGTCACAGCAGTAATCGTTTCAAACAGTGTATTAACTAATTGTTTAAAAATCCCACTAGATACCTTTTCGCCCTGCTAGATGCCTCTCTGGTGGAAATAGCTACCAATCGAAATAGTTTATTTAATTTTCCCGCTGCATAATAATATAATACGAGTATTATTTACAACACTTCATTGGTTAAAAAATTAGGTCAAAAGTGAGCTTAGACAGCTAACGCCGAAAAATGCAAATATATGGTACGCCGTTGCTGCATCTTCGTGATAATGGCTTTAGACTGTCACGTTATATGCTATGGCAGTTGTCATCGTACTGTGATTACAAAAAGGGAAGAATATCAAAATCTCTCTAACGGAAAATGCAGTTCAATAAAACTTTGAATACATAAAATCGTATAAATGTATGTTTATTTTTTATACTTTAGAAAAGTTAGAAGAGTAAAGAAAAATAGTTTGACCTAAAACAATCCCTAAGTTCTGCAGCCAAAAACAAAGCAACACCTAACATCAATTTCAAATGCCTTTCTAAGTAGTGGTTGATTGCACATATAATTTTGAGGGAATTTCAAGCTTTAACTATTTTTTCTTTACTGTTCTAAATTGTCTTAACACTTTTGTCTTTTCGTAATTGGGAAATTTATAGACTTCCTTTTAAATTTAGAGAAATAAGATCTTCTTATTGAAACGATTTCATTCTAAAATATTTCTAAGGTTGCAATAAGGTAATTATTGTGCTTGCAACGTCTGTATCAACTCTTCATCATATCTCGAGGTAACCGCAGAATCGAATCCAGTTTACTTGAACACGCCTGTGTGCGCGATAATACAGTTAAAACGTGCGTGTCGCCGCAGGATGTGTCTTTTCGATTTCCAGCTGGCGGGGCAACCGTCTAAAAACCGTTTTCACAAGACAACAACGGTGCTCCATAGTAATATCATAATTACAAGCCCCGTTTTGAAGTGTCTGATTTTTTAACGAACAATGTCTTCAGACGTACTGATCGCCTTTGCGAAATCAGAGAATTTGAATGATTGTGACTAACAGGTTTGTAATAAAAACGAACTGATGTACGAAATGAGAGGTCGTTCAATGTTTCGATATGAATGTTTTTGTTTTATATATTTTAGAGTGGGTGCATCAGAGGAAATGTGAGACCGAAGTTGTGGACAATTCATGGATTATGGTAAGTTTACTAAAAGTGAACTACATGAAAGTAAATTCCTTCCAGTTTGCAAAATGCATCTGCTAGTATGAACATATAATTGTAGTAACATTCAGAATCGTAAAATTATGAATATACTGGTCTGCATTAATAAATCGGATAAAAATCTATAGCATGAGTAATTTCCAACTCATCTGTAATAAAAGGTGAAATATCATATCAGGAATCGCAAAACTCACGAAACACAGCTTCCTCACGCAGCGAAAAAGAAGAGAGAGAGAGAGAGAGAGAGAGAGAGAGGGAGAGAATTCTTGTAAAAATAATCTTGTTACTACTGAACTTTAGACTATAAAGAATCCCATTTTAATACATCTTGTTATGATCAATCATGCAACACATGCAACACCTAACGGGTTTTTTTTAACATCTGGCTTAACACAGTAAATGGTTAACCGTGAGGCTTGTTTTCGAAAATGGTTTGTACCGTCTACTTCTTTTTTTATAACTGACATGTTATCTCTCTCTCTCTCTCTCTCTCTCTCTCTCTCTCTCTCTCCCTATCTTTGTTTGAAATACTGCTTTTATTTCTGGGAATAGCCTAACCTGTTTTCTATAATATGAACTAAGGCACTCCCTCTTATCGAGCTCTAGCTTTATTAATCTCAGATAATGATTTATATTAAAAAATAATTTGTTTATAACATTTGTTAGCCTACTCATGCACGATAAAATTATATGATTTTTGGAAAGAATTTAAGTCTACATCAACTTAATTCAGCTGGACAACTGGCAATCTGACTTACTAAACATTTTGGGTTTTAATGTGTAAACACAAAGGCTACTTGCTTAAATTAACAACCCAAATGTGTTCCATTACCTCACTTAATGCAATATTGAATATTGATAAATTCTTCATTGATACATGAAAATATTACATTGTCACAGGTGCATGAAAATTAATATATTATTGTCTGAAAAATAAATTTTATTTTTTAAAATGTTACCTTGATTAAACTTGCAATTGTAACTTGTAATTGCACAAAATTGTTCCATGCTATTTAAAAAATATATGCATGTAAATGAATAAAGTTATAATATAGACCTAAAAATTACTGTTTTAATATACATGTACATCACATTAACACCACATTGAGACTTCAATATGTAGTGTGATACATCACCTAGATTTTGGGGCATATTTGTGCAGTCATTTGAAAATATCTCCAGGAATGACAATGCCATAGGAATTTTCAGTTATTAACAAAAGTAGTTTGAAGCAATAGATGCTGTGTGAAAAATATTATGACAATATGGTACATATTTGGTGACAATATGGTACATATTTGAGCCAAGTTACTTAAATGTGCATGATAGAATTACTTATTTAAGTTGAAAAATAGTTCGTCTATTGGGCCAAAATAGATGAAATAATCTCAATCAATTAAACATAAACATGTACAATATCATGTAGTCTGATTATCCATATGTAACACTCCTTTACAGGTCTTAGTAACTGATTTGAAACAAAATGCTTCTTTATATCTATTTTCATTACATAAACGAATTGCGCTTGCCAATCAAATCATGCATTAAAAATGTTGTTGGTCCATTTTTTAATGTATAATAACAATTTTAAGAGATTGTTTGCAAAAAAATGTAAACCCATGAACACATAAACATGCCATTATTCATAACCACTTTTGGATCTCTGTCTGGTAAGTATTTTATAAATGTAATATATATATATTGGAAAATGTGAATTTCAAAATTCTGAAGCTCATTCCAGTTGGTATTTTCTTGATTTTGTATTTTTCGTTGCACAAATTTAGGCACAACTACTTTAAAATATGGTAGGTAAATTTCTCTTTAAAAAGTACCAGATATATTAAAAAAGTAAACTTCTCTACTGTTACATTGCTGAAACATAAACATACAAAAGAAAAAAATCATTGTTTTTATTATGAGTGCAATTTCCAGTTTTTTGTGTTGAAGTCCAGCTTAAGCAGATCCAAGTACCGGTATATTCAGATTTTTACATGTATTTAAAGAGGCCGAAAACCCACTGACATGGCAAGAAATGTTTCTCTTCCTCTTCACAGCAATCTACTTTTTTCAACAATTTAAATGATTATGAAAGCTCTGATTTTTTTTTATTTTCTAAAACACAACTTTTTGATGCTGAGCAAATTTAGTGATACCATGAATATTTAAAAAAATTTGCAAACATAAAACAAAACAAAGCAGACACCTTGTAAATAGTGTATTTGATTATATATGTACCTCACATACATATTTTGATTATGAAATCATGTTGAAATGTGCACATGACAGAAAATATGGTAATAATAGAACATTTTTAATTCCCAAAATGAGCATTAACTTGATATTTGATGCTATTATTGGTACACATGTATTCTGCTTTCTGGTCAAACGTTTTGGTCCCAACTGATGATAATATATTGGAGATTAACCCTTTCCTCCATGTAAACACCTTTATGACATGGAAAAACTGTGTAGATTCAGATCAGCCAGCACATCCATGATGTCTGATCAGGATCTGCAATGTTCACTTGTTTAAATCATTAGGTTATTTCTGACCAAAAAGTGAACAGTGCAGATCCTGATTAGATGTGCCAGTTAATCTGGATCTACACCGGTCTCACATGGGTAAAAAGGCATGTCTGTAGAGTAAAAGGGTAAATTTCCCTTTTATTTAAAATCTCATACTACAGTACTGTGTATTAAAATTAAAAAGGTAATACTCAGTAGTTACTTTGAGAAAATTATTGTCTATACAATTTACAATTTACAAAACCTGAAATTTCATACATTTGGCCAAAATATAAAAAAACATAAATTGTTTCTGGAGGTACCATGTCAAATAGGCCACAAGTCAATTCAGGCAGTACTTGTAAGTCTTTTGTATATGGCAATCACTGTAAAGAGTTAGTTTTGTTTTTAGATTTACACAAGCTTTTAAAAAAATAGTATCATTGCTTAATTGATATCTAAAATTGTGCTTGTCATCCTGAAACCCAAGAACAAATTAAAACATCATCTGATTGTCATTTTTGCTTAAAAAATTGGACTGTCATCATAAAGTAAAGTAATTTATGGTACAGTCATAATCTCTTCTCTACACCTACCCAAGCTGTTGATTCAATCAGTTTTGTCTGGGACCGTGTCACACTGTTACTGGTATGTAAGATCACAATTTACATCACTTGCAGTAAAACACAGAGGTGCTAATGCAGTCAAAGGTGTCATATTTAATAAATAAATAAATTTATTTCTAAACCAATTTCCATGTTGGACAATGCAAATACACAGCTTATGTTGCAACCATCAATATTTGATTCTGTGCTAGTGTAGACAGAGTGACTTTTGTAGACTAAGGTCATTGATCAAAAGAGCATATTGACATATAAATGATGTCTTTTCTTTTGTTGCAACAATTAATTAATTTTTTCCCACCTGTTTAGTCATGATAGTCTTGGACAAAAATCCGGAAAAACAGTACATGTTGCTTTGTACAAAATGTCCAATCTATGAAGCAACTTGTTCATAATTCCATGGTATTTGATCATAAATTTGGTGTGAATAGACTGATAACGATCCCAATCTATCAACCAAAACAGTAATCATTATGTTTATGAAGTGTAGACCAAGTGGAGACCCTCATTTTTTAGGGGGGAGGGGCGGCGGCCAGTTTCTTTTTTTTTTAGAAAAAAGGGTCAGTCTTCAACGCCCCTGTGATGTAGATTTGCTATTGTGTCATGTGTTTTATAAGAATAAATAAAAGAAATCTCATACCTCGTGTTCAGTACTCTCACAAACAATATCTTCGACTGCCATGAGCTCACATGTCTGAATGACGAACATGACCAGTGACAAAAATTTCTTATACAAAACTGAATTGTGGCGCTGGTCTACGCTAAGCTCAGTGTGTCTCACAATGTGACTGAGTGACATTGCGAGGTCCAGTTCACAATTCAACTTCACATAAAAGTTGCTTCTCACCAGCCTTACATATTGTTTTCAAGAAAAACCCCATGCATCTGATTGTTCCGTCGATGGGCCTTATGCTCCTTTGAATTTAAAGGCCTAATAATCCACTGACAAGCTACCATTCAGTAGTTTTCAACTTGACTTCTTCAGTCTAATTTCTCAAAATGGCCGATTGCTAGTATTGCTATTGGTTACAACGAAAGACAACCTACTCTCTAAACAGACGATTTAGTTTTTTAGCTTTCCAAAATGCTAGTCCGATAACAATGCTACCGAATAATAAGTGTTATTTTTTAAAGATATTTTGCCATTAACAAGTCAATAACAAAATTTGTAAAAACAATACTTTGCCGTAAGTTTTTACCGGTCAGGTTTTTTCCCGTGTTTAATTTGCCTTATGCTGTGCACAACCGGAAACCAGCGCAAACGAAGTGGACAACCTTTTTTTCTCCTTAGTGAATGGGCATTCCTGCGACCTTAAGACGAGCTTAACGCTCGGGTCGCTTCGCGACTTGAGCTAGAGCTCGATATTAACTTCAATGGATAATCTTATTTCTAACGAGAATGCATGTATCTGAAGACAAATGTCATTTGGTTTATGTTGGTAAAATTGATCATTTGGTTTAGATTGTAACTTATTTCGAGTCTTAAACATGTTTCAATAGGCTTTTTACCACCCAATAAAAAATGATATACATAATTAGAAAAAGTTAAAAGCAGCTCGGTTAACTGAGCCTTATGAACTGCAATGGAGAAAAATACATGACATTGTGTGATATGAGGTTTAACTTGATAATGCATAAACTACTCTCAACTATAATTGAAAGTAATGATAAACGAAATAACAGGCAAGCATGGTTAAAATGATGGTTAAAAGTTTTAATGTTAAAATCCTTAGAAAAGGTAAAAACCTTTCTCTATTTGTGCGGTTTAAGAACCAAAAACTATAGAATATAATAATGTTTTCGCTTATTTCCTTATAATTATTTTACATAAATTAACACCTGACCCAAAGTATTCACAATTCAAACCTCTAGCAAAAATTGGTTTTATGATTCAGAATGTTTTTCCTGCAAAGGACCTCAATAAGACAATCACAAGATTTGAGTCTGAGGGAATATGTGTTTATATTCAATAATTTTTAATTTTAATCAATTCCATCGAGTTTTGACGACTCTTAAAAAGTAAAATACATGATGTTTATTGTCAAAACCATTCAAAAATATGCGTAAAATATGTCATTGAAGTTTGTATAAAAACAAGTTACCATTGCATTCGCTTGTTATAAGCGATGAAAAGAGTAATATCAATCAAAATCAGTATAAATTGAAACATTTCATTTTATTATTAATAAACTTGATTTTCTAAACTACGTTTATGTTTATAAATTCGTGAAAAGGTTTTCCCACGAAATCCTTGAAAACAAGTATATGTGTATAATGCGAAAAATAATTATTTTTAAGTGTAATACTTGTTTAAAATTAAAATTCCATTTAGTATACTTTTTCAATAATTGTTATACCACATAGGATTTCACACATTCAAGTATTTAATATGACTTTAATGATTTGTTTAATTTTTAGGCCACCTCAGGACTTGCCAAGTGCAGCTGCTCCTTTCAATTTGAGTGCTCTTGGGGTAAGATAGCATTTCTGGTTTAAATCGTATTTAATATATCACTGTCTATATTTAATTTATACTTAAGCTTGCTCTGTATAATTATTAGTTTGTGTTACCATCATGGCAATATACATGTAATAAGTAACCGTTAATTATTATGAAAAAATAACACATTTATATATTTAGAAAATTAAGTCAAAATTTGAAACCAAGCTTACTTAGCGAAATTCTAACAAGAAATATCTTTAAAAAAAGATAAGCGGCGTTGATGGAAAAGACTTTTATATACGTATTAGAAAAAAAAGAAATAAAGAGCGTGCAAAAATTTCGTCTGATGATAATACGTTGATTAAAGAAGAATGTCTACATGTAATGTTAACTGTACATTTATTCAGTTTCAATAAAATACCTCTTGTAGAGTTAGTACTAATAACGAATAACTGTTATGAAAATACAATAAATGAAAATAATAACTTGTTACAAGAGCGAAATCTACCAACTTTTACGTAAATTAACTTAAAAAAAGTGTTCCGAGTATTGAACCCGGGGCATCGGCTTGAGAGGCGAGTGTGATAACCACTAGACCAAGGCGATTTGAATGTCTGGACTTGAAATTAACAATCACTATCAAAGGAACTAGAAAGGAACCAGTAAGAACCAGAAATATCTGCACTTCTCTGCCGTTTTACACTGTGTATTGTACTCGAGTGTTTACCTGACACCCATGAATATTCCATACAAAATCGTATTTAAGCCATCAATTGACTTAACTGGTTATTTATACCGTAAATATCTTTTTCTCCAATACAATAATCGCTTTTAAAAACGAAAATGCCCGAACATGTAAGTGCCATGTCAATACTAACACACAATATAAAAATCGTTACGGTAATCATTAACGAGACACACTAATAACCAATCAAAATAATCTATTTGATTTTCCCGCTGCATAATAAGTTTTATTTACAATATTTCATTGGTCGAAAAACTAAGTCAAAAGTGAGCTTAGACAGCTATTGTCCAACAATATTGACCTGGCACTTCATTAATTTTCGTAAAGGTCATTAGATAAACACGGGTATCAGCGAATACACCGATTTATTTATTCAATTTACACGTAAGTGATTTGTGGTTTATTGAAATAGATGCCGGACTAGTGATTCGAAGTTGATCGTAACATTTACGAAATTTAACGAATATGGGGTCGAATGCAAGAGTGCCAGGTCAATATTGTTGGACAATAACGCCGAAACAAGTTGAAATACATGTATTGAGAATAATAGAAATAGTCAAAGCCTGGAGACACAGTCTACCCAAAAAAGTTCGCCAACATTAGTACATGTTCTACTTGTCTGTTAGAAATTTTACTTAGTTAACTTAAATGGAAGACCTTAACAATGTAAACACTTAGCAATGCATAACTGTTATTGAGATATCTTATAACGAGGTATTGTTAGTTTTCAGGTTAATTTCAGTAATTTTACAGACTAATACTTTTTATTCCGTGTTCTTATATAAGGAATTTTTAACTGTTATTGATTACCATAACATAAATGAATACACCGTTTATTTACAGGTCGATACTGAGAAGTTGGACGAAGTTTGGCCAAGCATTTTAAAAAAAAACACAAACCAAGAATTCTGGTAAGTTTTTGTTTCAAAATGTACTCAGACATCCTATTTCAACATGTGTTCATTAAATAACAGTTACTGTTTCGGTTGAAAATTTAAAACACAGTGACTATTGATTCCAAAAGGATTTACAAATGTTCATTTATTTGTAGCACTCTTATGTGTATATATTAACAGCGGCTTTGTTTTTCAGGGCATATGAATGGAATAAACATGGTATCCAGGCTATAAGGGATGCAAGCTCTGGGATAAATAGTCAAGAAGATTACTTTAGATTGGCTGTGACAATGCTTGAAGAGCTAAACCTGTATTCGTATGTAAATTATACTACATTCAAACCTGTCTCCAAAGACCACTCAGGGCAAAACCCCAATAGTCGTCCTTGAAGACAGGTGGTGTTGTTTACAGGTGGTCGTTGAGGGCAGGTGGTGTTGTTGACAAGTGGTCTTTGAAGGCAGGTGGTGTTGTTGACAGGTGGTCTTTGAAGGCAGGTGTTGTTGTTGACAGGTGAATCTGTTCTTTTAATCAGTCAACGGGACAAATAAAAGTTGGTTATATCCATAGGTGTTTTTGTTGACAGTTTGCTTAAGGACAGGTTAGACTACTCTTACGTATATCAGACTCTGTGTGCAAAATACCTATAGGCGATTTCATATGTAGGATTATATTCTCACATACCTATCCTAGTCTGTTGACGTGCGATAGTAATTAAGTTTGTGTGACTTATTCGTCTTTTAGGAGCTTAAGTAGCTTCTTTTTTATTTTAAAAGAGATGTTGTCGGAACAAGAGCCCAAATGCACATTTAGAATCTGAGATTTGCTTAAATTGCTTGAGTAGTGGCCCTTGCGTGAATAGCAAAGTTCTTTTAATTTTTCAAAAGGAATATAAGTCCATTTGGCCAGATTAATTGTAATGATATTCCAAGCACATATCATTGGAATTTCGCGTTTTGTTGGTATTCGATTAATTAATTGCTCTTTCAGTAGCTTTACTTCAATGGAAATATCATTCTACGATATTTTGTAAGCGATCTTGGTAAGAAATATAATAATCAAATAATCCGATATTTGACTTGCAATGCGATCAGAAGAATGTTTAACCATCATATTATTTCCTCTTAAATAATTTGAAGATATGTATAACGCTGGCACTTCTATCCATCAAATACACATATTGACTTGAGTCGCTAAACCTCATACTCTACCACGGTCACATCCAAGGCCAAAGTTATAAACAATATTGAAGATATGGTTTTGTTACAATTTTGTAATAATGTTCACAAAATTAACAAGAAAAGTATAACACACACGTGTTATATGTGGACGACATTCATGCTAATGATGTAATGTCCTTGAGCCAAGTTGTGGATTGAATTGATTGTAGATATGAAGTGAATAGTTGTTTGACCTATGATATGAAATAGACATCAAGTATAAGTAGTTATATAAGTAGTAAATTTTATTGAATATCACATATGACTGGCAATGATGTGATTATGATATCTTCAAGAATATCAGCATGGATGAAAGATCCCTGGCTAGAGGGAAGTGGATATTGTCCGCATAAGTTAAGCAATGTATTAAAACATTTAGTTAGACTAGATTTCACAAAACATAGACATGAGAACTTCTGACGTACATGTAAATAGATGTTGCAATATTAAATGATACAAAGTAAAAAGGTGTTTTATGCAATCCACAGTGTAAACAATGGTTCCTTGTGATAAGATATTTGCTGTAAGTTTAACAGAAAATAATTCTGAACCTTGAAGTAAGTTTCGCTCATCTGACATAACTTGAGCATTGAAATGTTTAACTGAAACTTAGATAAAAGTGTCAAGGTTTATATTTGTCAGGGAAAAGGCAAGCATTAATTGAAAAGATTCATAGAAATTCTCATAGTATTTTCATATCAAGCAGTTAAAGCATGCATTATATAATCTTGAGCTGGAGGTGGTCAGAAACAGGTGCAGTTTCAGTATCTTTATGGTGTATCATGACTAATCTTGTCTGTATATTTGAGTTAAAGATATTGTAAAATTAATATGGCTAATTATGTATGTAGGTATTCTTGCCAGTAATTATGTTAATATACTTAAGGACATTAACAAGGATGGTGGGGATAATTGCATTTTGACAAGGAAATATACATATTATCAACATTTTCACAGTTTCATAATACCGAATGCATTGCAGTAATTTAGATACCAAAATTATGAAAATTTATTAATAATAAAAAAGTTATTGCGTAATAAAAACTGTACCCCGAAATTAAAAAAAAACTTTTTGCTAAATGTGACAATTAATTGGTTCAATCTGTTTCCTGTTGTTCATTGTCATTAAGTATATTTTATCAAATGTGGAAATTAAATGTATTGTTTTTGTTGTTGTTGAAATTGTTTTTTAGATGCAAGGCAGGTATTGATGCTGGGGACGAGAAGGATATTATTATTAATTGATTAGGGCAAATGGTTCCAAATTTATAGTACCATAATTCAAAAGAGAAAAGTTAATATAGATGCCTCAAAATTACTATTGGTGTAAACAGTATTTATTTCAAATTATACATATACATCGATGTATAACAGAGCAAGACAATACAAGTATATTTGAGAGAATGAGAAAACAAGCTATCAGTTGATAGCTTATATTAATTCTTCTCCCCGAAAATTTTTATTCTGCCATGCAAAAAATGTCTACAGCTAAAAGATTGACTTAATTTTCTATACCTAAAGCGGAATATAAGAGGCTCGAATATGGTATGGATTTCTTTCTGTAGGTCCTTTTCCTCCAACAAAATATCAACTGAATTTGCATGTCCACTTTTAATTTTTTTTTTTGCTTTGTCAATAATGAAATACAGCCGACCACATGCACTTATCCACTTTTTGAACTTGTGTTCATTTGTGGGTATAAAGATTTTGGTTTCAGATCATGCATCAACACAAGCTAATTTTTAGTAAACTGAATGCAAGTCATACAACAATTTGTACAGCTAACAAGGTTGCTTAGGTCAATAATCTTATCAGTGAATCTATTTTTACCTGTGAATCCTTCCTATACAATATTTACATGCAAAGGGAGAGAAATCAAACATAATTTACTGAAAGTGGAGAGCAGTCAAACATAACTTAATGAAAGGGATGTTCAAAAAGTTCTTCTACCTCGTCAAATTCACTCAACAATTTCACTTAAAAACTAAGGTTTCTACCCATAAAAACGTTTATAACATTACATTTCATTTCTAAAACAATAACTTTGAATACTAAGTAACAAAAAACATGTATTTACCATGTATTTACCAAAACAACATCTTTCCTGAACTTTTTTAGTAACCCTCTTTTCTCTCTTGGGTCAAACTAGTTGTACATATTAAACATCCTCTATTAATAGTTAATAATAAACATAATACATGACCCATAATTCGTCCAGAAAATCATTTAAAAATTGCAATCCTTAGTAATACTACTGTATAAAAGTCGATGTCAACCACAGAGACGGAGTTAAAAATTATTTATGTTATTCTTGGGAGGATAATGTCTGATAGAATAACAATGTTAGAAATTGGAAAAAAATTCTAACTTGTAAAACTAAACATTGAATTATCACTTTATCACTAAAAGAATTAACTTATTAACATGGACTTTATTTTTAAAACCTATTGTGGTTATTTGTATTATAATGTAAACCATTCTCGAAAATTTGTTTTCATAAAGGGCGCCGTTCGTGTATAAACATTATTTTTGGGAAGGATTAAAACGTGTTTTGTTAAATTGTTATGTAGTTACGCTTATTATATAAAACATGTCATATACATTCCCTTTAATATTTTCTTTTCTTTTGTTCGCTGGATTTCAAATTTCATTTTCATCAACTTTTTTAACAAAAAAGTACGTACATATAGTTTTAATTTGAATTATATTGTATAATTATCAAATGTAAAATATATGCTATTTCCATATCATAAAAATTTTTAATCCTATATGTATCAATTGACTGTTAAATTGGCATTTAAAGTGTTGTACATGTACTTGAATGGCTATTTTTATATTCAAAAGTGTAAAAACTATTGATAAAAAGCTAAAAAATGCCTGTATTAATAGGATTTTCGAGAACTGCTCCATAGTGCCCAGTGAAGATGATTACAAGGTATGTTTATCTTTATTTGATATTAGGTAAACTATGCGTTGATGTGAATTTCTAATTACACAAGCGACGCAGTAAGGTTATCATGGAGTGAGGTCGCGACCGAGCGAGGAGTGAATAAACGATCGGCAATCAAACGGGGTGACCGAAAGTTACACATTTAATTTATTTAACGTTCATACTGAAATCTTGTGTCATGTAGATGTAATCACAAAGTCGACACGTGACATGAAATTCACATATGAATCAGGTTTGTGCTGCACCGTCATCATTCGAATCTTTACTGTCCGTATGTATTTAATATGATGAACAATTTAATAACCACAACAAAATGGTGTTATTTATCGAGGTGTTATATTTATACAACGTCAATACAGTGAATAATCTCGAACTAAAATGGCAATTTTGTA
Organism: Corbicula japonica; assembly: GCA_038501625.1. Classification (NCBI taxonomy): domain Eukaryota; kingdom Metazoa; phylum Mollusca; class Bivalvia; order Venerida; family Cyrenidae; genus Corbicula; species Corbicula japonica. The sequence goes on along the minus strand of JAZAYU010000278.1, from coordinate 11,524 downwards.
ACTGAGATAGATTTAACAACACTTAATTGTAAACATATACTTTTCTATAACATGTCTTGAAGACCCGAGTCTGATTTATGAATCACTGTTTTTATTCGTGTTAAATCTTTTTTCATTCGATTAAAAAATCTGACTCTAAAATTCTTTTTCCTTTCTGACAAAGCATTTTAAGATGCCTAGATTTGTAATTATTTAATTTTACATTTAAAATTTTCATGCTCGTCGTAATATCTTTAACCAATCAGGTATTGCTCTATCTGTTTAGTGCAAAAAGCAGTACATGTACACAAATTGACTAACTTTTTTTAGAATTCAAAAATATTTATCTTGTATCTAGACGATATATCATGTATAGAGATATTAAAATCGTGCTTAGAAACAAAATGTATCAACTGCGAATTGTGAAGAACTAAAAACACCTTTAGTAAATTCTATATGTATTATATAGAATATATTATTATATGTATTATACCACATTGTTTACTTCTTTCTCATTTCATATTAGGGAAAAGAATTTGTTGATTGTCTTCAAAAGCGTGGAATAACCGGGAAACAATTTTCGCTAGTGAAGGTAGACCGATACAGATTAAATTCAGATATAGAATATTTGCATGAGAAATGTATTTGGCAATTTAATACTTTATCTTTTCCTTTTATTTCAAACACTATCTTTTTGGATATATTTGCAAATAAATCTCGGGATAGGTATTTTTCAAGGATTCCTGGGAAATATGATTTCATTAAAAGTGTTTGTTAACATTTACGTTTATTGCCACGGTCTTATCTGATATTGTAAAATAGGCAGTTGAAAGGTAATATGCATTTACATTACAGCTCATAAACAGGCTCAATCAAATCGAGCCTGTTATATTTTGATATTTTAATATTTTGCGCGTTCCGTGGCTTTTTATAGTTTCCCTTTCTACCTATCAAAAGCAAACAATAAAATATTATTTAAAAAATTGATAATGCAATCATCACTGCATTTGTAAAGTATATTGGAATGCTTAAACTAAATGCATTAAAATTATTTTAATAGTACTGGTAAAGTCTTATATATTTACCATATTGTTATTTCTGTATGACTACAATTATCAGAACTTGAACCTAACCAAACCAAGCTTTTTGCTGAATTTTATTTACCAAACTGGACAAATGAAATTATGCAATTTAAAAACAGCGCATGAGGAAAACGAAATTATAACGCTTTATTTGTAGGTATCGCAATGGCTGCTTGAGGTGAGAATATGCTTCGATGGAACAAACATCATTAAAGAGAGAAACCGCAAAGACTGCGTAAAAACACCGTGTTTGTGGACAAAGTTAAAATATCCACCAGTATGCATTTGTTTAATTGTCTTTAATTTCTTATTTGACATTGATTATGTTATAAACACATGTTCTCATGTCCTTTCTATTTGTTTCCTTCATATATAGACAGTGTTTTCTAAGTATGGCTATTCCTTATATGCATATTTCTCTTCTAAATACTCATAAATAAACACAGTATGCTTAACAAGTAGCGGCGACTACAGAAATATTGCAACATTGAGTATCGTAAGGTAGGTTCTGGTCAAACAATTGCATCTTAAGGCTGTGTACTGATGAACATCTATTTTATGATCGTATTAGCGTTGTTTGTGTCGTGTAGAGGCCATAAACGTCGCAGCGGACATTGCTGTTACATGATTCAGTTACCTGTGGAAAGCAATTGCGCACGATTATTATATTTGTGGAAATATTGAGGTTGGCTCAACCCGGGGCTAGGCGGCTTGCTTCGACAGTAATACGCATTAACATTACTCCTCATGAACAGGCACATTCTAACCGAGCCTGCAATATTTTGATATTTTGTCATGTTACTTTTCCATCATTTTTGTCATCTAACATGTATCGGTCCTCGTAAACCTGACGTAGTTTGTTATTGTTGACTTAAATCATGCATTCTCTGTCTGTCTGTCTGTCTGTCTGTCTGTCTGTCTGTCTGTCTGTCTCTCTCACTCTCTCTCTCTCTTTGATTGGTTTTGCCATTTTTATCGTCAGTTGATTTTTGCAGACAGTAGTGTTGGGAAGAAGAAGTGTCGGGATTACTAACACAAGTATCGATGAGACTATCACATGTATCGATGACACTCCCCACAGCACAACTAGCGCATTATACGCTGTAGCGAGCTGGAAACTTACTTTATATCTGATTTTAGGACAATCGTTAACGATAATGTTTCCATAGTTCAAGCACTGTGTAATTGTTATATTTCGCGGGGAATACATTTTTGCGCGAAATCAAAACTCTGATTATTAATTTTATACGAATAATACAACTAATAATTCCACAGTAGTGATCACAGTTCATTATAAATATTCTTATTTATTCTGTTTAAAAAAGAAGTGTAACATGTACGTGTAAATATATGTAACTGGATACAACTGAGTTTGCAAGTGTTTGTGAAATCAAGTTATCAATGAACAAGAATGCTATTTAACTAAATTTAGACTACATTTAATTGTATTCTAATTATTAATTGTCCGTAAACGCGTTATTTCAGTATTTTCACTGGGGATATTGCTTCGTATTTATCTGAAAATACCGCATTAAATGTTTCATGTGTACTATCAGTTTTCACTAAGGAAGATCAAAATTTGAGCCATCTTCTTGTATAGATAATGAGTAGCATCAAACTGTGCATGACCGTTCCGAGGCTGTAATTTTCTGATAAAAATGTAGCAACTATTTATTTGTTAATAGATAACCTAAAATGTAACTTAAACGCACACTGAAATAGTCTATTATGATGGTAAATAAACCTATTTGAACTGAGTTTAATTTATTTATTGATAAAAAATAATACGTATTAGCCACGCGACACAATTTAACATGTGAGGCACGCCAAGGGAAAATGTACCTTCGGGCAGTTGACGTCAATCCTTGAAACGACATCATAAATTTGAGCAGACGTCATTAATTATTATGCAATTCGCGGTAAAAATACCATTTTATTGTCAAAATGTGTAACAAAATCACTGTTTTGTTATGAGAAAATAATAGAAATTTGAAAGTTCTTTCTAAATATAGTAACAACAAAAATGAAACAAAAATAACCGAAGGTACCTTTTCCCGTGGCGTGCCTCATGTGTACACGTAAACCAAAAAAAGCTTTGCAAAATTTTATATTTCAGGCAGTGTCGTCTAAATAATCGTCTTTGTAATTGCAACGTTCGTTTTTACCACAGAATCGATTTTTTTAAATTAAAACAATAAATATCAGGTATAATGTATCAATTATTTAAACTTTTTAAAAGAAAACAACAACATGTTTATAGTTTTATTTTATCGTTATCTTAAAGATGCCAATATAAATGATGTATCATGTGTTACTATAAATAGTAACACATTAACGTTTCGACCGGAAGCGTTATTCAAGGTCGCAGGGCATTAACTTACGAGAGGCAGGGCCATTATCGGTTGTGGCCATGCGATTTTATTTTAGGTTTTCAATTGTTATCATTGGTTTATCATATTTTATCATTAAAATAAGAATAAATTGTACATACCCGTAAATTTTTTTCCCAATTTAAAATCACTTCTTTCCTTTTTTCTTTTCCATTCATTTGTACCAATATTCACAAATCTAGCCTAAAAGCCCGGTGTAAAAGAAGCTTGCAGCAGAGGTATAAGAATGAAACACTCTCAAATCATTGCATTTACAGACTCATACCACGACAATCTCACTCAAGTCATATCTAACAAAATGTTAGATCAGATGACGACCCGCAGACAACATACATAAGTAATAGCGCTTTTCCCGCAATTTTTAGAAATTGTCGACATACGAAGCATGATTTATATATTCCCAAAATGATCTGAAGATGGCATTAGATCGAAATGAATGCAATACTACATAAACACAATCATTTGCAGAAAAATATGTCTTAAGCAGGCTGTCAACACTTTCCATGGTTTGAAACACTATTTTTACTTTCACTTTTGCGATTTTGTAGGCGACAATCTGATTGGTTCAAAGGGTTAGTGATAAAAGCACGTTTTAGTTACTCGTCGTCAGATCCTGATAGCGTAGCGGTTTTCAGGAGATGATTTTAATCAGATTGATACCACGATTATCACTTCTAGCATTCAAAGGTTAGCAAATCCCTATCCTTTCCCATGAGTTAAAACAAAATACACAAACGGTACACCATTTACTGAATGAAATAGTAAACATTCGTTAAATCATAAATGACGTCACATATAAACTCAAATGACGTAGTCACTGACATCATGATCTAGTAATTGTGTCAATGAAAGTGCACAAATTAAGTACAAAGTGAAGGAAAATTAACGAACATATGTAATAAATAAGTAAATAAATGGGCAAGCAGTGCCACTCGTCGATAATGACCCTGCCATATAATAATGTCCCTCGGGCAATTATTCATATGACAGGGCCATTATCGACAAGTGGCACTGCTTGCCCCTTTATTAACCTATACTTAAAATACAACATGACATTGCTCCTGGAAGAATGTCTAAATAAAATGTTTTATTACATTTGACATAAGTTTGACAATCATGCGGAAATAGGAAATTTAAAATAATTTATTATCAAGAAGCATTGACTGTCAGTTCTATAAATTTGAAACTGTTACAACCCTTTTAGCTCTACAGACGAATGGGGCCGGGTATGGACCTCGTAGATGTCTTTTATCGCGTCAACTCCATATGAACATTTATATGATTTGTTCAGTGTCATGAGTCTGTGAGACAAACCACATGTAAAAAATCTCATAACACATAATAAACTTTCATTTAAAAGGATTTCTTCCATGTGACATTTTTAATGGTTGTTCATATTTTGCCTGACAAAGAATTGACTTACTTATATGACTTGTTTCACAGATCGAACTGTTTATGTGACTGCAGGTATCAAATCAAGACAATATATATTATTGAGCGGCCAACTCTTTGGTATGCCTCAAAATTCCATAAAGCTTCCAGGCGCCTCCGCTCTTATACATTATAGAATTATTAAAGTCAATGAATCAACGGTTTATTGGGGCATTAGCGAGCTAAGTTGGTAATAAAATACCATTTTTATCATTTCTGTTTGGGTAGCTAGAAGTTAATAAGGGTTTATGGGGAAATCTTGCAAAAGAACCTAGAAGCTCGATTTGTTTCTTTTATCCCTGTCATCGCGTTCTTGCTGATTTGACTCCAGGTGTTCTGGTCGGTAAGATCATTGCGTACCCGCCCCTTTGGCTTTGCAATTCTAAAAGCTTCTTATGTTTTAAATGTTTGTGTGTTTTTGCATCCCCCATTGCTGAGCTTATGGCTGGGTCGGAGTCACCAAGACAACATGTACTTGTTTGTTCATATGAGAACCTGTATGGGCAAGTGTGAGGTTGGTGCACCCAAGAACCTGATTTAAATCGTTAGTGGCAAGTTGTTTTGCCACTGACCGTTTCAAGGAGGTAACCACTCGGGTTCTCACTTTCGTTAATTGTGTTGTGGCGTCTTTTTATAAACTGATTATTGTATAACCATGCTCTCTTCTCTTCTCTACGTTATGCCTATGTGTGGGGCTGTGTCTGCTAAATGTGGCCGTTCTTGATATGCATATTTCACTTTTTAGTCAAATGAATGTTTATGTCATCATGAAAACAATGCAAACAATTAAAAGGAAAAGAAGATCAGGTTTATATTTTACCAGCGCCGTAACATGAACCGAATTTAAAAAGAAATTAACTACATGTAGATGAAAGTTCAGTTTTAAACACTTACGTGGGCCGAGATACAGTATACGAATAAACATACAAGTACATAAAAAGAAAAATACTCCTTCAAATGTGACAATGACCTATAGATTTCGGAATTATCACAACCCTGTAGTCACAAGAAATAAAATTTGAATAAAATAAAGAAACAGAAAAAAAAAGTTAAGTTATAAGTTTTTGTGACAAACTCCAAAAACAAAAAGAGGCATAACACTGTCAGATGTGATGTTAACTTTAAGATTTAGGCATATGCATAACCATACTGTCATAGCAAATTTACAAAGTTCTTGAAGAAATAGTATTAATAAATAGCAAAGTTATAGCCAAAGTCAAGATTTCACGCCGGACCGATGTACCGATGGACGACCAGACGGTAATTTTTAAGCGGTCCCTACAGAACGCATTTTCTTCGAAAAGACGACAGAAAAACCTTCATAGAACAAATTTGCGTTGACAAAGTAATATCAGCTTGTTTTCCGGAAAATACCAAAGACAGCCAATATTGTTTAACACACTTCAATTTCCTCCTTTAAGGCCTCCTCACACATAGGCGAAAGCCCCCCGACCTCGACTTTCGTATACTATCGAATAGTACTTGAGCAAACTTCGTTCCCATATGTACGTTGTACATCGTTGGTGTTATTCGTATGAGTGCGTTTTTGAGCGTTATCAATCGTTGCGATTAGGTTTGTTCGTAGGAAAATTTTGAACATGTTAGAAAAATTGTGGCGAATAAAGGTTTCATCTGTGATTCGTATATATTCGTTTCAATATGTTAAACAATCGCAAAGCCTTCGCATAGATTTCGTCAACTTGCGTTAGAGTTCGCAAGTTATCCGGGCTTGATAAGCTTATTTGCATATCAAGCGATCGAGAGCGATCCCATGACGATGCTATGCGAATTCCAACGTATTGCAGCTAACTGATCCGAAAGTTTATGGCGAATGAAAGCGAATTGCAGCGATTGATTGACGTTCTTAAAAGGAACGACATACGCTTGAATACGAATTATTACTAAGTGTAAATAAAACATACGAATCACAACGCATCTTAATTTCTTGAGTAGTTTTTAGTATCTGAACAGTTTATTTTCATATGTAAAAGGATGAAGCAAAATGTCGATATTTAAAAGTTTTTACTTTGTTCAGAATGGAAGATATACATCGCTTGACAATAAAGTATGAAGCTGCTGTGGCTCGCCAATCCCAAAAGAACTAAACATGCACAGTTCATTAGAGGCCGTGTAGAAGTGGAGCCTGAGCAAGTCCCATCTGCAGAAGACTACGACAGGTGGGTTGCTGAGAAAACCCTCTCTGTAGTAGTCAAAGGAATTCTGTCACGCAATTATATATATATGCCAGCTCCGTTTACAGCTAAAGAACGGAAACAAATGGTTGATGGTTTCCACAAGAAGTGGAAATAATGAGTTGTGTTGCATTCATTGATTGCAAACACATAAACATTAGAAAGCCTGTCAGCTCTGCTATCTTATATTCTTTTCCGTTTCCTTCTTCTTCTTCTTCTTATGGTTTCTTTAGCATCATCTTAAAGGCCTTGTCGACTCAGTCCACAAGTTCCCGTTGTGTGGTCACGGAAGCAAGCTGACTCTGGATTATTCGTTATTTTGGCGAAACAAAACATACAGTCAAACTTCACTCACTGACTCGCTGTTTCAAGGACTGTAATTTGTTTTAATTACCTGATGTTCAAGTTTCTTTTCCGGTGTTAAAAACTACAATCAAAATACTCCCAGAAACGAGAATATTTACTTTCAGAACACATCTTGGGCGTTGTCCCGGTTAGCTCAGTTGGTTACGTCGCAGGAATTGCATGGCTATGCGCTGTCGCCGTGACGGTGCGGGTTCGCTCCCAGCTAGAGTCACTATCATTTTTAATATGTCTCGGTACATAAAAAATTGTTCGATAAGCATAAATTCAAACAACCGAGTTCGACCTTTTGCAGTCTGACTCGAATTTCATTTTTTAAAGAAATATTTTGACGTTAGAAATCTACGCATTGTAAATTTTGTTTTCGGTTATTTGTGATACTCATCTCAAAGAAGAACCACAGTTTATTAACAGGGAAGCTGACTATCAAGACATCCTATATTCGGGACAACATGATAAGGATGAGGAACTCCATTGTGCAGAAATCACTGGTTGACCATTAGGACAGATGAGGAGACCTGGGAGATGGAGGAGAGATCGCAGCTTGGAGTTACTAATTATGCATTTTTACGGAAATTCAAAACAAAATGGCGACCACAACAAAAGGTGGGAGGACAAAGTGGGAAATTAAGGCACGTGCGTTAATATCTACGGTCGATTCGCAAATATGGATGTACATTATCCAATCAAATTCAAGGAAATTTCTTTGCAGTATAATAATTCAGTTTTATTTCAGCGAACACTACATGTATTACGCGAAAAATATGATAACCACGCTGCAGCGGCCGATCACTTCAAACTATACGTCCATTATAACAACCTTTGCACAGAAGCAGGAAGTTTTCCCACTTATTTTAACAAAGTTTAAACATTTATTAATTGATAAAATAAGTCGGTCAATTTGAAGTTAAATAAAATGCAATCTTTACTTGAAACAATCTAAATTAATTTCAATTACTGTTGTATCATTTAATTGCGCGGTTATCAAATTTCGCGCAAATGACGTAAGTGACATTTACGCGAGGCCTTAAATTCGCGTACATGTATTATTCTAGCAAGACTAGATATTTAATGGTTTGATTTCGCTAGGGTTTGATTTCGCGCACTTATCCTAAAGCGAAGTACGCGAAAATTAAACCACCGCGAAATATAATGATACCACAGTACACCAAATGAACCAGTAAGCACAAGCATATTCTTCTATATGTGTGCATTTATAATTTTGACGGTAAAAATTCTTAAAGAATAGTCTTTGACAATTATGCATTTTAATAAAAAGGAACAAAAACAGTAAATGCATTTTCAAGTTTGCTTATTGAACCCATTTAGTCAAAGACTGCAATAAATTTTGAGTTATATTTGGTCGTTTTTTGGAGACTTTCCAAGTCATCTGTTTATGAAATAACCACTAATAAAACAACAACATTACATGTATACATGTTCTTAAAAAACGCAATATAAAAATGAACTTAAAGTGTGTCATAATTTTCGTTGGAAGCAACAACGAAAGTTAAACCCTCGCGAAATATTATGACGCCACATTGTTAGATAGTTAAACTTTGTGAATGTCAGTATTTTTCTAAAAACCTGACAGTATTCATCAAAAAAAAAGAAAGAAATACTTCTTATTGGCCAAGAAAGTTTTTTTTTAGTTTTTTATCACGTATTTTATTTTTCAGAGCAGGAATATTTTCATATAATGAATTTCCCAATATAACACTGAAAACGAATGAATCACAAATCATAGGTACAGTACAAAGTTTGAGGAGGAATTTGTAGTTTAGTTACGTTCCTTAGTTACAATATAACATTAAATAGGAAGTAAATGTAGCTTTGTTACGTTCCTTAGTTACAATATTACATTAAATAGGAAGTAAATGTAGTTTCATTACGTTCCTTAGCTATGCAGATGTAGGAGATGAACGCTGATTATAGATACGCGCTATATTTAAATTCCTGTGCCCAAGGTTATAAAACTGAGCGTGGAAACCAGTCTCAAATCTCAAGCATCTGATTGGCTGAAATGGCGACCAGTCCAACCCAGATCGGTATTGAACATTTTAAGTGGCGTTCAATGAGTCATATTCGCAGGATATATAGATACAGTAAAACCCCTTTGTTTAGACCATCTCTTGAATTGGACGGAAGTGGTCAATAGCGAAATGGTCTTGATACACGAATAGAAAATGTCGCAAAGCCCCAAACGATGAATTCGCGCGGGCATAAATTCGCGCACTGGATTTTTTCTATTTAGGTTGAATAACACCAAATCGCGCTGTATCCCTTCCTGGTCAATAAATGAAGTCCGTTTTAATAAATGCTATTTTTTCTCTGCATCTGGGGGCCTCTTAGCCGTTAGAAAGCGGCCTGTTTGTGACTTGTTTGCAAGAATAACGTGTCAGGAAAATAAATGAAAGCGATTTCGTGCATATATCTCGTTTGGCAGAGACGTACTAGTTCCAGAACAGCGGATGTATATTTTTGATTTAAATATAATTTACATGCATTAATTCACATGTTAATATCGATAAATAATTTGTTCAAGACCACCTGTAAATTATGACAATATGCGAGGAAAGACCAAATTGTATCTGTCTCGATGACTATTTCAAGAACAAATTTACATGTGAACAAAGACCACCTGCTTATGAAGACCATTCTTTGTGCTTTTCCTCAGCGGTCTTTGAAGACAGGTTTGACTGTTGTTTCAGGACTAATGAAAACGGTTAAGAGCAGCAGCAGACATCTTCTCGTGAGGAACAGTTTCGAATAATTCTTTTTGCGTCCAGTATACCATTGTTATTACGAATGCATTATATTTGCACAAGACCAGTTTCTACTACATGAAGTTTAAACAATATTTAGGACACTCGGAGGCAAATTGATTTAATGGGAAATAAAACAATTGCGGTGAGTATTTTAGTGTAAAGTTAAATGTCAATTTTTAAGTTCGAAAATTAAATATGACAAATATGACTATAGTTAATACGTTGATCTTTTCGTTAAATCATGCAAAATTGTGAAAGATGTGATTCCATTATATTGTCGTAATCTGTTTCAGTAAACAATAATTTGTATAGTCTTATTTGTTAATAGTACAAATACAGTTGAACATGCCCTAGCAGTCACCTGCATTCAGCAACCACCTATCTTAACAGCCAGTTTGAATATGTCCTAAACTGACATTTAGTTCTAGTTTTTACCTGTCCTTAACAGTCAGCTGTGTTTAGCAGCCCCTTTTTGTTCACTGTACTCTAACACATATATTGTCGTTCTTCGCGCCGGGTAATATTACATCCTGACCGGCAATATAACTCTTACCCTGTCAAGAAACCAAAATAACTAATGTGAAAAATAAATTACTCTCTTGACTTATCGGGAGACAAAAAAAGTTTTGTCCTGTCCACCCGCCTGTCCGTCTGTCACACCGCACTTTTCGCTCTATAACAGTTGTTCCATGTAACTCAGATTCTTCAGACTTCGTAATATGATTAGACTTACAGGGTAGATGATCTCTATAGGTTTTGGGTCGATGGGTCAATGATCAAGGGTACAGGAGACTTGAAGGTCAAAATAATTTCCGCTCGATACTTAAAGAACCCTTTGGGGGAAACATACCCCGTATCAAACGGTCAATTTGGTTTCCACTCAATATTCAAAAATCCTTTGACCTAGAGACTTCAACGACCAAAGTATGATTAAATTCTCGAGTAGCTGACCGCTATTCATTTTAGTGCCAATGTCAATGTAACATGGGCCTTAAAGATCAAATATATTAATGTTCAATAGGTCGAGAACCATTTGCGCAAGAATATTCAAAAGTCACAAGATGACCCCTGTTGTTTTGGGTTCAACGTTTAAGGTCAGAGAGGTCTTAAAGATGAAATCGAAATTCTTGAATATTACAAGAACCCTTTGACCCAAAGTCTTCAAATTGCAGAGTATGACTGGATTACATAAGTGGGTGGGTGTTTTTGTTGTTTAATCTTGGTCAAAGGTCATTGTCACACTGGCTGCCATAAGTTGATGGCTGCTTTTGTTTTTAGTCTTGGCCAAAGGTCGATGTCACAAGGGCTGCCATAAGAGG
>JAZAYU010000277.1:496164-687479 GCA_038501625.1 Corbicula japonica | reverse complement strand
CCCAAATACCCACAATACGCAATCTTTTCCCCTAAATACGTTATTTTCAACGATGTTGTACAATCATTATATGTTGTTTTATCACATGATGTTTAGATGTTTTCGAAAGTGTCTGATTGGCTATTAGTCCGGTATTTAGCATTTTATAAGGGTTAGAAACAACTTTAGAATAGCTGAAGAGATAAAAATCATTGTTTGCATTTTCACAAACAACATATTGAAATTATTGTTCAAAGACATTTAAGTTGCAGTTTGTTATATATAAAGGAAATTTGATTTCTGATCTTCTTTGTTATCTTCTATGTTTTTGATTATTCTTTCAGATTCCTGCTCATCAAGAATTGAGTAACAATCACGAGAAAATATTGCCAGCAATTTTGAATGGACAGTATATTTTCAAACAGCCTGAAATATGCTTGCTGAATCCAGACACCGACTGGCGAACATTTTTAATGTGTACATTTATTGATCATATCATCGGTAACCTCAAAGTGGCTGCCAGCAAACATAAGGATCAATAATGACTTTGCAATTCTAATTTATTCCTATAATCCATACTACCTCTTTAGTTTCTCCCATACAATGAATATGGTACTGTTTTGTTTTCAACAGTTTTAAACCCCCAACTTGACTATTTAAGCCACTAGATGGCGCTGGGGCAGGTTTTCACGGTATTTTTGACATGCTTCACATCTAAGGGCCCCTTTTTCAAATAGCGCAATAACCAAGAAGTATTTTCCCTAAAACCTTTTTATATGTCTTCTTTGCAACATTTCAAATGAAATGGCAGAGAACATCTCATAACAAAATGCATTTTATTGTAATTTGTGAGAACAAAATCTGTTAACTGTCAAAAATTTGAAAATCCTGGGGAGGAGTTTCTGGGGTCATGAACTGCAGATAGTAAACAAATACACGTGGCAGAATAGCTTGAAATACTACTCTAGGCAACTGTTTGGCTATGGGAAGCTGATCAGTAATAATACAGTTAAAATGTAAATCCAAATAACTGTTGCAGATATTTTTTAATATTCCAATATTCCATTTAAGATGTTGCTTAATAGTATTTATGAAACAACTTCATCCATGTCATAGTGAATGACAAGTGTGGATTATTATTAAATTATGTCACTTTTTATCTCCATTTAGTGTTCTGTAAACAATATTATTATTATTATTATTATATCATGTTTATTTCTTACTGCTTTTAGCACAATATATTTCTTTAATATTCATGCTTATTTGATAATCAAATTTCCCTCTAAATTCTGCATGAATGAAATGCCACACAAGGTTTGAGATAAGCTATCATCACCCCATTATTATTCTTGCAATTATCACTGGGAAATGTCCAACTTGGCCTAGTATCACCAGCATCAGAGCTCACTCTGTTAATGAGGATTATGATAAAACATAGATTGTGCAAAACAATGGATCAAGGTTTAAAACAAATGTGAACTATACATGTTCCTAATTATTGCTGAAAAGTGACACAGCTGTTGAAATTTCATTTATTTTTTCTATATACAAAAACAAGATTGACTTGGCCTTATTAGACTGGAATGAAAACATAAATAGGGATTTTACATTTAAAGGAATTATTAGCAGAAATTCAGAAATTACAGAATTTTTACAATGCATAACCTGATGAGTAAAATATGTTATCGTCTGCGCCAGTGTTTATTTACTTCAGCTATATTTAGCTCAGGTACAGCGTCCTTTGCTTGAGTGACAGTTAGTTTATCTGATAAACACGCCTACAAAATTCTCCCTACCAGGGTAGGGAATTTTGCGGCCTAAAAGCGATTAAAATTTTTCTAGACTGCTTTGCCTTAGAATGATATTTGTTGTTTTGATATATATCGTGTTGATATGTTAGCAAACAAGTCTGTAATTTCACATCAAGAACTAGTCTGGTTTGCTTTGTAGAAATGGAATTGTTTGCTATACAAAATGTCATATCCTTGTGGTAAGACACAGTTTCATAATCGCAAGTAGATTAAAAAAGCAGGTTTTTTAATGTTTATTTTGTGATTAAAAACAATTCATTTCATATATAACCAACATTCTTTTGTATTTTATCTGTGTTTGGGGCAAATTGATTACATTTCTATAATATACTGAAAGAGATAAGGCTACCACATCGTAGTGATTGCATGAACCATAATTTTTGTCTTGGCCTCCTTATAAATTACTTGTGAACTTTATCATTTGTTGTCTATTGTTAAACTTTTTTAAGCCTACTAGATCTACTGATTTTTATGTCTCCCACCACGTAGTGGTGTGGGAGACATTTTGATTTGCTCCTGTCTGTCCGTCCGTCTGTCTGTCACACTTGTCCGCTCTCTAAGTCAAACAGTTTTCATCGGATCATCACCAAACTTCATCAAAATGTTAGTGGCCATAATATCTCGATCAAGTTCGATAACCAGCCATATTGCCCAAGGAATCTCAGAATTATGGCCCTTGAATTATCAAAAATAAGTTGTTTGAGGCTTGTCCACTCTGTAACTTGAACAGTTATCATCTGATCTTCACCATACTTTATGAAAATGTTTGTGGCCATAATATCTCGGCCAAGTTCGATAACCAGCCGTATTGCCCCAGTCATGTCAGATTTATGGCCCTTGAATTATCCAAAATTGGCTGTTTAAGCCTTGTCTGCTATGTAACTGAAATATTCATCAACTGATTTTCAATAAACATTATGATAATGTGTGTGGCCTTAATATCTTGGCCAAGTTCGAAAACCAGCCACTTTGCACCAGGCATATCAGATTTATGGCCCTTTGATTTATCCGAAATTAGCCTTTTAAACATTTCACTAACCTGGTTCATCTCTCAAAGTCAGATAGTTTTCATTGTATCTTCACCAAAGTTTATCAAAATGTTGATGGCTATAATATCTTAACCAGGCTATAAAGTCATCGATATTGCTTGAGGCACTTCAGGATTATGGCCCTTGAATTGTTTAAAAAAAAATCTTCACTTGCTGTCGCTTATGTTTTTCCTGATCCTCCAAAAATTTGTGACATTGTTTATGACTAATATTGCACAGAACTTCCGTATGCCCTTTTAATAAATTGCCATCTTTATATTCACTTCACCAGTTTTATCCTGTGCATCATCAAAGATGATGCCTTTGTGGGAGACATGTGCTTTTCCCAAAAGCAGTTCTAGTTGTTTTTGGTTTTGAATATTTGATCAATTTTATCTGTTTTGTATTTTTTTTAACATGATGAGATTTTAAATAAATATGTAAACAAGTTTATGTGTTTGTTATTATAATTAACTGTTGTCTAGTTTAATAGAATCACATTAGAAGTAGCCAACCTGAAGCCATGAACAATATTTCCATTATAATACTTCCACAGCAAACATCTTTGTGATGCCCTTTAAACAAGAAAGGCCATACAAAGCGATCGATTCATCTGTCTCTATGAAAACTTTACTTTGGCTATTCCTTGCTGATGAGTATTGCCGACAGCCTCTTCAGTGTCACTGATAAAAGCATTACTATTCTACTTTTACTATATAGCATGCACTATATACATCAGTACAATTTCTATAGTTTCTCCCATAAAACTACATGTCCCGTACCACAAGTGTATCGGTACCATTCCAGTAAATGGTACCACAGTCCCTTTTCCAGTACAACTGACAACTTTACCAATAATAATTGCCCTAGGATTTCCTATATAATCTAGTCCTTTACCGGCAGTATGTCAGAAAGTATAACGTTGTACAGGTCTACATTATTGGGGTACTGTACAGTAGACACAGATCTATATTGTTGGTTTTTATATTCTTCCTTTACGTGTAACGGCATGGGACCAAAAACTAATTGTTGAATTGTATATTCGTGAAATAAGACTGTAACATGTTTGTCTCAATAGCCAAAAATGATTTTATCCTGTTTCAAATTGTAGTCATCTAAAATACTGTTAGACTAAAGTAAAATATACAAAATTGTCATATGTTTTCGCGTCTATCAGGGTTCATCTAACAGATAACGACGCAATTTGATTGTTTTATACTCTTGCATACTTATACAAAAATGAGTACTTAAATGTTATTTTTTGGTATTTCTATTAAAAACCGCTCTTCTACAGAAATTAGACGATTTTTAAATTGAAAAGAAAAGCCGGTACGTGACGTACAAAGACATCACAATGTTAAGACTCTTACTCAGTCTTGTCAGTAAATAAACTTGTCTTCTGAAGAGGTGAAATATGCTACTTATCTACTGTGCATTGAAACAGTTAACACTAGTTAGTGTACCGAAGATCCACTACCGAGAAAGTTTTGAAAGAAAAGTTGATGAGTAAATACACAGATCAAAAGGTCACTTCATATAAGCTATTTGATATTTTGTCAAAATATTGCGTAACCCTATATAATCTTTTGTAACTAACAGAATTCGACGTTTTGAAAGTCATTTACAAAACAATAATAAGAACTTTTCATCTTTGATGAAGTTCGAAAAGAAAGTCTTTAGTTTGCACTCTGATTTTACTGAAATAACTTCCCGGGGCTTGAAATGGTTTGACGAGGCACTGCGAGCCAACGCTAATTTTTATCTATAACGTGTTCAAGAGGGTTGCAAGGAGGCCGCATTCCATTTTTTCAAAAAATTCATTTGGACCAAGTTTCTAGCGGTGTAAAAGCTCTGGGAAGTTTTTTTTCTGTGATACAAGTGTTCATTTTCGGCCAAAAAAGGTGTTTTCAATTCGGCAATATAAACCAGTAACTTCGAAAAGCTAGGTTTTGATGTTTAAAAAATTTACTAAATATGTATTGTTTCAGACTTATGACCAATAGACTATATTCGAAATAGAATGTTATTTTTATAAATATGATTCGTCTGAATGTCTTTCAAGGCCGATTCCAATGAATTATACATAAATGATTCAACCACGTATCTGGCAACAAAAACGATAATATAACAACAAATGTTTAGTTGAAATGTAGCCTTAAAAAGTAAAATGTCCCATATACTTCCGCATATCTTAACTTTGCTGGTGGGGTGGAAAACGCTTGAAAACTGCAATTAAATGTCGATAACTGTATGATCATTTGTTTAAAATATTGGAGGACTGCGCAATGGAAACTGATTGCCATTAACAAGAATTCAAGGTCTTCTGCTTACATGGACAAAGAGAGTCGCCGACGACTTGGCGGATATGAACTTTTTTGAAGGACTCGAACCTCTACTGAGTTATGAGGGGGTCAATGGTTGGCAGGGGCATGCAGAGGGATATACTGGACCGATTGCCGAATATACATACCTTGTGGTATCTAAACAGTGATCACCTGTTCTCACGTTTTTTTTTATAAACCAACAAGTTATATTAATTTCATTTTTCCAAAATGCAAGAACTTTACTGTGTTTCAAATTCGCTGTTGCGAATAGAGGCCATTTCTTACTGTCCCTTTAGTCTCATGTATCATGGTATTCTTGTCGTGTTAGAATTTCGTAAAACTTGTCTATTGGGATAGAACAAGTGACGCCGTTATCGTAATTTTACCAATACTCTCATTTTCATCTTAGATGCCCTATCTCGTTGAAAGAATAACAAAGAACTACTGGACTTTATTGACTTGCAGTACTGCTTGAACTACAAATGTATATGTCTTTTATCCGGTGTGGCTTCAACTTAGATCCAGTCAAGCCTGCTTGTTACGTCCAAGATAAACTGCACAGATGGGCAAGGTGATCTGGATCTACACTGGTCTCAAATATCTATGGATTAAAGTTTTAATTCAACTAAAATTCAATTCTTACTTCAAACGACAAAATTTGAAAATCAGGTACAACAAAACTGGTTTTTTGTTATCTTTATTTATATAAAATAATATAACAAATGGTATTTTACACATGAAATACCATTCAAAAACATATATATCATTAATAAATAGTTAGACATAAAAATCCCCAAAACTATTTGCAATTAAACACAAAAAAGCAAAGCAACACAAAACAACAATTCAAATACATACATTAGTGAAATGATTCTGACAACAATATATATGTCCGTTAAAAGAACTTTCAATTATTAAGACAGAAATCAACATTTTAATTTCTTTTGTCATCCATTTTCGTGAACCAGGAAGATGAAGGTTAAACACAATTTTACAAATATCCCATACATTTGTTTGACCAAAGGACCTTTGATATTGTTGTCAGTAACTTATGACCCATGCGGGCATTTTAATTGATGTTAAGAATTAAAGTGTTGCTTCGTTTTTGAGTTTGATTGCAAATAGAATTTTAGGGATATGCCACAAGATCGTTATTATAAACACAAAGTATCACATAACTGTCTCTTTATCCATGACCATCTATACACCAGCACTAACATCAATGTTACATGAAATAGATCACCACACTTTCATTTACACGACCATGTTGTCATAAGCGATAAATTCTGTTCTATCCACTATAGTCAATTGTCTGAAAAAAAAAACGTCAGTTGATCCATCTGATGATGTATTTCCCAGCTATTTGGTATTGACCTGAAACGAGTGAATAACAGACAGCAGCAAGAACTCTTCATAAAAAATATGGGCCCCACTTTTTATTCTAAGTTCTACTAATTATCTTTTTATTCAAAGATGATTAAAATTTTTGAATTATTTTACATACTGACATTAATGGCTTTAATTATTAAATTAAACATTTAATAGGAGAAGATATGACAAATTTAAATTGAAAAAGAAACAAGTAAAAGCTTTAACTTGTCTGTTTAGAATGTTTAAAAGTTTAATAGTTAGAATTTTGATGATCATAATGATACTTAAAACACTTAAACACTTATGATGATGGTTGAAAATCTGCAGAAGCGAGAAAACCAAAATCAATCAATCAATCAATCAATCAATCAATCAATCATCTTACCTGTCTGTCTGTCTGTCTGTCTGTCTATCTATCTATCTATCTATCTATCTATCTATCTATCTATCTATCTATCTATCTATCTATCTATCTATCTATCTATCTATCTATCTATCTATCTATCTATCTATCTATCTATCTATCTATCTATCTTACCTGTCTGTCTGTCTGTCTGTCTATCTATCTACTGTCTGTCTGTCTGTCTTGTCTGTCTGTCTGTCTGTGTATCAGTATCTGATCTGGTCTGTCTGTCTGTGTATCAGTATCTGATCTGGTCTGTCTGTCTGTCTGTCCATCTATCTACTGTCTGTCTGTCTGTCTTGTCTGTCTGTGTATCAGTATCTGATCTGGTCTGTCTGTCTGTGTATCAGTATCTGATCTGTCTCTGTCTGTCTGTCTGTCTGTCTGTCTAACCTAATCCTATCCTATCTCCTATCCTATCTTATCCTATCCTATCCTATCCATCGCTGCATTGGGACCTTAAATTAAAATAATACATTTAGTTGTTTAGTATCATGTGAAAAACAATCTCTAGAACTAATATAAAAATCACATTAATCCTGCAAGAGCAACTCGTATTTTTTTCTGATATGATAACCTTTTTCTTTCATTCCATTCATGTAAGAAAAATTGAAGGTAAAAACAGAAGTGTGACTGTGACATTTGACGAGCTGACCTTTTTATACACTGAATGAAACTGTTAAATTGTTCACAAATCTCTGAATTAACTGATTCGAAACCTTGCAGACGGCTTGATTTAAAAGCACAGGAGCACTTGTGAGAGTAACCATGAAAAATATCATGAAAAAATCTTACTGACTTATAATATCCACTTTCTCGATTTAGACAATACTCTTGTAAATTACATGCAAAATCATAAAAAATATCATTAGGTGGTTTTTCTAAGTAAGAATAAAGTGATGCTGCTGGATCTTTCCTGCCCTCAGCCCCAGTCATATGAAAGCCATAACAATGCCCATGATCTGCACAAAACCAAAGAAACAAGTTACTGGTACCACGAGCTGACATTTCCATTTTGGAATACATTTTTTGACATTTTTCAAAATCCAAAGTTGCATCATCATGGTCAATATTTTTTCTTGCACGTATGTCATTGTCAATATCAAATTTTCGAACATTTCTTAATTGTTCCCCTTTTTCATTAAAGTAGTATGCCCTCCCAAATTTCTCAGGATTGTATGAACCTGGTTGTGGAAGTGCAGGCTCTTCATCTGTGACTTGTAAACTCAATGATTCATTTACAAGGTACTGCAAAAGTAATCTTATATCATTCGGTAATTGATCATGATTACAAAGCATTGATGCACCTATCAAATCCCTAATTTCGGGCGCATAGCATCGCATTTCATTCATTGAAATATTAAACTGAAAATTATCAATATCTGGACTATTAATGAATTCTTGAAGTTTTGTGCAGTATGAGGGTGGTAATAAACTTGTAACCGATGCTGTTGTTGCCAACATTTTTAAGACATAAGCAAAAGCTAATTTTTCATCTGGCTGCATTGTAAAAAAACGGTCAAAAGATTGAATAACTTCATCTGGCAATACCAGTTTTAATAATTCAATTCTGTTTTCAAGTTCATCATTTGTTAACAATTCTTCATTTTTTAAAATTCCTATTTCCCTACGTGCAAGGTAATCTAAAGTTGAACGATTCTTTATCATTGACTGAATATCTATTCCATTCATATTTTTTAAAAAGCACCTATCCATTCGTCTATGCAATGTAGGAAGTATCGGTGAATTGTCTTTAAACTTATTAATTTCCTCAAAATTTGCATTTCTAAATCCTACACCCACACGTGTGCCATCACAGCATAGTCTTTTTGGTTCAAATCCACAAATGTCACATGGTTTCCTAAATTCTGTTTTTAAATTGGCTGCCCAGCTAAACCACCATTTTAAAAACACTGCATGATCCATGAACTTTGCTCTAGGGTCTCGCATTTTATAGTTTTCAGTTTTGTAATTACAGTAAGAAGAAAAAGTACAACCAGAGTTTATCACCATTGATACAAATTCCCACCCTATCTCATCACCAGCTGCAGTGTCACGACTTAAAACATGTACTGAATCTGACTGACCTTCATCCCATTTAAGCATACAGGGTTTTTCTTTATTATAACAAAGTCTTACATGAACATCACATTTAACTGGAGCATTATGAGTGTAAATTGTTAACATTCTGCTTTTATCTGTTACTGTTAGACCATTCTCATTGTAATCATTATCATCATTTCTTTTTAACCAGCCACTTCCACAGTCACATGTATTTTCAGGTATTTCTGGACATAAAGTCGGACCTTTTAAGCAGCCATCACTTAATCTAATTAAATGTTCATCATTTAAACGGTCTCGTTTTAATATGTTTTTCCTAAGTTTATTACTGTCTCTTTTTTCAGGAGCATGCTGACTCTTACATTTAAATTGCCAAATTCCTGTCAAAGCATTAAAGTTATCTGAATGTGTTTCTTCAACATTGGGAGATATATTTGGCTCATCTGAAATAATATCTGAATTAATCTGTTCTTCAAAATAGTTACCATGTTCACCATTATCACAGGATTCTAATTCTTTCCCTTCAAAAAGGTCTTGCCAACATTCACTGTGTTTTTTTAGTATAGAAAGATGTTTGCAGACATCTGCTGTTAACAAATTATTTACTGTTTTCTTATAACCCCGTATTGCTCGACAGCTTCCATTCATGCACGAGACAATGTATTTATCAATATTTCTATTGCGAGTCAAATGCACAAAGGATGGGTTATCATCTTCCTCTATAAAAATGGAAAATTTACGCGTGTCTTTAAATCGTGAAAGCTCAACAAACTCTTTTCCTTGATATTGTAATGCATTCTGTACAAAGAGTCGCATTTTTGTGTTGGGTGCACAGGCATCCAGAACCAAGTTTGGAATAACATTTTCTTTCATGAATTTACAATGCATACATGTTACACAATTATCACCACTACCATCTAAAACAACAAACTCTTTTTCCATTAAATCACAATTCTGTATATTAAGCAATGTTCTATAAATGCTGCAACTACAGTAAAAATAATCCCCCGTTTCCTGTCTGAGCTTAATTGTAAAAACAAATTCATTCTCTTTAAAGGACCCATCTAAATCACTATAATCATTCATACATGATACTATGTTATGGTCGTTTGTGGACTGTATAACTAATTTTCCATGTTCAAGTAATGAGCAACAAAACTGTTCATAAATTGTGAGTTTTCCTTGTGATAATGGCACATGTAACTTTTCATTAAGTGGCAAAGTTTTTTCAAGTTCATTTCGAGTAACACGTAGAGGCTTTGCCACACTGCTTTTACATTGTTTCTTTAAAACAGGTTCTAAATGAAAATTTTCATTATTACTTGCAGGATTAGCATTTAATTGGGGAAAATATTGCTCATAAAATGAAGTAAGAGCAAAAAAGTTCTTTGCCAAAAACAATGATATAGTACGATTTCTCAAAGAAGTAGCTAATGATTTATTCTCAATGTGCACAAAATTTGATTCAAACCTTGCTGTTTTTTTGAAAAGACACTGATTATGATTAATGTTACCAGACAAACAGTTCAAAACTACTGACTGCTGCAAAAGATTTTTTTTGGCACTTAAACGCTCACTGTATATGTCTTTGGAAGTGACTGTAAAAAAGGGTAATTTATTTAGACGGTAGTCCAACAAAAGGGATTGTATCTCGGAACTACGTTCTTCCTCTCTGATGTTTAAAAAACTTTTCTCGCCATTATCAATTGAAGATTTACCTTTAAATGGTACAAAGTGTGAAATAAAGGAAAGTAAATTTAGATCACCAAAGTCTGTTGTACTAGCAGTTTTCAAATCATTCATAATTGCTGGTAAGATCTTTTCTGTGGAATGTTTAAAAATTTTATCGGGTCTGCTCCTTTTTATTTCAACTGACTTTGTCTTATTGCTTTCTACAGAAATATCCTCATCAGTTAATGAATTATGCAAAAGAACATTATTTGTAAAGCCAAAAGTTGTTTGTAAAACATTTAAGTACTTCTGCATCATGAAACCTAAGTAAATCCCCGATTCCACATATCGCACATAAAATATGATCTCATCATCTATACTACATTTTATTACAGTACAAAGAAAACTACCAGAACAGCAATTTTCTAGTGATGCTAATTTTAAGGCTTCTTTTTCCAATTTAAATATATGTTGGTTTTGTGGTGTTAACATTCCGCTTTCAAGAATTTTCTGCATAATCTGTTTTTGAATATTCATTGCTTGAGTACATGTTGAAAGATTTCTCTTAAGATTTTCACTCCAACAATCATTTGTATTTTCAAAGTTTTCATGCAAAATTTCTTCGTGAACTAATTTTCTTTTCCGAGATTGTGTCAATTTAACAGATGTACTCATTCCTGATGCAAGTTCTGGACGTTCAGTTGTAACAACCTGACATTGCATTTTATTTTTAACAGTGTAATATGGTTTGTACTGGTAAATTAATGATGAACAACTTTTTTGGATACCTGTATTTGACTTGAAACTTAATTCACCATCACTCTTTCCAATATATTCATCCCAATTTTCCCCCAACATTGTTCTTTTTATGACAAATTCCACTTCAATTTTTTTAAATGCTTCTGGGTTACTTATACTAATTGATTCCAAGTACTGAAGATGATTGTTACCTGTGTATGTATCCGATTTTATTTTGAAGTCTTCATCAAAAAGCAGCATTTTCAACTCGGATCTCTGAAATATGAATGGAGTACAAACAATATGTCAATACTAAATCTGCTATATGCTTCATTCTTTTTTTAAAAAGAGTTTGCACAACAATATAGTGTGCATGAAGATCAAAGACCTGGCAGTAACCAGACATATAAGTCAATAATTTATTATGCTGACTGAGGTATAACTTATATAAGTTTTCACAAATCTTAAACTGCCAGTGCAGAGACCCAAATAATTCTAATTTATAAATAAAATAAACCTTATATTCACTTCTCTTAAGTTGTACCTTGAGGCAGTTTTAAACGGTAGTTCCTTAATTTTAGCAATTTAAAGAATTATAATCTTAAAGCAGACACTGTTACTGGCTTTTGAAGTCAGTGCACTGTAATTGATGTTACTCAGAAATATATTGTCATGTACCAGCTAAATGTCACTGTATTATGTGGATTTTTATTTCCAAGTTTTACCAAGAATCCTAAAATGTAACACCAGATTTCAGATTAAACTCCAATTACTGGGAAACAATATTTAAGCTTACTTTAAGCTTACTTTAAGCAAGATGTTTTTCAAACCAACCAAAATATTGTTTTGAGAATTTTTTTTAAGAAAGCATAAAAGTTAAACCCAGGCATGTAACTCTGTAAAAAAACTTAATCAGCAAATTTGACTTACAAGATGCCTTGGACAGAGCTGCAAATTTGTAGTTTCAAAATTAAAGTTGCCTGAGGCTTGGACAGCATACCAATCTTCTATTGTGCTAAAAATATCTGGATCCTATTAAAGAAAAAAAGTGAGAAGTGAAACAAAAACCAACCAAAATTTCCCTTCAAACAAGGCTGACAATCAAATTTAATAATTAAATCTTCTACATGGAAATCAGATGCTTTGTTATAACACCAGGGTATTCATCACTTGTTTTAGAAATAGAGGGTTGTTAATAAAATATGGTTAAATCACAAGTAAGGACAACAATCCTTTTCTTAAATCATTTAAGCACAAATAAAATGTCCATACCTTTTTGTAAGTTTAGGCAGTTAAATCATATAACATCTTAAAAATGAACTTTTATTATGTAAATACTGACAACGTTTTTATGATAGAAAACTTTGTTTCAACCATTTTACTGGTTGTGTTTGTCAGCTTACAATAGACAAAGTATTTACATTGTATAGATGCTGCAGAATATGGATGGTTAATCTCTGCAAATTCTCTGGAAGAAGGTAGGCGCAACCATCCCAACAACACATGGTCTTTGTTACTGTGGCATGGCGGACAAGGTGCTCATCTAGGGCACCCACTGAGTTGAATTTCTGTTTACAATCATCCCATTTACAAGTATACACCTAAAATTATGATAATATATAAACTGGAAAAAGAGTTAGAAACTGCTTCACAATCCACTGACTGGAAATCTCCGTGATGTAACTCCAATGTCAGAGGTGATTAGGCTGGTTACTGAACAAGGCCATGATCAACATTGAGGCTCGGCGGCGTGGACAGTAATATGCATATCCATTACTGTCCATGAACAGGCTCAATCAAACCGAGTCTGCAATATTTTCATATTTGTTGTGTTTGATGGCTTTCAAAGTTCCCTTTTCATCTTTTTGAATTATTGCCCTTTATTATGTAATTTACTAATTTATTTGGAATGTTGTTGGTATTGGAAAAGTAGATATTTTAAAAAGGGTACTATGTACCTATACACAAATACATCTGTAGAATCTATACTTACACACAGATACATTTGTAGAATCTATGTATTCATTTGTGTATCAGAAAATCAAATAATCGTATATAAAGTTCTAAAGAACTGACAGCAGAATGTACACACATGTTTAAGTTCAATTTATTGATAAAACAAATTACTTAAAATAAAAATAAAATAATTGAACTTACAGGCCCTGGTTGTCTTTCTACATCATTTGCTAACATCAACAGCAGCTGGGAAATGTCCACATTTTGAGGAAAAGCCAATGACAAGATCACATGAAACATGCCTTCGTGGCCACAGAGGAAATCCAACATCATTATCTGTATAATTGTCAACCACTGAGTCGGGGAGAATATGTAGTATTCACCTGAAATATTAAAACGGAATATATGTAACATTTTCTTATCAATAGTTTTGAAAAATGAATGTCCAATGTAAGGTGAATAAGTATTTTGACCTACTAAACTAATTTTAATTTACTCTAACCAACAATTATTGATAATGTACTGCAGCTTGTTGTTAAATGATTAAAATTATGAAGTACTCTGAGTGCTATAAATATACATATTAAACTGAACAAGGAGTAATCAGCATTTATGAAAATTGATTTACACCTTCACAGGATGGCTGCTGGTTATCCGTGTACGGTTTACTGTAGCTCTTACTAGGCTGACATCCTTCACATCTGGTCTGTAAGAATACAGAAACAACATAAAGTTTTTAAGCATATATGGCTTATTGCATTCACATTCCGAAGTCTTAGAAAAAATAATTAAAGTTGGATGTTTCAAGATTTAAACATTTTTTGTTTGCAGTTGTTTCTTTAGAATTTTTTAAACCTCAACATATTATTGAGTTAACTGAATTAAAGACTAGAATGTGTCATTGGACACTGATGCCCCCACTGCTGCAACAATATTTGTTATAACAAAGGGCTATAACTCTGGTAGGAAAAATCCTTTCTTTACGATCATCTGCACATCCTGCTTAATCATTTATGTAACTAAGTTTAAAAAAAATCCACCTGATAGTTAAGGAGAAGTTGATGCCATAACATACAGACAGACATGTGTATGGACAGACGGACGACACTTGAAACTATTTTTAAAGTTGGTTGAACTGCTGAATTCACTGAATTCCATTTTTATTACAAACAAAACTGAAAAGCATGGTATTAACAAAATCTTAAATTAAAATTTCTTGTTATGAGTTATGAGTTCATGTTATGCATCCAATTATTAACCCCATGGGATATGGCTGTTATCACATGGTCAAACACTGTAGATCCAGATCAGTCATCACGTTCTTGCCATTTGATAAGGATCTACACTGTCAGCTTTTAAGTAATTTTTTATTCTTGACCTAGAGAACAAATAGTCAATTTTTATTCACAATACATACACTGGAAATAATAATAATATCAGTGTAATATGGTTATATATATATTTGCCATTAATTTTCTGTGAAGTCATTTTCTAACATAATGATATTACGTTATTTGATGACAAATTCTTAACTGTATCATACCTTTTCGTCTGAAATAAAGTCCCTGATTTTTTTCCTCTGTTTCTTCGTTGAACAGGATACCGGCACATCCTTCACATGGCGAATAAACACATGATCTAATAGGAAGTCCTCTCTTGAACAAACAATCTCACAATCGGGACATCGGAATGTTGGGATCTCCTGTAATTTTGATTTTGTTAACATTAAATTACAGTGACAAGTTATAAGACTAACCACAAGCATCTTAAGTAGCTGCAAGGTTACTAAATAAACATAACACAAAATAACAGTAAATATTTAGGTAAAATCATGAAAATTACATGGGTGTTCAGTTGAACACTTGTGTCGCCCTCTGGTGCTATGTTGGAATAAAATGCAAGTACAAAAAGGGGCATAACTCCATCAAAGAATGTGTCATCATGAGCATGTTGTCATAAGCAATTTAATTTGAAAGTTTGATGTAAAAATATTAAGAAATGACAAAGTTATAGCAAACGTTAAGTTTTAGTGTAAAAATCTAAGTACAAAAAGGGGCATAACTCCATCAAATGTGATCTTGACCTCGAGAATTTGGCATCATCATGAGCGTATTGTGATAAGCAATATAATTTGAAAGTTTGATAAAGAAATATTAAGAAATGGCAAAATTATAGCCAACGTTAAGTTTTCGTGTAAAAATCCAAGTACAAATAGGGGCGTAACTCCATTAAATGTAACCTTGTCTTGACCTTGAGAATTTGGCATCATCATGAGCGTGTTGTCATAAGCAATATAATTTGAAAGTTTGATAAAGAAATATTAAGAAATGGCATAGTTATAGCCAAAGTTAAGTTTTCATGACGGACGGACGGACACACAAACAAACAGATGGACAAAGCGATCCCTATGAATCGCTGTTTCTTCGAAAGGGCGACACAAAGAAGTATTACAAATATCTCAAGCAAAAACGGATCACAATCAACTTCTGTCAATCTACTTGAGCTGAAAAAAAAACTTTTACCTTCTTAGCTTTTTTTCTTTCAATGGCTGGTGAGGAAAAGTCTTTCTGGGGTACTCTGGGCTCTTCTGCTGGTTTCTTCTCCAAGCTCTATAAAAACATAAACATTGATCTTACCATGCATTAAAACCTTTTTCCTCTTAAAACTTCATAAAGTCTATTATTTCCTTTATTTTAAATCTAGTAAAACACTTCAATAATCAACAGATATATTAAAAAGATATGAAAAATCATAGATTTTGCTTTAACTCTTCAGGTTCCTTTGTCATAAGGAAGTTTAAATATTCCAAATTATCATAAACTAAAATGTGTAATGAGAAGACCACATAAACTGTCAATAGGCTTTAACTTCTTTCCTTGACACCTCTGAATGCAAAACAATCAGATATAAACAGTGTAAATAGTTTTCACAGTTCTAGTTTTACATTTATATAAGAATTATTCATAAACATTCTTGTTATTGAAGCTGTAATCTTTGCTAGATGATTTTGCTTTATTTTGTTCCAATTGATGACATCCCTAGCAATTTAATTTACTGAATTCACAGGATGTAATTTGTTGACATTTTCTAAATTGAATTTTAATAGTAACTTTAGTTTTGAATTTGGACAGAAGATGAAATTTTAGATATTACTTTCAGGCAGATTCCAGCAAGTTTATACGCCTGTATGGCAATGGCAAAACCGTTTCCTACTTCCAATTCAACAACATCCTTGGTGTTTCTGAAAAGAAAATGGAATGAAACTGGTAAAAAGAAAATAAAAAATACAAAACTGTGGCACACTTCTTTATATAAAATATTTTTATATGGAAACAAAAAGCTTCTAGAAAGCTGAATATTGAAATTAATAAGATCAGATTGATAGTAGTTTATTATTCATGTCACTCAGAGCTTTGAAAAAAACAATAAGCCCAGTTCTTGCAAGTATTAAAAACTTAAAATCACAGATAACTCTTGTTTTAACCTTGGAAACAAAAACTTTCAGTTAATAAGAGCTCATCTGAAATGACGGCATGCTTTACATACATTATGTATTAATTATTTCAAATTGATAATGATTTTAGCGAAAATCACAACTATTTAAGCACAAGAAATACTATTTAAAAGTTTGAAGTATCTTTGTATCTTTTGAAATGCAAAACACACAAAAAAGAAATAACATGAACAATAATAAAGTGTATAAACACAATAAAATGTGTATGCAATAAAATTATAACTTCCTTTAAATACCTTTCTCTCTGTAAAACATACCTTTCTCTCTGTAAATTAATCACCAATTTGACCCAGTAAAAACAATGCATCATATGAACACAAATATATATCTTACATGAAGGTAGAAAATTATCAAGCTGAAGAAACTGTATAATAACATAAACATTAAATGAATAATTGCTTACTTTGAAATGATAATACACATGTAACATAATTGTTAACCAATTTATTCAAGACTCTTGTTTTCAGAATTTTCAACTGGTTAAAATAAGTAATAGAATTAAATATTCTGGTATGTAAGTGAGTGTGAGTGCGTCTGCATGGTCAAAGTCTTGGTACCTGTTTTTCTTTTTTCGGTTTTGCAATCCACCGTGGACGCCTGCACTTTCTTCCCACACGGAAAGCCCATTCTCTCACACAAAGTTTCTGAAAACAAAATAAAATGTTATTAATTTAAGGAAAAATTAACTATTAAAATCAAATGGGGTCTAGTCATTTATAGGACCCCATTTCCTTTGACACTGATTGTTGTCACCATGTCTGACAAATGCAAATTACAATTTATCTTTTTTTACTTCCTTTAAAATTTGAGGGATCACTATGTGATACAGTTTCTTTGCAATGAACTGTGAAGAATTATGTTATTTTTTAAAGGAGTTTATTTGGGTGAAAACAGACGAACAAGGCTTCTTAAAACAGGTTTTGTTATTGTTAGGAGGGCTAGATTCAACATTTGATTAAGTTTTTTTTCTTCGTTTTTTTATCTCAGTAACCATTCAAGGTACAGATTTGAAACTTAACATAGTTGTCTGATTTCACAATAGCAATTATCAGGACAACTTCCATAAAAATTGAATGTATTATCATAATTTAACTTATGCCAATTTTTCACTTAGCAGTTTGGTTAATTTTTATGTTTAAGTCCACTTTTTCTCTGAAACTGTTAAAAAATATGGGTCACTATTAATACTTCAGAAAAAATTGATGTGTCTTTTTGTTCTATTAAAGAACCTGTAAGAGAACTTGGCATGGCAAATGTTTAGTTGGTGCCCACTGGAAAAGCTGGATAAATGCCCAATCTTACAATTCCAAGCATATCTTTCTGCAGGCAATGTTTACTGTGCAAGATGGGATTTGAATTTCTAAAAATTGGCTTTTTTAATAAATATAAAGATTTGGTATTATACAGGGCTTTTTTTCCTTATTTAATAGAAGCTGTTTACAGGCACCTTCCCCTAAGAAAATTTCTTTAAAATCAGTTTCAAAATAAGTAACTTTACATCAGGTTTTATACAATTCCCTTTAGAGAAGAAAAGGCGCTATTTTTCCCCAAATTAAAGGGCATGGGCCCCTTCCCCTGGCAATGAAAAGAAGCCCTGGTATATAAATATTTTAGCTATTATATACCGGCTGACATGACTGTCTGGACTTTGTGGACTTGGCACTCCCAGCATCAGATTTCACCACTACAATCACACCAGGATTTGTTGGCTAAAATATACATATTTAAATGCTTAAAATTTTAAACAATTTAAAGTGAATGTATTTAAATTTGTCAGCACAAAAATTATCAACCATAAAATTAAAATAAATTCACAGTATATGAAATGTCCATCTTTTATGTTCACAGCATAAACTAGAATTAGTCCTCAGACACTGATGCTCCCACTGTCGAAACATTTGTAATAACAAATGGCTGTAACTCTAGTAAAAATAGCCGCAGGACAAAATCCTTTCTTTACTATCATCTACACATTTTGCTTGATCATCTGTGAAAATCTGAAAAAAATCCACCCTATAGTTTAGGAGGAGTGGATGTCAGAATATTTAGGGGATGTACGGACGAAGGTAAATGACCATCACCAAACAACCACTTTTCAGGTGTTATTAGGCATGTGTATCCACTGGCTACAGATAGATATACAGTTAATCACAGATAAACCCTAGACGCTCCTTTATACTGAAATGCAAAATATTGTTACAATCACCTTTGAAATCATTTCACTGTATGTAGTCGTACTACTCTGGTATGTCTCAGGAACCGGCTCCACAAGTGCTGGCCATTCTGCAGGGTCGTCGAACACAGGGTCAAACAGAGGTGTATCCGCAGCAGGAAGTGGGAAAGGCTCCTTTAAGGAATCAACCTCAATCACACTTGAGCAGAATTCGGCTCCTTTTCTATTTAAATGGAGTCCGTCATCTGCCAGGTGGAGTTGTGTCTGGAACAGAAGTGTTTACTAGCTACATCATGTAAATTAAAACTTTAACCTTCATTGCTTAAACATAAAAATATATCACAGTTTTTAAGCAGTTTGGAGATGACAATTCAATCAAAATGGGTGTGAAAAAGTATGAAAATTTTCTTCAAAAATTGTGAAGGCACAAAATACTAACAAAAAGTGAAAATGTTTAAATTATGTATGTTAGTATTATACCATCCCTGGTGGTCCTCCAGCTGTTTTACAGAATGAATATTAACATCAGAAACAATTTTAACATTTTAATCCATGGATACACCTTAAATCACAAGGACAACAAGATCTAGATCAGCATGCACATCTCTGCAATCTCACTATTCTTCAGCAGCACTGAATGAAGACTACAAATGTTAAATTAAACCATGAACTACTACATGTGATCTCTACGAAATCCAACATACAAAGGTATTCAAAATTTACTTTTTGATAACCTTAGACATCAGTACCTGAAAGCCTTTCCCATAAGGCAGATAATGGAACAAGGGAACAAAATCCGTAAGCTCTTGTACGATTCCATTTACTTTTCTAACCCATCGATTCATCGATCTTGCCATTTCCTCTGTTGTCCAGCGGGAATGATGACTGGCTCTCCGGGGCAGTACCTCACAAAAGATCACATCTGTACCAGGTGACACACTCTGCACTAAATCATACAAGTCCATAACACTCCTGAAAATATACACTCAAAAATCTTTAAAACCAATAATCTAGTATACAAAAACAACTACTCTTACAAATTTCAAATATGACATACACTTGGATAATTTAAACGATTATAAATAATGTCCTGATAACCGCTATGCTATCAGAATGCTTTTATCAAAAACCTTACAAACCAATCAGATTGACACCTAGAAAATCTTAAAAGTAAATGATGATCGCTGTAAATGTCTAAGTGTTCCGAAGTTGTACAGTATATTTGTATCCTGCGTAAGACTGAAATTGTTGTATTAAATAGAGTACTGCGTTCAATTCTACTGAAATGACATTTTCAGATCATTTTTACGATTGATGATTTACATGCGCTAGTGGGCTGTCACTTTTTCTTTTTTTTTTTCATAAAAGGTCATTGAATAAACACAGAAATCTAACCAGCAAATGTATCTATACAATTGTTGACATTCCACATGTGTGTATTGGTATTTATATATAACCTCTGATCTGATGCAATGTAATAGGTCAGTTGAACTGAAATAAGGTTACAGTTCAACCTACTTTCTCAGCCAATCAAAAAATGCATCAAAATGAAGTCAATGATTTCACAAATGAAAACCCCTTCACTTTTCTATACAAATAAAGCGAAGTAAGATCGATTTTGGCCTTTCTTTGACTGAGTCGCCTTGATTTGTGATACCTGCTATTGTGAACATGTTGCATCGACGTCTGTATTGAAAATTAAATTATTATGAATATGATTTATAACAAAGATACCGGACACTGGCAGACACATAATCTCGCTGGATATATTGGAGCAAAGGCGATGGACATTAGAATCTCCTGCTAAAAGAACATGTGGGGTCTCCAGTCTTCTGTTGGCATCCATATCTGAAATGTAAAAAAAACGCTTCACGGCTTTTTGCAATTAAATATAGGTATAGTTAGTACACAATTAGAGTAGGTTCTAACACACAACAGTAGTTGTCTGCCAGAACTATTAAATCAACAAGAAATCAGGGCAAAACACAAGAGATAATGTCACAAAAACAATTGGCGGCACACAGGAAAATATTATTCCACAACAATAATCACAACACAACACAACCGATGTATCCGAAATTATGAACGATTGGAAAAGTTTACGCGCACAATACTTTACCGAAGATTAAAAAGGCACTACTGTAGACAATAAGCAAAACACTCTCGGGAGCAATAAAAACAGAAAAGGCACTATGCAGACAGTCAATTCAAATCAACAAGCAAATCCGGGCACAACACAAGTGATAACGTCACAAAAAAACAATCAGCGGCACACGGATAAATATTATTTCACAACAATATTTACAACACAACTGCTGTATCTAAAATTATGTACACTTCAAAGTCTTGGTATAATTTACGCGCACGATACTGTACCAATTATTTAAAAGGCACTACTGTAGACAATAAGCAAAACACCCTCAGGAGCAATAGAAACAGAAAAGGCACTTTGCAGATAATCTAGTCAATTCAAATCAACAAGCAAATCCGGGCACAACACAAGAGATAATGTCACAAAAAAAAACAATTGGCGGCACACGGATAAATATTATTTCACAACAATATTCACAACACAACCGAAATTATGTACACTTGGAATAGTTTACACGCACGATACTAAAGATAAAAAAGGCACTAGACGTCTACTATACCAGTAGACAATAAGCAATCAATTCAAATCAACAAGCAACTCCGGGCACAACACGAGATAATGTCACAATAACAATCCGCGGAACACGGATATATATTATTACACAACAGGAATCTAGATTCCTCTTTACTACAATCAACGCGACACAACCGTTGTATATCCGAAATTATGTACACTTAATATAATTTACCCGCACGATACTATTACACTATTGTAGACAATAAGCAAAACACTCTCGGGAGCAATCAAATACAAAACCGCACTATGTAGACAGTCAATACAAATTCTCCAACACTCCAACTCTCCAAAACCAACTAGTAGCTAGGCACGCACTCCAAAAATAGCTGAGAAATAAATTCTCTGGTTTGAGCATCTAAGAAGCAGACGATCAGTTTTTTATCCCCCAAAATCCACTCTTCGTAAAATTCCGTTCGTTTTTTCTCGACTATTTCCGTATTATCTGACGTGACGTCAGCAGTCACATGACTTTTTATTAGCAGGTGCTATTTGGGCGACGGTAGACCAAACTGCCTCTCCGTTTTAATGTCAAATGCTTAAAAAATGAAATATGCATAACAGGAATAGCCCCACTCACATAACACAAACTCCCCACGCAGCCAAACAAAAAAATAGAGGAAAAGAGAACATGTATTTATAGGTATATCAAATTCACAAATTCAAATAAGACACTACAAACAATTTACGACAAAGAGAACACTTGGGGTTTCCGCCTTGGAACGGTCATTGGCAAAACAATTTGCCCCTATTGCTTTAAAGTTCTAGGGTTCACCAACCTTACAAATGCCCCAACAAGTTCTCATATGAACAAACAAGTTGTCTCGGTGAAAACATGAACAATTAAAGTTAAATCCATGATTTTCTCTGAGCGAAGACGTTTGGTCCCAGTAATGGTTACATTGTAAGTATTTCAGCCGTTTAAATGTGAAAATGTTGAATTGTTGCCGTTGAGATATCTACAGACGCTTTCACGTAGTCCAGCTGGACTACAAATATTCCAACATGAAAAGAGAGTTTAGGGTCCACTCCACTCATCCTTGCACATTCATCGGTAAACAAGAAATATCTTTAGAAAACATGAACGCCGTTGATGGACAAGATTTTTATATATTAGTAGAAAGAAATATAGAGCGACGATACAACACAGTTTAGTAATTTTTTTGTTCGTTATAGCTATTGTCGAACTATCTCTGCCTTCTTCATATGGCCTAGGTATTAACTGACCGAGTCATGGAAACCCCATAAATTCATTGGAAATACCTGTCCAAAAATTGTTGAAGCCGTTGTAACAATTTTGTCTGGTTGTAATGCGTCGACTAAAGTAGCGATGCCTTATATTAAGTATTGATCTACATTTTCAATAAAATACCTCTTGTAGATAACTCAAGATGAATAAATGTCATTGAGAATGAATAAGAGCGAAATCTTCCAACTTTTACGTAAATTATTTTTAAAAAAGTGTCCCTTCCGAGTATTGACCTCGTGGCTTCCGCTTTTGATGACGAGAGATAGCATTTACACTACATACAGTACACATTTTGTTTAGAACGCTGGTTATCAAAGGGGTTGGAAAGAGGGGAGGGAGGGAGAGAGAGATAGAGAGGGAGCTGAAGACTTCCCGAAAGTTGAAAAAAGATTCAGACAAGATGTGAAAATAGTTCTGACCGAATTGAATTCTGTCTGACAGAAAAGTGTTACAATTTTTGTTGTTGTCTGACACTCGGTCTTTAAACATCAGAAATCATGTCAGACCGGCCAAGATTAAACCAGTCAGGTCCGTCGGTCCGGCAACTTTCAGGAAGTCTGAATTGCTGGGTAACTATGTGGTATTATACAGAGCTATGCTCCCATAATCAGAATACGTATTTAAGACCATAACTATTATTAAAAATTTTATGCATTTATTATCATCATACAGCCAAGAAATCCCGGGTGTAAGTGGGGGTTAATCAATCAATCAGGAGAGATAATTAAGATGAATGAGACATTTATCTTGCCAGGGCTGTTGTTATTGTATCATGAAGTTTGCATTTGGCAGTTAGCGGAGACAAACGGACATTGCGCAGAAACGTACAATAGTATTTATTATGCCTGAAATAACATAAACTATACCGTTATCCACTCGTCATTTTTCATTATACATTGACTTTTTCAGGAGAATCTCAATGATCCAAATTGTATCAGGTGCCTCAAAATATACCTTTACTAAGAGAAAAACTCATGTAACTGAACAGACTGTCGCGGTATAAATGTAGCTCAGTCAAGAGGGTTTGCACGGTAAGCTTTATTTCATACGTTCGAGTCGTCGATATTATTTTCAGTTTTGTTCGTTAAAATGATAACTTGTTCACACTGAAATGTTACCACTTTCTCACCTTGTCAAAGTCAAGAATAAGATGCTTTGCACTAAACCACGGTCGTGTTTTAATAAGCATGGTTCTCTTGATGTTTTACATTTCATGGAATATTTAAAATGTCCCATTTGCAACTAGCTTAGATCCAGATCAGAATGGACATCAGTGCAGTCTGCTCAGGATTAAAACTGATCGCTTCTTGGTCATAACACCTTTACTTAAACTTCTTCACCGTTAATGGCAGATTATTTTATTTATAGTTAAGGAGTTTAATATTTTAATAAGGATTTTATGAGTATCTACTCGCACAATAACCATTTTGTTTTGATGGCGAACAATAACACATATTCTGCCCATTTTACACTAAAATCCCAACAAAATCTATAGCAACTTAATCGCCTCTTATCCTTATCAGACTCTGTTTATATAGGATATTATCTTTATGAGTTTCAGCAATTAAAAAATGGAAAGATTAGGCAAATACAAAAAATCATATGCTATAGAGGACTCGAACCCCTACCTCTCTTAACCTGAGTCCGAAGCTTTACCACTGTACCATAGCCGCTTTACACACAGTTTTGTTTAAAATGTATGGTATGATTAATGCATGCGTGAAACTTTTAGTTTGATAAGCTGTCGTATATGGAAAGTGTTTTTACGATTATGAATGGGCCAAAAACATGTTTCTATTATTCACAAAAGGAGTGATTCATGCAACAAAGCCAAGAGGGAATGTCACACTTATTTTTTAGAAATTATTAGTTATTCATTAGTGTTTGCTGTTTTATACTAATCATAAGGATAAAGAATATCACTCTATGAATTACCTACCTTTAATATGAAACATTTTAGATAAACCATATAAGTAAGAACATGTGTTCGATATTTTTTATTTTATTTTTTTTCGAAATACTAATTACAAAATTGCATTTATGGAAACAGTCAAGACAAGTTGTTTAATTGAATTAAAGCTTTACAAACAAATTGCTTTGATATAAAAGGTCATATCAAAAATAACAGAAGGCAGTTCCTTTCGGGGGACAGATTTGTGTTCTCTTCGGGGGACAATTTTGGCTTGGCGCGTGTATGTGGTCGCATGGCTGAGCACACTTTTCCTTCACCTCCCTACCCATACCTGTCAATTTCCTTCATTACTGCCCATGAACAGGCTCAATCAAACCGAGCCTGCAGTATTTTCATATTTGTCGTGTTCGGTGGCTTTCAAAGTTCCCTTTTCATCTATAAACTGACATTTAATAAATATTGGAGTTCTCTCTGCGTTTTTTTTCTTTTCCTGGGGACAAATTTCTCTCCCTAACTCTGTTTTCTTTTCCCTTCTTCCTAAAATCGCAACTGATAATACCCTTGTTCCCCCAAACCCTTCTTCATCTTTCTTCCATTTCACTCTTGTCACTTCTTTCCCTTCCTCTTTTTTCCATCTATACTCCCTCCCAATCCTTTTGCCCTTCATCTTCTCTCTCGCTTTTTTTCACCACCCTTTGTATTTCTCTTTCTCTCTCGCCAACCTCTTTGTTTTACACCATTTTCCCTCCCTCTTATCTTCTTCATCTTTCGTACTCTAACCCTTCTCCCACTTTCTCCTTCCTCTCTCTCCTAACTCGACCAACTTTCTCCCCCTTTCTATTCCCCCCTTGCATCACTCTTTTCTCCATCTCTGTTCTTTTCTCTGTGCTCTCGCTCTTCTTCCTCCTTCTTCTTTACCTTGCTGTCTTATACCGCATTCTAATCCCTGTTCTTGTCCCATCTATCGTTTTCTCTTCTTCCTGCCTTTTTATCCTCTCCTCCACCCTTTTCTCCATATCTCTTCTCCCTATTTTTTCTTCCTCCCTCTTCTCTTTTTCTCTCTAACTCGCTTATCTATATTTCGTCTCGTTTCATCCCCTCCTCTATATTTTCTCCCTCTACTCGTCTCCCTCACTATTCTCCCTCTCTCTTTCTCTTCTCATTCATCCTCTCCCTCTCTCTTCTCCCTTTCTTTTCCCCTCTCTCTATCTCGTCTCCCTCTCTTTATTCCCTCCCTCTATTCTCTTTTTCTCTTCTTTCTCATTTCTCCTTCTTTATTTTCCTCTTCTACCTCTCTCTTCTGCTTTTTCCCTTTTATCCTTTTTCGTTCTCTTCTCCATCTATCTCTTCTATATTTCTTCTCACTTCTTCACCACCTCTCCATCTCCCCCCTACTCGTCTCCCTCTCTTTTCTTATCTCTCTCTCTCTCTCTTCTTATTCTCTTCCCATCCTATATTTTCGCCTTTTTTTCCCGCCCTCATTCTCATGCCCTCTTTTTCCCTCTCTTCTCCCTCTCATCTCCCTGTCTCTTAACATTCCCTCTTCTCCTTTCTCTTCTCTTTCCCCCTTCTTGCCCTCCCTCTTCTTCCTCTCTTCTCTTTGCCTTTTCTCCCTCTCTCTCTCCTTTCCCTCTCGTTTTCCTTCACTCTGCTCCCTCTTTATACTACCTCTGTTTCTCTCTCTTCTTTTTCCATTTTCTCAGTCTATCTTCTCGTACCCTTTTCCCCCTATTCTCTGTCTTCTCCATCTCTCTCTAATCTATTAAACTGCTCCCTCACTTTTCTTCCTCTCTTTTCCATCTATATTCTCTCTTTTCCTTCTCCATCCCTTCTCCCTCCCTTATTTCCATCTCTTTCTCTTACCTCTCCTTTTTGTATTTCTCCCTCTTCTCCCTAAATTTTCTCATTTCTTATCTCCTTCTTCCCTCTCTCTTATTCATCTCTCATCTCCCTTTTCTCCTTCTTAATACTTGTCCATATCTTTTCTTGTTCTCCCTATCTCATATCCCTCCCTCTTTTATCTCCCACTATATTCTCCATTCTTCTTTTACATAAATTTTCTTACTTCATTTTCCCCTTTAAGTTCTCACACTTCTTCTGCCTTCCTCATTACTCTCTGCCTTTACTCTTTACACTCCGTCTCCCTTTACCCTTCTTTCTCTCCCTCACTCTTCTTCCTCTTTACCCTCCTTCTCTCTTCTCATTCTTTCCTTTTCCTCCTCCCTCTTCACTTTTTCTATCTCTCCTGCCTTTTATCCGTCTCTTTTGTCTCTTCCTCTTCTCCATCACTCCCTCTTTTCCCTCCTTGCCTCTCTCGACCTCCTCCCTCCCTCCTTTTCCTCCCTCTACATCCTCGTTTACGCCCTTGCCGCCTACATTCCACATGTCTTCTCCCCTCTCATTCCCCTTCTTTATTCCCCTCCCTCTTCACCCTTCTCCTCCCTGTCCGTCCTCTTTTCCCTCCCTTCATTTTCCTCCTTCCTATTCTTTTCCTCCCTCCCATCCCAACCTCTTATACTCTTCCCCTCTTTCCAATGCTTCCCATGACTTCTTCCCCCTTCTCTTACCCATGTTATCCTTTCGTTCCAAGAGGGACTTCTTTTCACTCCCAGTACATCATTTTTGTCAATTCTTTCTCTCTCTACATTTTCTTTCCCTCTGTTCCTTTTTTTGTCTCTCACCGTCTTGTCTCTCCTTTCCCACCATTCCTGTCCCTTTCTCTTGTCATTGCTTCCCCTCACCAGTCCATTCTTTTACCCACCCCTACCTTTTGATTTTTTCCGATTTCCTGTTTTATCCTCTAATACCTCCGTCTGGTTCCTCTCCTCCCCGCCGTTGTTTTTGTCCCTTTAACGCCTCCTATCCGCTCCTTTCCCTTGTATTCTCTTGTCCTTCTCTCTGCTTCCTTTTGACAAGTGTCAGCGTCAAACACCTGCGCCGTCCAGGTAGGACGTTGAAAACAACGTCGCGCGAAGATCGCTTCTTAGTGACGTCAACACGACGTAATCGCTTTACACCTGTTAACAGTTTCTCGACTGCGAGCTCGACGTCCTTACAAACGCGTCGCACATTTAAATTGGGCACGCCAGGGCAGTCTTTGCATATTTCACCTTTTTTGGAATAGATAGCGATGTAACAAGATCGTTTTTACCGTTTAGTCCAAATTAAATCTCAAAGCTGATGGAATTGATTGTGTTTGGCGACGCCGAGGAGAAAGGTCTTCAATTATGACCGGTACGGTGTAGGGAGCGCTATGATCTGGGTGGTATTTTTTAAAATGTCAAGACAAAACTCAAAACAATACGGAATAATTTAAATGCCATCCATTATTGCGCGGAAATAATTATCCCTGTCAATGTTCCTTACATAGCGTAAGGCAATGCTAACGTTCTACAGCAGGATAATCACGCTGCCACACGGCACGTCATACACGGAACGTTCTTGTTGTAAACAACATAAACACACTCCAATGAAAGTTAAACTCACCTAATCTCTCCCCGATTCAACACATGTGCGATTATCTTGGAAGAAATGTGCGTGACAGGATTGACGTCAACAACGTAAATGATCTGAAACGGTTATTGCAAAAGGAATTGTCCCAAACCCCTATTCACATCATTCGTAAACAACATACGAAAGGCGTTTTCTGGCTTTTATTTAAGCTAGAGGTGGGCATACAAATATTGAGTGTAATGTACATCTTGATTTTTACCCCTGTATTAAATTTTAATTAAATTGAATGGCTTTTTATGACTGTATTCAGTTAATATTGATGAAATTCCATTGGTATTAAATGATTTTCATGGTGAATAATGCTTTTGTCTTCAATTTTAATGTTAACAATTATATCGTATTTAGTATTCCTACTGACAAAACTTTTTCTTCTCAGCATATGTTTCTAAATTGATTTCGAAAACTTCTTTGCGGTTTTCTGCTAAAATCGCTTATAACTGGTAGACAATGCAGTTTAAGCAGGTTTTGCTATATTTTCTGTTCTGAAAAAAGGTGAAATATGCATATCAGGAATCGCCATATTCTGAAAAAACAGCCTCCCCACACAGTCAAAAAGAACAGAGGGAGAGAGCATGGATAATAAAATGATCAGTTTCAAAAGAGACACGACTAATAATTTAAAAAAATAGAGAACCCGAGGAGTTACCGCCTTTGAACGGTCAGTGGCACATAAAATTTCCACTGGGGTTTAAATCAGGTTCTATGGTGCACCAATCTCACACTTGCCCCAACAGGTTCTCATATCACAAAACGAATACAAGTTGTCTTGGTGAAACAACTCCAACCCACTTATCGGCTCAACAATGTTGCATGCAAAAGCACACAAACATATAAAACATAACAATCTAATAGCATTGCAAAACCAAACGGGCGGGTACTCAATGATCTTACCGAGACCAGAGATCGTGGAGTTAACTCAGCAAGAATACGCTGACATCTGTGAAAAATATCAGCCTATATTTTATACCTTTCCTCCTTAATTAAACAAAAATGAAAATTTACATTGCCACATTTTCAAACACGGCTAAATACAGTTTCCCATTTTAAAAATTAAGTTAAAATTCCAATAATCAAAACCGCCTTTTAATAGATGAACTTTAAGTTGAACATTTTCAATACCTCATCAGCTAGGTGCAAATCTTGATAAAGTTTAATTAGGATATGAATCCGGACAAGTTCTATTGACATATCTCTGAGAACTGGAAACCAATTTACAGTAAAACCCCTCATTCAGACCGTCCTGAAATTAACACCACCTCGCTAATAAGACAACTAGTCAGGTGTCCCATTTTAAAGTTTTGCACTGTTTTCTCTCCAAGAAATAAGTCCATACCTATATTAAGATCATTTTCTCAGTCCCAAAGGTGGTTTTACTAGCGAGGTTTCACTGTACAGTTTAAATAAGTGAAATTTTGAGAAGAATCGGCTTCATTTTGTCAACTGATAAAAATTCTCCCGATTCACAAAAAAATTAAGAAATGAGGGCATTGGAGATTTATAAAATTTAATACTGTAGTACCGTTAAATTTCGTGTGGATAAATTTTTCACACAAAAGCCACGTAAAAATTATATAATTGAGAGAAAGAAATTCATTATTTTTTTTTTTCAATTAAGAGATGTTATTACATGGTGTAAATTCGCCTCGATAAATTTAAGCATGTACCATCGGCTAGCGCGAAATATAAGAAATATAGTGATAAAAGTGATTTCACGTACCACACATTTTCTACTAATATAAAAATAAGAGGCAGTAATGTGACATACAGACG
The DNA here is from genome assembly GCA_038501625.1 of Corbicula japonica. NCBI lineage: Eukaryota > Metazoa > Mollusca > Bivalvia > Venerida > Cyrenidae > Corbicula > Corbicula japonica. Next base: position 657,341 of record JAZAYU010000277.1, on the reverse strand, counting down.
GTATAAGACAATATTTACCGATAACAGATAAGTATTTGATAATCTATAACTTTCTCTAGAAAAGTAGAGCCGATACTGTTTTTGTTAACAAACTTTAAGAACGAACTTTTGGCTGATGTGGACGAATTAAATGATTTTCCAGTGGTCTATAATTATAAGAGGACTTGACGTAACTCTCATAAGAGAAGGAGTACCTTCAGATAAATCCTATAAAATGACAACTTTAAGAATATATTTCATTTACTAATAAGCATTTCTCTGCAAAATTAACATTTTATGGTCGAAATCTGTAACAAAAAAACTACGAGAAAATAACAGATAGTTGTAACTTTTTTTCTTAATATCGTAACAACTAAAATGTCACAAATAATACAGATGGTACCTTTTCCTGTTGTGTGCCCCATAGTATAACTAAAGGCGGTACTCGTTTCCATCTGTATGAAACAATACACCAGCCCTACAGACAAGATAAATTACCCATTTATTTTAATGATCGCCCGAAATACCCTAATTTCGTTTTGTCCCGAAGGCATCGACTAAGAACTAACCCAAAGTCTTTTAACATCCGGGTTAAGCGAATCTGTATTTGGCGGTGATAAATACATCAGTTAATTACTATAATAACTTTTATAGTCTAAGATACGTATTTACGTTATGGGAGCCAACCGTTATACATAAGAACGCTTTTAAATGTGGCGTCCTTTGCCAATTCGGTAGTTACTGTTAAAAAAACTGTATCAAATAAGTAGCTTTCTATTTAAATATAAATTTACTCCTACATTGGTTGTGTAAGAATTTTACATGTTTCATTCTTTTTTTCCATATTTTAATGCCTTTGTTTGCGCTCTGAAACGTAACACGACACATTCATATTATTTTTAAGACAAAATCTGCCTTAACAGTTGGATATAAAATCATGCAAGAGTAAGTATTCTGTATAGACCAAACTCGGACATATGAAATTGTATTAGAAGATACTACACATCAAAGTGCTCGTGCTTTCGCGATCTCCCATCGTTGTTTCTCTCCGAAGATTTCGACAGGGCTAAACAACGATGGCCTCAACGGAACACCGTACAATACCGTTTGTCATGGTAACGCTTTAATTTGATTAAAGCTAGGACCAAAAAGGGGATAATTACAATGAAAAGATATAGATGATTTGTAATGATCATAGTGGATAGCAAAAAAGGACTATATACAAGAGTTATTGAAATGAAATAATTTTATCTGAACATGTAAATAAGGAGCATTACAAAAACTGCACCATTATCCATTTCATGAATATTTGAATTACCCATTATCAACCGAGCGAATCCCCGTTATCCAATATGCTTCAGGAACCTCCGAAAAAGATGTTTTTTAGGACTATACTCATAATACTAACTAAACCGGTTTGTCAATGTTTGGGCTTTAATAATAGCAGTGTCGTGTAAACAAACAAGTTTAAATATATTTTTAATGTACATAATACGTAGTGTTTTTTTGAGAAATCTGGGATGTTGCGTGATCATTTCCTGCTTTATATGTTATCTATCGCAAAGATCAGTATAAGATCACAATAACATGAAATTTATACGATAACTAACCTCTCCATGCTGTTTTTTTCCGATCTGGCGATCTATCATTATACTCACAATCTATCATTATCTGCGATTCTCATCATCTGAGTACATACCGTGGAAACGCATAAATATGATCACATCATTCATATGTTTTTGAGTTAATTTGTAAGTTTGCTATTTCAGTATGAACAGGTGCTAGTTGTCCATTAATCACAAGTTATCATATGTGACTATATTATGGCTATCCGATTAACCATTTTTAGCGTGCTTACCAACGCCATTTATGTGGCTATGAGAACAATGGGTAACGGTAAATTCTATTCATTCCGTTCTGTTACGTGGCTATTTTTTCTTTTATGTGGCTAAAAGAACAATAGAGAGGACAATAGAGTAGCCACATAAATGACGTTCGTAAGAACGTCCGGTTGTCCGGCTATCTTAATCGGTTGCGTTGTCGGAATTGCAGGGCACGACGCTGTCACCGTGACGGTGTGGGTTCGCTCCCCAGTATAGGAAATAGCGTTTTAATAAAGATTTGAATCACCTTATATGAGACCTTGGTCTTTGATGAAAGTTGATTAATTCGTAGCCCAGATAACATGATGTGGTTGGCCGTAACCACTGAAACCCGTTAATGAAATTTCAATGTTGGGTAAACGGTGGCCCAGCGATCTGAACCAAGCCCATTGTAATCTGCGTTGGCCCAATTTTTGTACATAAATCTCCGGCGGTGGCCCAACGAAGATTGCTCGTTGTAAATATGCATGGGACTAATTTAAGATAGACCAACGTTGGACCGACGTCTTTTTTTCAATTTTAAAAATAAATTATACAGATTAAATTTTAAAAATAGCTCATATTTAACTGTTTTACCATGACAGAGAGTTAATACTGTTAATTCGGAAAAATATAGCGAGTTTAATATTAAAATCAGCATGTTTATTATTATCCATTTGATGTGACCATTAATTTAACATATTTTAAACAGTTATTTTAATGCATGTACCTGTATTGTTTGATTCTATATAAATAAGTTAATACGTGTTTGTTTTATAGAAAGCAGAGCTGTATTTACAAATCCATTACGGTCTAAAATTGTGAATTCATATTCTATGTACATGCATGAAAGCTGATAAATTACTTAAATTTTCTGATAATGTGACCTGAGTTTCAGTAATACTATTAAATTCTTATGTTTATAAGTTTGTGTGCTTTTGCATGCAACATTGTTGAGCTGATGTGTGGGTTGGAGTTATTTCACCAAGACAATTTGTACTTGTTTTGTGATACGAGAACCTGTTGGGGGCAAGTGTGAGGTTGGTGTACCCTAGAACCGGGTTTAAACCCCCAGTGGCATTTTGTTTTGTCACTGACCGTTCCAAGGGGTAACCCCTCTGGTTCTCACTTTCGTTATTTGTTTGTGGCGTCCATTTTGAAACTGATTATTGTAATACCATGCTCTCTTTTCCTCTCTACATTTTAGCTGTGTGGGGAGGCTGTGTATGCTGGATGCGGCCATTCCTGATATGCATATTTCCTTTTTTTAAGATATATTTACGGGTTATTTAAAATTATTTACTTGTAAAAATAATCTTTAATATAATTTAGTTCATTCTGGGTGTTAAATACATTTTGCTGATGGATCTACCTTTTCATATTAGATATTGAAGTAACAGAATGTAAATGCGTGTGAGAAGAAAAAACACATTAAGGAGAAGAAAGCGAACAGAAAAAGATGGATGTGGTCATGAGCCAAACGGCAGTCATAATGAGAGGAAATTTTGTTGGAAAAAAGTGTGTACACACTCACTGATATAAATTTAAAATTTGTCAATGTACATTGTTTTTGATTTTATTTAATTTCATTTGTTACCACTTCAAATGCGTGGAAACATGTGTTTGACTAAAATTCGTCCAACTCTATGCAGAAAAAAACATATTATCCGCCAACGTAGGGCCAATGGAAAATAAGAAAAATCAGGCGTTGGGCCAACGTCGAGCCAACAGTTGGATCAAAGCTGGCCCCAACTAGCAAAAAGGCGTCAGGCCAACATTGGTAAACTTTGTTGGGACAACGCAAACATCTTCGTTGGGCTAACGCCAACATCTTTGTTGGGTCAATGTTGGGCCAACTTAGTTCTGCTATCTGAGATAATGGTGCTGTCATAGAATAGTTGAAAAGGGAACTTTGAAAGCCACATAACACGACAAATATATATATGTTAGTTTTATATTTTGATATCGTTTTTCTATAAGATAAATTAATAATATGTGAAACTATGAATTATATGTAAGAATATATGACATATTCCTTTTCAAAGAGATTTAATTTTGTAATTATGTTCATATTCTACAATTATACTAAAATAGATGAAAAGGGAACTTTGAAAGCCATCGAACACGACAAATATGAAAATACTGCAGGCTCGGTTTGATTGAGCCTGTTCATGGGCAGTAATGGGAATGCTTATTACTGCCCACGCCGCCTAGCCCCGGGTTGAGCGCAACTCAGTAAATACACCATTAAATAGTACAATTTCGATCCATCCCAAACGATGGTATGCATATGGCGGTGAACATGGAACCTTCAATGAGGTATTTTCAGATTAATACCATTCCATGTTCAGCGGCGTATGGTCCCCAGATAAAAGAATGGGTTTGCCCTAAATGAGAAAACAATGGGCGGAACTAAACAGAATAGAATTTTGACAGGGGATTTTAGAATATAAATCCTGCATATCACAGACTACGCCAAAGGCAAAATTTAAAAAGCAGGAAGTATATCCTTGGGGGTGATTGGACAATATCCAAATCGACATTGGCTGGGATATTGAAACCACCGATCTATAAACTGGCCGAAATATTAAAACAAAAGGAATTTTAGAAGTACTATAAATATAGTACATAAGTATCGTGCTCAACGACCTTCAAAGGACTAAGGTCGTTTAAGATGTATTGAGACGTAAGTAGATACAACATACTTTGAGATACCGGTTTTACATTTCAAGGCTTTTAAAAGGTCGCATCACATTTTAATACGAAAACTTGTCGCCCATAAGTCACGTAAGTCAGAGAAAAGGATATGAGATACGGTTGCCATATATATTATATTTTGATCGCTACATAAACATGCAAAATGTTACTTATTTGAATATCATAGTATTTAAGACTAAAGCTTAATTTATCGAAAAAGCGAAATTTAATGAATAACTGAATAACAAATTAATAATTGAGACGTAAAAAGTATTTGACGGTAGAAAATAACCTTCAAAAACGTGAGTATTTGGAATCACTTAATTTAAGACGATTGGTACAGTTTTAAAAATGTTTAAACTTTTTTTATTAAAATAAAACATTGCATGATTTAAGATACATATCCAAGGTTAACAAATATGATATTGAATAGAAAAACTAGGGTGATTTTTAAGTTTTATTGGGATCTTTTTCGGGTACACCATTATAGAAATAGAAAGCTGACAAAAATTGAAAATAAACACATTTTATATTAAAACAAATTTAAAAATAAAGCATATCAATACATACTGTAATTTAACCAACATGTTTTCTTCCAGAGAAAAAGAGTTTAAAGCTTTATTTTTACGTATTTTATTAATATTTCCTGTTTTGAAAAATATTTTTACGTGTTTTAAAAAAGTATGTATTTTTTTCCAAAAAGCATGGCGACCGATATTTTTCTTGAGTTATTTAGAAAGAATAGTCTTTGAATAATAGTTGAGCAAATTTCTAACAAAATCCAGTGGTCAAAAGTTGATTTTTTATTTCTGAATCAAAGAAAAAAGCCCTTGAGTTTTCAGAAAATTCATTTTCTGTGTATCTTTTTTCGAAGGGAAAACGACTTTTGTGAGACTTAACCTAATTCGCGAAACACATTTTATTAACTTGTGTTTAGAATGAAATAAAAGTTTTTACTATATGTTGTTGTTAAGATGTTTTTGCATAACGCATATTTTTTCTCTGTGCTGTATAGTGGTGAAATATTTACCTGCCCATTTTGCATACATTATTCGGTGGTTGGTTGTGATATTTTTAACTTTTATCACCAAAGCGTGGAAGTCGTCATTACCTCAACGGGAAATCCATTACTCATGCAGTATATAGGTGTCTTCTTTCCGCTAGGCAGGTATGAAAGCGGAATGGCTCTGTGGTTAAGTGCAGCATTCAAACGCTAAAGGTATGTGGTTCGAGTCCTGCTAGTGACATTTTTGTTTTTTACTTTTTTAAGTTAAAGCGTTTATTTATATAAAGTTTCACGTGTTTGTTATTTTCCACGTGGAAACCGTTGTTAATTTCTACATGTATGGCAGATGATCATTTCAGAAATATGTAGTTTACACAACGTGTATACGTTTTGAAATGGCGGAACAATCAGTTATAGGGCATCTCGGCTCAAAAGCTACGCAGATTGTTTTAAGTGTTTTTAATTATTTCGCATCGGATTATAGGTCCAAGTACGGCTCGAACCCGCGCCAAGCGGCAAAAAAATGTCGTTTGCTATTTTCTGCATTCCTACAAACTGCGCTATAGACGCATGTTGGAAGTGAATGCAGTTTTAAAGATATACATACAAATGCAAAAGACCAGTCCAAAATAGCAAGGATATCCCCGTCTCAAAATAGCACGTCCAACCACTGTGTAATGTATGCATAATGGGCAGGTTAATATTTTACCACTTAAAATGTGTCAAAGTAAAAAGCTCAAGAAAACTTTAACAAGCCTGGTGATATGCGAGGTTTATTTCATAGTTTTGTTATAGATTAGTGAATACCCATCAACCTTAAACATTTTATCAAAACGTAGTGGTAGGAAAAAAAGTTGACAAAACTGTAGCAATCTTATTTTTTCTTCTACAATTAAAGTCAAGATGACGGGTGTGCAAAGTGTATTAATTATTTAAAAATAATTAAAACATTAAGCTTTTCCCCATCAAATCACCTATACTTCGTTAATATTATATTTATTCACATGTACAATTAAACGACAGTATACCCAGAGCATATCCTGCAATTTAAAGAGGTGTTGTTGTTTTCTAAATGTAATTCCACTATTTAATCCACCGTCAGTATTTCAGATATTGAATGACAAACGAATAATTTTATTTATGTTTTAAATTGAAATGCTATATATTGTGGAATTCAATATGTTGGACAAACAGGACGCCCTTTGAAAACAAGTTCCGGGCAGCACTGTTGTAAAAAAAGAATCACTTAGTCTAGTTAAATCAATACAGTTTGGTATAATCATTTAAAAAAAAGCAATATATGCATATCAGGAATCGCCACACTCAAAAACACAGCCTCCCCACGCAGCGAAAAAGAAGAGAGGAAGAGAGAGAGCGCATGATTTATATTATGTATGTAAATTCAAATAGGACGCCACAAACAAATAACAAAGAAGAGAACCTTTGGGGATACCGCCTTGGAACGGTCAGTGGCAAAACAAATTGCCACTGGGGGTTTAAACCAGGTTCTAGGGTGCACCAACCTCACACTTGCCCTAACAGGTTCTCGAATCACAAAACAAGCACAAATTGTCCCGGTGAAACAACCCCTACCCACCCATCAGCTCAACAATGTTGCATGCAAAAGCATACAAACATATAAACACAAGAATTTAATAGCATTGCAAAGCCAAAGGGCGGGTACTCAATGATCTTTCCGAGACCAGAGCACCTGGAGTAAAATCAGCAAGAACACGACGACAGGGACAAAAGAAACAAACCGAGCCTCCAGGTTCTTTAAAGAAAAGATTTCCCCAAAAACCCCCCATAAACCCCCACACCCCCGACACCGCCGCGCAACCAAATAGACAAGCATAATGATCAACCGCAGATGGGCCAACCACCAGGCCTGCAGAGCGCTGCAAAACACCATGCCGGTAACCCCCCCCCCCCCTACTAAATCCACAGACGGCCCCCACGAACAACCGGGAGAAACTAACATCGCCTTTTATCTTCCTAAATTTATATATTAAATCTCCATAAAAAACAGCTGCGAAACCCCCCGCCGCAACAGCGATCCCAAACCGCAGCCGCATCCACGAACTAGATCTGGATATCGGCGATAAAACTTGCAAAAGGTTCTCCTTAACTTGTGACACCGATAACCTTGTTTTAAAAGTTTTTCCGCAATGCAAAGACTACGTTCATTGAAATCATTCACACCGCTGCAAGCTCTTGAAAAGCGAACAAGCCGTGAGATACAAACCCCGCAAGAAGCCGCACGAGGAACATCGCCGTCTAGAAACGGAAAATTTACTATATTAAAATTAAAATCATCTCTTTTATCATAAATTTTAGTAGTGACGTAACCATTTTCGATGGATAGATGTAAATCAAGGAAGTTTGCTTGCTTTTCTGAAGTGTTCGCTTTATTAAGTTGTAGTTCTTTAGGATAAATCTTATTAACCAGTGATGGAAAATGGTTATTATCTATATTTAATAAACAATCAGGTCACACTTTAAAACATGCAACCATTCAACATATAGAAAAACTTACATTGAATTCGATAACAGTGCTTCTAGAGCATTTAAAATTAGAGCAAGCATTATTTCGGAACAGATGTGGATTAAGAAACCCTACCGACTTGGTTTAAATTATAACATTTATCAAGAAGGTAACATTTAAATCGAATCCTGATTTTGACATTTTTTATTTACTTGAAATATGAAAACGTAAATTGAGGTCGCATAGGATAAGAATTTATGGTAACATTAAAAGAAAGACACGAGTTCCATGTTTTATTCATGACCTTCAAACTATTTCCTGAAAATTTCTCTTTTTTTTAAAATAAAGGAATAGATTTTTATTGGCCTTCCAAGTACCTTTTAAGATAAAACTGTTGAATCGGCTATACCTTATTATACTGAAACACCCATCGTTTGATATAAATAAAACAAGCCAACTAAAAACACAATTTTCAAACAACAAAATTGTCAATTTAAGGATTGAATCGATAGTTGATGGTTTCCACTTGGGTACATGGAAAACAGTTGGGCTGTTTAAAGTGTGTGAAGCCCGAAGGGAAACAAAATGGAAACTATCAAATATTGATTCAATCCTTATTTTTACACTAATAAATAATCTCATTAATACAGAAATAACTAGAATAATTCGTGATATTACGGCTTTTTTGAATGGCTATTGAAACAGCTACGTTGACGACAAAGTGCATGACAGTACGTGGCAAGACATGCGTGCACGGCGACGTCACACGTCAAAACATTGTGCAACGTCCAATTAAGGAATAAATTTCGTGTTTGATAAGTTCACCGAGTCTTGAACGTCATTAGGGCTGGTTAAAGTGTGTATCCGAAGGACTCCACGCGTGCTTTTACCAGCCCTAATGACGTTCAAGACTCGGTGAACTTATCAAACACGAAATTTATTACTTATATTTACACCTCATTTTATCATTTTGTTTCTAAATTTAATATAAAATATATATTTTTTACTTATTTCGAAATGTTTTTTAAAACATTTCTTACACCGGGTTTGGCATTTGGACTGGTCGGCCTAATTACTCAATTCAAAAATTCATACTACGACCAAAAATAGTTCCATGTTTATTGAACACATTCATCCGTTTTTTCAAACATTTATATACAGAAAAACCTAATATTTCACAACAAACATCAAATTTGTATCACAGCAAGTACTATCTATGCGAGTAGATGATAGTCTAAGTAAAAACCGTTATTTTGGCGGGAAGTTAGAAAAGGCTAATGCGTTATTTTCAACCAATGATAATTCTAGAAAATGGAACGTGCTTATTGATGATGTCATATAAGTAAACTTGTTTACTTCCGGTTTCAGGGTTATACAAGCAACTAAAAATAAAAGTAATGTAAAAATAGCAACATTCCAGGAAGAGCTATTGAAAATAAGCAACAATTATAAAAATAGAGGGGATTTCATGCCGTCACCAGGGCATTCCTTTACCATTGCGCGGTGATAAGGCTAACGGTGTTCATTGAAGATTGACCTTCACTCGTCCGGTGAAGGATATTGAAGCAGTGGTAATAAAGGTGTAAATATTAAATTGTGAACGGTTCTACTATAGCCACGCCTTTAAAATTATTACGTCACACTGTTTACCATTGGAAATTATGATTCCTTAAATGAATAAGACTTCATCGTAGAGGACGAAGTTGAAGTGTAAATATACGGATTTACAGATTGTTCAGAACACACCAATATAAAAAAATGATAGTGCCTCTAGCTGCGAGCGAACCCGCACCGTCACGGCGACAGCGCCTAGGCCTGCAATTTCTGCGACACAACCAACTGAGCTAACCGGGACAAACTCCCAAAAAAGGTTGATCGGATAGCCCTGATATACGTAACAATCACTGCATGACATCGGTAACGGGTTATTTAATTGATAACAGTACTGACTATATGTACGGGGAGACTTTTTACTGCCGCCACACTGCACAAATAGCGCTAATGTAAATTTCAAATGATAGTGCCTCTAGCTGGGAGCGAACCCGCACAGTCACGGCGACAGCGACTAGCCCTGCAATTCCTGCGACGCATTCGATTGAGCTAATTAGAGATTGTTCAAATTCAAAATTTTGCTATCAACTAGTGGGTCATATCGTTACAGGGGATCTAAATGTTATCAAAGACTATAGGATTAAATTTAATTTCCAAAGGTCCGAAATATAGAATATCATCGGACATCGACTTTAATAGTTGTCGTGCGGAAATTGCAGTTTTTTTAACTCTCGGAACAAACGAGGACATGCCGAGCCAAATGCTTTTTTTTAATTTTAAGAAAACAAATATTAAAAATAATTGGCACACGTATATCCTTCTATAATGGAAACATAGCTTTATTACCACCACAACCTCGTCTTAACTTTCGTCATTTGAAAATGGTACTTCGAGACTTTCACAACAGATTTGTTTGAACAACTGCTGATAAGCTTCTAATAATGTTATTATAGTGTGACGTATACATAACATTAATATTCAAACTTAAGAGCTTAATAGCACTAATGCTTATACACTGACTTCTTCATCTGAGAGTGATATTGTTACTGCACACACTCTACAAATAACACAATTTAGAATTAATGTTGAGCCGAAACAAGGCAAAGTACCTACTATGTATTGGTTGCCTTAAATGCACAAAACACCGTACAAAGCAAGATTTATTGCAAACCCGTGTTCTTGCACAACTACTAAATTATCCGTGCTCTTAACATCTTGTCTTACTGCTATAAAAGACCATGTAATTATGTATTGCAAAAAGGTTTTTGAAACTACTGGCAAAAAAAATTATTTTGATCTATAAAACATTCAAATGACGTGTTAAAGAAGCTTGAATCAAATAATTGTTTGGCGTTCTGTTTGTCTACTTAAGATTTTTCTACTTTGTATGCTTCTCTCCCTCATTGATAAGAGAAAAAACATTTGCTAGAGAAAATAAAACATTTATCGCATGTTATGAACATAGTGCATTATTTACAGATGGTTCTTATGATAATTATACCCTATGGAACTTATTCACGCCCTCATATTTTTATTGGATAATATTTATGTGAGCTTTGATACCTCTATTAATAAACAAGAAATAGGCATTCCATAGGATACTAATTGTGCACCCCTTGTTGCTGATCTGTTTTTGTACTGTTATGAAAGAGATGTTATGGTATATTTTTCTACAGAAAATCAGGATGACTTTATTACATCCTTTAACAACACCTCGAGTACGTTGATGATTTGTTGAATACAGAGAATAACCATTTTCCATCTCTGGTTAATACAATTTATCCTAATAAACTACAATTGATAAAGCAAACACTTCAGATAAACAAGCAAACATTCTTGATCTTAAACTTTCCTGATATGCAAATTTCACCTTTTTAAAAATGGATACGTCATTTCTAAAATATATGATAAAAGAGATTATTTTAAGATTAATGTAGTAAATTTTCCGTTTTTAGACGGCGATGTTCCTCTTGCAACATCTTACATTTCTCACAGCTTGTTCGCTTTTCTAGAACTTGCAATGTTGTTATTGATTTTAATGTCTCTAAAAGAACATGTAATTAGGTATTGCGAAAAAGTTTTTGAAACTACTGGCAAAAATTTATTTTGGTCTATAAAAAATTCAAATGACGTTTTGAAGAAACTTAAATCAAATAATTTTCAGGCGTTCTGTTTGTCTACATATGATTTTTCTACCTTGTATACTTCTCACCCTCATAATTTAATAAGAGACAAGCTAACCAGTCTCATTAAAAAAACTTTTGCTAGAGAAAATAAAACATTTGTTGCTTGTAATGAACATAGGGCATTCTTTACAGATGGTTCTTATGATAATTATACTTCATGGACCTGTCAAGACCTTATCCAGGCGCTCACATTTTTATTGGATGATATTTATTTGAGATTTGGTACCTCTATTTATAAACAAGTAATAGGCATTCCAATGGGTACTAATTGTGCACCCCTTGTTGCTGGTCTGTTTTTATACTGTTATGAAAGAGATTTTATGTTATCTATTTCTACCGAACATCAAGATGATATAATTACAGCTTTTAACAACACCTCGAGGTACCTTGATGATTTATTAAATATAGATAATAACCATTTTCCATCGCTGGTTAATAAGATTTATCCTAAAGAACTACAGCTTAATAAAGCGAACACTTCAGAAAAGCAAGCAAACTTTCTTGATTTAAATCTATCCATCGAAAATGGTTACGTCACTGCTAAAATTTATGATAAAAGAGATGATTTTAATTTTAATATAGTAAATTTTCCGTTTCTAGACGGCGATGTTCCTCGTGCAACTTCTTACGGGGTTTATATCTCACAGCTTGTTCGTTTTTCAAGAGCTTGCAACGATGTGAATGATTTTAATGAACGTAATCTTTGCATTACAGACAAACTTTTAAAACAAGATTATCGGTATCACAAATTAAGGAAAACCTTTTGCAAGTTTTATCGCCGATATCCAGATCTAATTCATAAATACAGATGCAGTTTAAAATCACTTTTGCAACAAGGAATTTCACAGCCAGTTTTTTATGGAGATCTTATTTATAAACTTAAGAAGATAAAAGGCGATGTTAATTTCTCCCGGTTATTCGTAAAAACCATCTGTAAATTTAAAAAGAAAGGTTACCAACATGATATTTTACAGCGCTCTGCAGGCCTGGTGATTAACCCATCTACAGTTGATCATTATGCTTACCTCTTTGGTTGCACGACGGTGGCAGGGGTTTAAGAGTTTATGAAGGTTTGTAGGGAAATCTTTTCTTAAAAGAACCTAGAGGCTAGATTCGTTTCTTTTATCCCTGTCATCGTGTTCTTGCTGATTTTACTCCAGGTGCTCTGGTATCGGTAAGATTATTGAGTACCCGCCCTTTGGCTTTGCAATGCTATTAAGTTCTTATGTTAATATGTTTGTATGCTTTTGCATGCAACATTGTTGAGCTGATGGGTGGGTTGGAGTTATTTCACCAAGACAATTTGTACTTGTTTTGTGATACGAGAACCTGTTGGGGAAAGTGTGAGGTTGGTGCACCCTAGAACCTGGTTTGAACCCCCAGTGGCATTTTGTTTTGCCACTGACCGTTCCAAGGCGGTAACCCCTCTGGTTCTCACTTTCGTTATTTGTTTGTGGCGTCCATTATGAAACTGATTATTGTAATACCATGCTCTCTTTTCCTATCTACTTTTTGGCTGTGTGGGGAGGCTGTGCATGCTGGATGTGGCCATTCCTGATATGCATATTTCATTTTTTTCACAACTTGTTCGCTTTTCTAGAACTTGCAATGTTGTTAATGATTTCAATGAACGTAATCTGTGCATATATTAACAGAAAAACTTTCCAAACAAGTTTATCGGTACCACAAATTAAGTAAAACCTTTTGCAAGTTTTATCGCCAAAACCCTGACGTAATTCTGCTGTTTCAAATCATTTTTTGCAACAAGGTATTTCACAGCCAGTTTTTTTAGATTTAATTCATAAACTTAAGAAGATAAAATTCAATGCCAATTTCTCCCGGTTATTCGTAAAAACCATCTGTAAATTCAAAAAGAAAGGTTACCACAAGATATTCTGCAGCGCTCTGCAGGCCTGATGATTATCCTATCTACAGTTGATCATCATGTTTGCTTTATTGGTTGCACGACCGTGGCATGGGTTTAAACTTTGATGAAGGTTTATAAGAAAATCTTTTTTTAAAGAAGCTAGAAGCTCGATTTATTCTTTTTTGTCCCTTTCAATGCCGTTAGCTTCCTCTGTTTCATATGTTTGTGTGCTTTTGCATGCAACCTTGTTGAGCTGATGGGTGGGTTGGAGTTATTTCATTAAGACAACTTGTGCTTGTTTTGTACCATGAGAACCTGTTAAAGTAAGTGTGATGTTGGTGCTCCCTAGAACCTGGTTTAAAGTCTCAGTGGCAATTTGTTGTAACACTGACCGCTACAAGGTGGTATCCCCAAAGGTTCTCTTTTTCGTTTATTTTTGGCGTTTTATATGAATTGACATACATGCTCTCTCTTCCTCTCTTCTTTTTCGCTGCGCGGGGAGGCTGTGTTTTGTGAGTGTTACGAGTTCTGATTTAATAATATGCATTTTTCACCTTTTCGTGTAAATATTTGGTGTTTGTTTAAAGAAATGCCTACGGGTATTCTTCTATTAACACATTAAACATCTTGATTTTTCGCTTTACAGATATAAAATCACAATGAAGGACACAGGTGATGTAAACGTCTCAGAGAGTCATCCAGTTGAGTTCGAATATAATTGGTACGAATACTTTGATCTGCCAAAGTCTTACCCTGACGTTCTTGACGTATTTGGAAAGCTCGTGCCAGTGGTAATCATTCTGTCTCTGTTTGAAAACATTATGATTATTGTAGTGATGTGTAAAAAGAAGAACAGGTCATCTTCGACGTCCGCGTACTTCACAGCACTTGCAGTTACCGACTTAGCATTCACTATCGTGCAAACAATTGAAAGTTTCTTAATATATAAATTTAAATTGCTTATCATTATTGCTGACAAGACGGTATGGCTATATAAAATTATGGTAGGTAAAATCCTTGTTGATATAGCATCCTGGATTCTTGTGGCGATCACAGTGGAGCGGGCCATCTGCCTAACATTTCCATTCATCGTGAGATCTATTTGCTCTATTAAAAGAGCGAGGTTATGTATACTTGTGATTGTCGTAACACAGGTCGTACAAAATAGTGTTATGTTTTTAATTCTGATTGATATAAAGGTTATTGTCGATTTTGTTCCCGTCATTGTAGATAAAGTTTCAAAGGGAGTTGAAATTCTGTCATGGGTTGATATATTAATTGATGGTGTTTTCCCTCTATTATTTATAATTTTCGGAAATATAGTAATCCTTTCTCAAATGTGCAGGAAAACTGCTCTAGCTCGATATGGAATCAACACGAGACAACGCAATCTATCCGTTACAGCTTCTGTAATCGCCGCTAATGTAACGTTCGTGATTACAATGGTGCCACTGCGCATGCTCCCATTGTTTAAATCTCATATTTCGCACCGTATGTATTTCGTACTTGAGGACGTATTTATGTTTCTAATGCAATCTAATACGGTGCTAAGTTTTTACGTTTACATTTTAAGCGGTAAGAAATTTAGAAAAGATGTAAAATCACTGTTAAAGAATATGATTTCTGTAAAATCATGTTCATCTCAGATCGTATCAAGCAACCAACGTTAATTATTCTGACAAAATCTTACATAGAACAACATCAGCATCAACAAGAACAATATAAAAATTTTGGCTGTGGGTATCCTCAAACATGTTTGACTTAAAAAAAGACAAATATTTTATTTGGTCGAGCAAATGGCGGGTGATTTAAACCAGTTAGATACTGACCATTACGTTTAGAGTGATTCTAAAGGCAAATCATGAAATCAAAAGCGATGATATACACTTAACAACTTCCCTTAGTATACACCTTTGTACTGGGGCGACAAGTACTTATTCCGGTTGTCCTTCAAAACCTTTATTCAAATAGGCGCATACAGTTTATGCATGATGGTACAGTATATCGTATCATTATTTGGCGATCACCAGACGTTTTTTTTGAAGTGAACAGAATATTTCCATTGTGTGATAGGTCTTCGGATCTTAATCCAATTGATAACTTGTGGTCTGAATATGGAATTTATCTTGTTAAGGAACGGGTAAGGATTCTCCAAAGAGTCATAACGAACTGTATGACATCAATGAGACCAAAGTGTCTTGCGGTTAAACGCACTGAAGGTGGTCATACGCGTGACTGATTTTGTGAATTTGTATTCTGTGGGTGCCAGTATTCTAAATGGTTGTGAGCAGTCAGTTGTCTGTCATTTTGAAAAAGGTTTTACTAATAAATAAGTAATTCTTTCTTGCATAATTGATTGAAAGATTTAGAACAAATTTAAGATCAATAGCTCAATTGTCAAGCCAGTAATGCCCCAGTACGTTGTATACTTAGAGAAGTTGTTAAGTATAAATGAAGAATATTTCACGCTTTCCACGGGAGACATCGTTGCGTAATCCCATTAAACGAAAATCGATAAAGCGTAACGTTCCCTTTAACCTAGAGAGTTCCTAGGTTTATTTTCATTGTTTTTGATCAAGATGTTCGCAAGATACTTATCCCAACTAATGTCACTATGTAAATATTATAATGTGTTGACTGTTAAAGTGCGATGTAAACACTTTCTTTAAAGACACCGCGGGGCAGGCGCGACGTCAGACGTGAAAAGTGACGTCTGTGACGTCATACATTCCTTAATTATTATTGTCTGTATATGTGTTGTGGAAGAAATTGTAATTTTTTGTGACATTAACAACTAAAAAATAGTAAATGGCCAAAACGTTTTGAAATAAAAGAGTCTTATTTGGTGAAAAAAACGCATTTCTTCAGAGTGAGTAAAGACAGCAAGAGGATGTTATACGTTTTATACTATAAGTATCATGCATGAGTGTGAGGTGAAGATGGAAAAATCTGTCACCGAGGGTTATCTGTTTTGCGGGAACGAGGCTCTGCCGAGTTCCCGCCAAAACAGTTCACCCGAGGTGACAGATTTTTCTATCTTTACCGAATGTCTCGTGCAAGATACTTTTTCTTGCATATCTTTTTTTATTTATAACATTTCTGTGTATGTAGACAAACTAATTTATTTTCCTTATATTCAAATATTGACATTTACGTAAACCTTTTTTTACAATGACGTCACTAACTTGAATATATTACGTCAGATACTTGAAGACGTGACGTCACTCACGTGACTCATTCTACACGGGGGGATGTAGGATCGAAATTTCCTACACGGGTGAAAACACCGGATGACCTGATCTGGTATGCAAGAATCAAACTCTGTAGATCTATTATCGACGCATCTCTATTACCGACGTAAAAGAGTTATATCGTCATACGTTTTCATATTTGATTGCTTTGACCTAGATATGACGAACTTGGGTCATTTTTGTTCGTTGTATAAATTATATGTTGATATGTTAGTTTTTCCCCGAAATGCAGAAACACTGAACTAATATCAAACTGCATAAATATCATTGATAATTTTAACGACGATAATACAGCGTGTCATGCTATAGGAGGTTGCGTTGATGATAAAGATGATAATGAAGTTGTAATAAAAGATTGTTTAAAACGGTCAATTTGTGTTTAGTGTTGTTATCAGTTACGTCCTTTGAAGGTCGTTGAGCACGATACTTATGTATTATGTCAGTAGTACTTCTAAAACTGCTTCTGTTTAAATATTTCGGCCATTTAATACATTGGTGGTTTCACTATTCCAGCCAATATAAATTCAGATATTGTACAATCACCCCAAGGATATACTTTCTGCTTTTTAAATTTTGCCTTTGGCGTTGTATGTGATATGCAGGATTATTTTCAGATTCCCTGTCAAAATTTAGTTTGTTTAGATCCGCTTATTGTTTTCTCGTTTAGGGCAAACTCATTCTTTTATTTGGGGACCATACGCCGTAAAACATGGAATGATATTAGTCTGAAAATATCGCATTGAAGGTTCCATGTTCACCGCCATATGCATACCATCGTTTGGGGTGGATCAAAATTGTACTGTTTATTGGTGTAAATATTGAGTTGCGCTCAACCCGGGGCTAGGCGCGTGGGCAGTAATATGTATTTTCATTACTGTCCATGAACAGGCTAAATCAAACCGAGCATCCAATATTTTCATATTATGTTAAGTGGCTTTCGAAGTTCCCTTTTCATTTATTTAAATATTGTTTTTGGTATCAAAGTACCCAACTTTTGCTCTGCTTGAATCTTACAAGTTACTAGCTTAAGTTAGCACTCCTTTCGTCGCTGCAATGTCATACTTAGATAACAATATTACGAGAGATTTTGGATCACTCCTCGTATATCAACACCTCTCAATAGGTAACATAAAGCAATAGGATACTGACAACAATATGTTAGGTCTTTCGAAAGAACTTTTCATGATGAAGAGAGAAATAAATGATTTTTTATTTTTGTCATCCATTTTCGTGACCATGAAATTGAAGGTCATCCGCTTTTCAAATAATATTGAATAAACCACACAGACTGCGTATCATATGTAAACATGATGTGTTCTTTGGCGAAATGAGTCAAATAATCATATCAAGAGAAAACACATTCAGAAAATTATTTGAATTATGCATATCAGGAACGGCCATATTCAGCAGACACAGCCTCCCCAGACAGCCTAAACGAAAAGAGGAGAAGAGAGCATAGCTATGTAATAAAAATTTTCAAAGTACACGACACAAAAAATAACGAAAAATAGAACTCGCGGAATTGACGCCTTGGAACGGACAGTGACAAAACAATTTGGCACTGGGAGTTTAAACCAGGCTCTAGGATGTACAAACCTTAGAAGAAACAGACACCTCTATGTCAGGAAGAGTAAACAAAACAGTTTACAACAAGGGGGTTAAAACCAGGCCTCAACAAAATCTCATATGAACACAATTCGATAACGTTGCATGCAAAGGTACTCAAACATAAAAACACAGAAAGATTATTTATTTTATGCTTTTCGGTGAAATATAGTATTTTCTCGGTGAAATAAAAGTGGTATTTCACTGTTTTCAAACAGTGGAATATCATTTTTATTTTCACTGTTTTTTTCACGTTGGTACCCAACGCACATAACATACCAAATGAGAACGTTTAGAAAACGGGCTCAAATTTGTATATTGGACGTTATGACGTCACGTCATATACAAGCGGTTTTGGCGCCAATTCTTGCAACTTTTCTGTCAAATTCACGCAAATTTTGCACTAAAAGCATAAAATAAAAAGAAAATTTGTTTTTACCAGTGAAAGATAGAAATATATTTCACTCGTGAACTCCGGAATTACGTATTTTCACTCGTGGCTTCGCCACTCGTGAAAATACGAATTCCGAAGCTCACTCGGTGAAATATATTTCTATCTTACACGGGTAAAAACAAATATCCTCAATGATATTGTCACTGCTAGGGAGCGGACGCGAGAGTACCGTACACCAAATCCGACTAATATGTGAGGTGTCTTCTGAATGAGGCAACTCCTGCGCATAGTTCACTTTTTAATCAAAGGAATCTTTAAGTATAAACTTAAGGTAGAGCAACTGTAATGCTTTCCCGCGCAAAAATTTGCGACGTCATCAAACATCGGCTCGCTTTCGGTGACTTCCGACGCTACTCGTCAGAGCCGATAGTAGCCGAAGCAACATCGATTATTGTCGACTGTTAGTGACAGTTCACCGAGTATTCCCGACATTCGAGAAAAAAGCGCGGGAAAGCATTACAGTTGCTCTACCTTAAGTGTAATTTTGCTTTTTCTCTTTTAAAAACCAACCAAGACCCCCAACACGCTTCAATCATGTCAATCCCGTAAAATATCGACAATATCTATCCTAATAAAGTTAAGTCGGAGTTCAATAGAATCGTGTTACAAATGTTCATAAAATTTAATTTGACACGATTCAATTTAAATTATCAAAATACGAGTACGTCAAGGTCTTCTATTGTTATTTTTTTTCCCTATATAATGACATTTAATATGATACCAATGATATTGCAAATACAAATGAACAAAATTTTGACCATTCATCTATTTATCTAAACTTGCTCTTATTTCTTTTGAAATGTGAACTTTAAAGACGACTTTCGTACTAAACACGAGAAATACACCTATTTCCGTCTTCAATAACCTAATTGACATTAAATTTTCATCGTCACGTGACATTGATATCGTTTTACAAAATTCTTTACCATATCATAATATTGTAAAGAATATAAGGTTCTTAAGATCTTTCTTTAAAGAAAATCCCTCTTGCCATATGAGTACAAAGCACTGATTTAAAAATGACACTGAAAATCAACTTACAATCATAGAGTTCTTTCAATATGTTGTGAGCATGCGTCGTATGCCACGTTTAGGTACGAAAATATTGGTTTTATCTTACACAAACGCCGACGCGTAATGGGGCATTGCTAACTAAATGAATGGACTTGATCAAGGTGTCGTCTAAAAGCATATTAGAGAAAACATGTTAAATTCGAGTTTTAAGAATTTCCGAATAATACAGGCTTAATAATGTCTGGTCGACAAGATCGACAAAATTTGACTGAATAAAGCGTAAAACAATCCCAGGCGAGGTTGCCACCTTAAATCTGGAAGTCGTATATGAAAACACAGATATGTTTAAAACTAACATTTACTGTGATAATTCGTATATTAATTTATTTTCTCAGTCCTGAACTAGAAATCATACGACCGTGTTACTGTTTATTGTCCCTATATATTTGACACACTATTCCCATTTCCTATTCTGTCCAGAAATCGTGGCCTACGACGCATGCACACCACATATTGAAAGAACTACGAAATACGCCAATCTTTTACAGAAATTCGCTAATATTTTACCGAAATATAAAAACATAAAAAGAATTATTGCATGGTATAAACTATTTTGCGAAAACAGAAAATTGTTTGAAAAACTGTACCTGATTTTAAATTAAAAGACAGTCACGTGATATTCTGTTTATTTATCCATGCACGATCTTATGGCAAACATTGGCGAATTAAGCGATCTGAATTATCGGATAAGGTCTAAAAGTATGAAAGTAAAGACTGGAAACCAGTCTCAAATGTCCAGCATCTGATTGGCCGAATGGCAAATGATCGCCATTTCAGCCTATTCATAGCTGGAGATTCGAGACTGGTTTCCATTCTCATTTTTGTAATCTTCAGCCAAGAAGACCCTCGTCTGACCGTTTTATTTGACTTTGATCAGAGAGCTTCCGGCGGAAGAGGAAATCAGAAGAAGAAGCGTTCCGACTGTAAAGATGGCGGGGAAAAGATTTTCCGAAGAATCTGACCTTTATTTTCGAATTCTGAGATATTGTTCAATTTAAGTATAATCTTTATATCTATGTAATGTATAATTTTAAATTCCAAACGGTCTTAATTCGTCTACTTGCAAAATAAAACAAGTCCGACATGTTCATTAAGTTGCTGTGTCCATTTCTCTATATATTATGTATGTTATGCACTTGAATACTATTATGATAGATAAAATAAATACTGTCAGGTGTACATTTTTACATTTTTATCTTTATTTTTAATCTCATGTCTGCAAGTTTTAGTACCCATGTTCGATTGAATAGTGAATTCGTAACAACATAAATTGAAGCCGTCTAATATTGACAGCAAACCTGTATTAATGAGGTTAAAAATGAGGCTATACAGGTAATATTAACTTTCCCAGCGGAGTTATAAGCCGCTTGCAAGTTTTTACTCATCTACTTGTTGTCGCATTTAATAATATGTGATTGAATGTAATAAATTAATTTTAGGTTTAGATTACCCTATATGTAATATGTCTTCGTGTGATATGTCTTCGTTTTTTTCACGAAATTTGATTATATCGTGATATAAGTGCTATAAAAAATTGATTTCGACTACACTTGATGCTAGTCAGAACAAAGGACGTTCACTAAGTAATGCGTATCATGTAGGTACAATGTTTTTGTCTGAATTAATGTTTTGATATATTACAGTTCAAGGTGTTTAATTTTCATTAAACGTATTTTTTATATTTATTTTCGATTATTGCATATCAGGAATAACCGGTTATATTCAGAGAGCAAGTTCTCTTTTTCTCTCTGCTTCATTGCTGTGAGAAAAGGGCGTATCTTCTGGACATAGCAATTCCTGATATTTCACTTAAACAATAAAAAAACTATACATTGAACGACCCCTGAAAGAGGATACGAGATACGTTTGCTATAAATTAATATTTCTTTCCCGGTACTATTGCGCATCCAAATGACATATAAAGGTATTATTATTTAAGACACACGCTTAATTTAATGCAAAAGGAAAAAAAGTAATTAATTACTTTATAATAAACTTACTGATAGAAAATTAAAAATCTCAAAGGAAGACATTAATCTTTAGAAAATAACATCCAAAAGCGTAAGTACATTTGTATTTGGAATTAATTAACAGCTACTCCGGTTCTCTTTTCGTTAAAGTGGAATTCAGGACAAATATTATGCACGTACATGCAACGTTCTACAAATTTTCTTAACACCAGTAACATGATTGCTTAAAATCGGACCAAAAATAACTGAACTATGGCGGTCTGAATTTTTGCTTGATTAATGCTTCTTGAGGGGCCATTTTAAATCACGAACACCGACATGATTGTCAATTCTTATACACAAAATGTTAATACTAAATTTAGAAAATCTTAATATAAGATAACGTTTTTCATATAATATTAAAAATTTATTATTATCGTTATTATTGAAAGTTTAAGTATTTTATGTGGGTTTCTTTGAGAAAATGATTCCGTTATATTATTAAATAATAAAATGAAAAAAAAAACAATTTGTGCACACACATTGATGACGTCGTCACTGGTAATTTAAAATGAACGCCAGATACATTTGGAACAATAATAAACTGCCCACCTGCCCATATCTTTCTAAAATGGCATTTTAAGCAATTACGGTGGGTACTGGGCCAGAGATCAAAGCTCCTGGATATCAGCGATAGAACGATGACATAAATAAAAAGAAACTGATACACATATAACTATTTCCTTTCCGTTTTTTTTTTACTTTTAATATTTATAGTTGTTACAGAAATGTTTTATAGGCATTATTTTTTAAATTGTTATAATCATTTTGATATTTTGTTTGCTACCTTTAGAATTATAATGAGGAATTTCACGAACGCCACAGCCGATGTAAACATCTCTGATAGTCATCCAGTACATTACGACTCTGATGGGTACGATTATTTCGATCTGCCAAAGTCCTACTCAGATGTTCTAGACGTGTTTGGAAAGCTTGTTCCTGTGATCATAATCATGTCTGTGTTTGGAAACACCATGATTATAATTGTGATGGCAAGAAAGCAGAACCGGTCATTGTCAACGTCCGCTTATTTCATAGCGCTTGCAGTTTCTGACTTAGTATTTACAATCGTGCAAACAATTGAAAGATTCTTAATGAATGAGTTCCGGATGGTTTATATAAGCGCAGACAAGACCCTCTGGCTCTACAAGATTATGTCAGGTTTTATCCTCGTTGGCGTGTCGTCCTGGATTCTTGTGGCGATCACTATGGAGCGGGCAATCTGCCTTATGTTGCCATTCAAGGTTAAAACTATTTGTTCTGTTAACCGAACGGGTGTATACTTGTGATTATTGTTACACAAGTCGTACTTAACAGTGTGATGTTTTTCGTGCTAGTTGATATAACGGTCGTGGACAATTTCTTTCCGGTTCTTGTAGATAAAATTCCAGAGGGTGTTGGAATTTTGTCTTGGGTTGATTACTCAATCGGAGGAGTTTTCCCGTTATTGATAATCATTTTTGAAAGTGTTGTTATCGTTTCCCAAATGTTAAGGAAAACTGCTCTAGCCAGATATGGAGGTAACACGCGACAACGAAATCTTTCCGTTACCAGCTTCTGCAATCGCCGCTAATGTAACGTTCATTATTACCATGGTACCACTGCGCATGCTCCCTGTGTTTAAATCTTATCTTTCGCAACCAATGTATTACGTACTTGAAGATGTATTTTTGTTTCTTATGGAATCGAATTCGGCGCTGAATTTTTTACGTTTACATTTTAAGCGGTAAGAAATTCAGAGAAGATGTAAAATCACTGTTTAAGAAAAGGGTGTCAAATACAACGAAACCGAGTTCGTCACAAACAGTATCAAGTCACAAGCGTTATTAATTAATTCTGACGAAAATATAAAAATATATAACAACAACAGCAGCAACAACAATATCAAGAAAATACTTTGGATCAGGGTTGATTCAAATATGTTACGGCGTATTCACAAAATACAAAACGTTTCATTTGGCCGGGAATTCTACTAGTAACTATTCTGAAAATTTAACAAGTCGAAATTAAAATAATGAGAACCGTGAGCACTGTCCTTTTTCTATATAAACAACTGACATTAATTGATCTATTACAAAAGTGCAAATAATCATACTAGTCAACTAAGCGAATCACGTTTATTGACTATTCTATTTATTATAATTATACGAAAAATTATTGATTCTTTAACCGGTCACAATCTTGTAACAAGAAAGGTCTTTACAAACTACCGGGGTATTCGCGAACTTTTCTTTCGAAGTGGCATACTTAAGTCGTGTTTGGCTGCTGTAAACCAATCGATTTCTTAAATTGTTTTACAACTGATGTTTTTGTTTTGTAACAAAACGACTGTTAGATAGACATATATGCGAACAGTGTTGCTCTTTGTTAAAAAGCCAATTTTACAAAATATCGTTCGTTTAAAGCCCCAGCCCGTAACTTAAGTAAGAAAAGAAATCATATTTGTCCATTTAGACTCCAATTAATAAACTCTTTAACAGAACACAAAAGGTCCGATCGAATTCTTTCTTATAGAGGGGATTTTTCCATGATATTGTTAAACTTTAGTAAACTTACTTTTAAGAAGCTAAATTTAGGCCTAAAAGAGCTATATTTAGCACCGACGAAGAGGGGCTGTTTCAAAAAAAATGGCTGGTTTTGGTTTTCCTGTTATAAAAATGTACAACAAACAGTTACATACATTTTCCTACTTTGCAGAAGTGTCTCATTATGCCCTTTAAAGATTTGTAAAGTTTCATCAAAATAGCACCATCCGTTAAAAAAATATTCTTAAATAAAGGGCAAAAACTGTCAGGAGTGTGACAAAAAAGTGTGACACTTTTCGAAATTACATTTGTTCAGACCACTATTTTACAAAAAGCTTGAGTAAAGACAAGTTTTAGTGTTGTTTTAGTTAAAGGTGCATTTATTAGGCATCAAATAATGATAAAATTAAGCATATTATACCTAAAGTAATTAAAATATATGCTATTAAGTCAAGCGTGGTAGACTAGAAAATACCCACAAAAAATCAATACGTCTTTGCTTTATAAATTTATAGGACTTTTAAGATTAATAGTACATAAGAAATGTTTTGTGTATCATTAAGTTTCATGTTTCTAGATGCAATAATTATAATATTATCACCTCTATTGAAATTATATTTGTCTGCAGCTCCCTTCAGGGAATGTCAGTTAAATTTGTCAGGAGTGTGACATTATGCACATATTGCAATATTCTGTCAACATATCTTTTACATTAAAACAAGAGCATGTATTTTACTAGAAGTCTATGTCATGTTTTGTTATATAGTGACAAACAGGAATGGCCTTAGTGAAACATTTTTGAGTACACTGCACTCATATGGTTGTCAGGAGTGTGACACACTTTTTCAACAATATGAATTTTTTATCTTTATGCAATACCACAAGTTCAAAAGCACTTATATTTGATACTTCAACATGTATTTTAACAGAAATACACATTTTAATAATAATAAACAGTATTACTTGTATTTTAATCACATAAATTAAAATTCTTTGATTTATTTAATATAGGTCAATAAAGCTCTATAAAATTTTTATTCTGCCACATATGGATATAACTTGATTGATTTTGATCACTGAAAAGACTGTACAAACATATGGACAAACCAGTTTGGACTTTTTATGAACTTAAATTCTTAACATTTTTTTCACTTCACTTGCCATTTTTCAAATGACAATATCTCAGCAACCAGTTGACCGATTTCAAAAATCTTTCAGTTTTGTACTCAGTTTCAATAAGCAAAAATGTCAGAATAACAAGTTTCGAATTTGAACGAACTTTAATTTTCACTATTTTTTCACTTTTCCAGCCATTTTTTTTTAAACAGCCCAGAGACCACTTTATGCGCGATCTCGATTTCTGTGACGTTTCGGAAATCCTACTTTCGCTTTTAGTCGCGCGGACCAAATTTAATTTAGTAAATTAAAATGTTATTAGCCTGAACTAATGATGCAAATTATGCCTATAGTTCCAAGACATGTAATACTTCATACAACAGTGGGTTAAATTGAAGTAATGCCGCTTTAAAATAACAACATATTAGACATGCTTCTTTTCATAGTCAACGTGAGATGGACGCGTAACATTTCGAGAAACGTACAAAAACTAAATATTCTTAATTGTTTTGTTTGAAAAAAAAGAAAGCTCAAAAGTAAACTAACAAGACACAAATAAACAAGAAAGGGTTAGCATTAGTCTATGCTAAAGTTTCAAGTTGCATAGGTAATGACGCTTACAGTAGTGTATATACTTAGCAAAAATACCCACTTTTCTATCTGTTATTTTGTAAAATTAAAAAAATAAAACAGAAAATATTTTCTTTGAACAAATGTTCATTTTTGTAATCTTTACAAAGAAATGAAATGTTCTTGAAAATCTGCAATCACAAATTTAATTTAGTTATCTGTTCCTTTGCTTTTATTAGGGTTTTAGGAAGGAGTAAGTGATTATAAACATTAATATGAACTAAGGCACTGCCTCTCTCGGAATCGACGAATTTCAAGAGATGTGTATCGAATGTTTAACAGTAAAATAAAGAAACAAATCATCATTTGTTGTTTTACTTTTAAACAAAGCTGATCAAGGTTGTAAGATGTATTATGAAGAGCTTTTGGTGTATAACGACTTTTGCGATGTTAATCTCTTCTTCTGCGGTGAGCGCTTATTTGAACAGCTGGTGTTACACGGGTTTATTGTTGTCTTACACAGAGTGGTTGTTCTACACAAAGTCTTTTAAGGTTTCTAAGCTTTTATTTGTGGTTTATAAAATAAATCCACAATAACAATTTTACAACTAATAATTTTTTATTCA
This sequence comes from Corbicula japonica, assembly GCA_038501625.1. Taxonomy (NCBI): domain Eukaryota; kingdom Metazoa; phylum Mollusca; class Bivalvia; order Venerida; family Cyrenidae; genus Corbicula; species Corbicula japonica. Next base: position 630,478 of record JAZAYU010000277.1, on the reverse strand, counting down.
CAAAGTAATGTCTTAAGAATTTTAGCTTAATTTCCCTTTTTAATTTTAAAGTTCATAAAGTCCCTTTAACAGTTCACAAATTTTCACAAAGTATTATTTAATTTAGTCACAAAGTTTTAGCTAATTCCTTCACAAAGTTTTTGTTGTTGTTTACCTAGAAAATTCTGTTTATATACCTTTTTCAAAAATTGACATTTACAACATAACAATTGAGATTTTGACCGATTAAGAAAAGTAAGACCTAAAGCACATGTAAACAATATGTGATAAAAGCGTCAGATTGATAACATGTGATAGTTCCTTACAATTCAAAGGAAATAAAATATATTTAATCAGATATCAATCAACAAGTCTGGCTTCAGGTTCTCAATTTACATTACTAACCTTACTGTCAAAAATCATGAAGAGTAATAAGAATATTTCTTGTTAACAATTTACAAAATAAGTATTTTTTACAAGAAATTGATACTAATTTCATAAGTGAACATTTTAAGTATCACATATATATTGTTTTTAAAATAAGAAACATTTTGCTACTAAACATGTTATAATTTGATTTTCAATATTAAATACCAAATTATTTGTTATGGTATTGAATATAAAATAATGTAGAAATTTGAATCATAATAGATGAAACACTACATCTTAGTGAGCTGAATGATTCTGTGAAGTTTGGAAGAATCCTTTGAGATGTTGAATGCACCAGTTTTCCTGTAAACTCTTAGTTAAAAGGCACTTAGTGACAGTAGAGAAATTTATTATCTAAATAGAATGAAACATTCAAATTAGTCCAGATTAATATAGCACACTTTTCATATATTCAAAAGTGCTTTACAACAAGCAAGATATAGCAATATAATACAATAAGAATTAATTAAGCATGGGCAAATAAAACATAGAGAAAAAAATTAAAATAAAAGATAAAAAAAAAATAAAACTTGGATAAAAAAGTTTGCATGAAAAACATAGTAGAAAGTTAAAAAAAAAACAAGTGCGTTGATGTGTAGATAACACATTATAGCATCACTCTCCGTTCAAAATCAACCCAATGTCTTATGATTGTTAATATATCCAGTTAATCAACATTATACATAGTATGAGCGGAAAGGGTGTGTTTTAGCTGTCTTTTGAAAGTGTCAAGTGTCTGTGCAGTTCTAACTAACTCTGGCAGTGCATTCCATAACCTTGGTGCAGCATGGCTAAAGCTACTGTTTCCGAAAGTCACAGTTCTGGTATGTGGTACTAAAAGTGTTAAAGAACTGCTAGAACAAAGGTCTCTAGCTGGTCGGTACACACACAATAAGTCAATAATGTACTGTGGGCACTGTCCATGGAGAGCCTTGTAAGTGTATAGTAGGACCTTGTAATCGATCCGTTGACATATTGGTAGCCAATGAAGTTCCTTGAACACTGGTGTTTTAAGGTCATGACGAGGAGTTTTTGTCAAGATTCTGGCAGCTGTATTCTGAACCAATTGTAGTTTATTCATTGTCAGTTTTGGAATACCGAAGAGCAATGAATTACAATAGTTAAGCTTTGATGTTACTAGACAATTAACTAATGTTTTTGTAGCATCAGTTGTAATGTAATTCCGTATGCATCCGATGATTCTCAGCTGGTGGTAGGCAGATCTACAGACAGTGTTGACATGTTTCTCCATGTCCATTTGTGGTGTGAAGTGAGCCCCAAGATTTCTGATGCTGTCATTTGAAGCTAAAATAGATGTCTCACCAACTGTGATAGTCATGTTTTCGACTTGCTTGGTATACATCGTAAAGTATTTTGGTCCTAATATGGATCCCTGTGGAACACTGAAATTCGTAATAACTGGATCAGATAGCTCTCCTTCTCTTTCCTCTACTGTCTAGAACAGTTAACCTGGTATTCCCACAGCATTTCATGTGAAGCTGTTTTCCTGAAATATTAAAATCAACCGCAAATTAATTTATCTTCAAAAATAATTTTATATCTTAAGGCTTTTATAAATTCATTTGTCGACAGTTAAAATTGATTTAAAATATTAAGACATACATTTCTTTTGCTTATTGAACATAGGCACATACCAATTAAGAAGTTGTGTTTATTTAAAGCTTATCCAATAATAAACCATAAATGAAGTACCACTTAGACCAATACAGGGGCTATTGTAAGGGCCTAAAGGATTTTGAATGATTTAAAGAACACTTTGGACAGTTTTGTTGTGAACAAAATTGACCAGTAATGACCAGCATTGACCAGTTATGACCACTATTGACCACCGGCCCGCTCAATACTCAATTGACCAGTCAATAGGCCAACCCTGCTATTATACATTCATGCAGCTTTAATAAATGAAAATAAAGAAAATTTATGCAAACCTTTTATCTGTTTACTATGTTAATGTTCATATTCTGTGCCGTAGCTGTCTACCAATTCTGCATAAGTATCTATAGGCTTCATAATCTTGGTGATACACATCTCTGAAAAAAAAAAGTTTGATTTTAAATCTTTGCTGATAACTAGTAATTCAGTTATACAGTACCTTTTGTGGCTTATGAAGATGTACATAAATTGCTGTTGCAGTTAACAGTGAACAATTCATACTGTTGCCATAATTTATTTATTACATGTAAGGTCTTTTTATTAAAATCACATAAAAGGAAGATGGAAATGATGGAACATTTCATGCCAGCTTTAATTCCAGAGTGTTATCACATTTAAGACCTCATAAAGATGTGCCAGCTGATCTGAATCTACATATATGCCATCTGATCTGGATTTACATGGGCTGACCATTTGTGCTAAAAAGGTGTGTCCATGAAGCATGTTAAGTTATTGACTGTGAAAACTAAAACAGCATTGTTTTCTTTCTAAAAAACGTGAACAAGATTATGAGATTTATCCACTAAATAAAGGATTAAATAAGTGACCAAAGGGACCCATAATGTATTTACAACATGGTCTGCAGAGAAACTTTGTGGCGTTTGATTCTGTGTCTTCCAAAAATTTGGCATGTTCGGGTGATTTTGTGTGAATATGCCAGAGATTATGGTACACCGTAGCAGGGCTGGACAAATTAAGATTTTTTAGTAACTGAAATGTAGTCTAAAACTAGCTGGGTAAACATTTCAGCTACAATGTAGTCCCACTTTTGCCCAAATAAGCAAATTCAGTCAGTATTAACAGTAAAGAAAGAAACAGGAAATTCAAGAGAAACCATTACATGGGGGGCTTGATAATGTTAAAATAGATCTCAAAACATGTTATTTTGTAATAAACTTATTGCTGTTGTAATATGATATGCATAAAAGAGAATGGCGCATATCAAATTAACGTTTAAACTAGTCTACACTAAAAAAATTGAGCTTGCCCACAGACAAGCAATCAGATATTTTGAGATTGTCTGATACAATTTTCAGCTTGTCCAAGGCGTCGGGCTAGTGGGTTTGTCCAGCCATGCAAAGGCATTTAAAGGAAGGGCAGATTCTGTGCTGTTTGAGTGTTTGTACAGTTTATTACAGGTAAATTAAAAAAAATTACCTATCCAGTAGTCTTATTTTTCTCCTATTCCAGTTTCATGCTATTTGAACCAGATTTGTCAGGCATCTTTTATATGTATACTTCAAACTGAAATACAAATTACAAAAAACAAAATTTATAAATGATATTATTTGCCTATACATGCATATACATTCCAATGACTTAATTTATTTTTCTTAGTGACAGACTTCTTTAAAGTCGCCGGACTGTCCGACCTGTCCGGTAAAAATCTGAAATAAATAATTAGTGGTAAACTCGTCTTCCCGTGATTCCTATTTAAATCATTCAACACTATGCCTCATTTTTTTAATGAAATGTAGCTCTAATAATTTTTATTTGTTGTAAATGAAGCATTATTCAGATAGCATAAATTGGTAAACAAAGCTTTACAGAGAGTATTTTATTTAAAATGTAAGAGCAAGTGTACTTTCTGTCACTTGCTCATTCACTCAACCTGTAAGGCGATTGGGTCAAAGAAAATTTCTACACCTCTGACAGAGCAATTATTCCTAAAATCTGAAATAAACAATTAGTGGTAAACACGGCTTCGCCGTGCTTCCTATTTAAAGTGGGTAAAACAAAATTTCTACACCTCTGCTGAGCAGTTATTCCTAAAATCTGAAATAAATAATAAGTGGTTAACACGGCTTCGCCGTGCTTCTTATTTAAATAATTCTAGAATATGCCTCATTTTTTTTTGGAAAGGCAGCTCTAAAAATTTCTTTTTGTTGTTAATGAAGCATTATTCAGATAGCATTTGGTAAACACAGCTTTACCATGCCTCAAACAACTTATATTAGCAGAGTAGCTTTATGCTTAATCTGCAAACTTTGGGTTCAAGTCCTGATCATGAAAACACTTGTATCTTCAAAAATTGTGGTCAGATTTCATTTGACCAGTTCTGTCCAGAGTTAATTTCAACGTAATACCTTATCACTTTCCCACACCAAATTAAAACGAAAGCAATCGATATTACCATCTAATCTGCAATGTTAAACTTACTGTTCTTGTTGATGATTTCAGTAAAAAAATAAATAAAAACGTAGTAAAATTCCAATGTTTAGAATGTCGTGGAAACCGGTGTCACTGCAATTTACCAAATTTCGAACAACTACCGTAATGCTCATTACTACAGTACTGTGAAGTCTACAGTTAGACTCTAACTATGTGACAATATTAGGTTTTAATCATTGTAGAAACTTATTTACCTGATTTTTAGGGCGAGTTCAATCTTAATTGTTATCTAACATATGGAATCAGAACTTCTGAAAATGTGAATCGAGAAACAAAATGGCGGCTTTTCAGTTTTTAAATCCAGAAGCAAGCAATCTGGATCCAAGTCATATTGTCCAATCAGAAAAATCCTTACTTTGCAATGATGAAAGTGATATTGGGGCGCGCCACGGGAAAGGTACCTTCGGTTCTATTTTCGTCAACGGTCCGAATGTACTTTTTCCCGTGTCGCGCCCCATAGTCAGATTTTGCAAACCGGAAGACGCGGTTTCAAACCCGCTTGGTATAGACCGTTAGACATGCGCAATACCGTAATCGGAATCGACACGATTTCGACGCGCTTCGCGCGTCGAAATCGTAGGGTCGATTCCGTAATATGAACTAAGGCACTGCCTCTTATCGAGCTCTAGCTGTAATAATATCGGATAATGTTTTATTTTGTCATGTATTTGGCCAAAATATTAAAAAATAAATTGTGTCTAACAATTGTTAGTCTATTCATGCATGATATAATTATGTGATTTTTGGAAAGAATTTAAGTCTGCATCAACTTTCTCTGAATTCAGCTGCACAACTTGCAATCTACTTTTACTTAACATTTGGGTTTTTTAATGTGTAAAACATAATGGCTTCTTGCTAAAATTTTACAACCCAAATGTTTTCCTTTACCTCGATTAACGCAATATTGAATATTGATAAATTCTTTATTGATACATGTAATTTCTAATAATTATGTCACATTGTGCGTGATTTATTATTGACTAAAATATAAAGTTTATTTTTTAGAATGTTTCCTTGTTTAAACTTGAATTTGTAACTTGTAATTGCACAAAATTGTGCCATGCTATTCAAAAATATATATTTGCATGTATATGCATTAAGTTAAAATCTAGACCTAAAAAGTACTGTTTTTATATACATCACATTAACACCACATTGAGACTTCAATACATAGTGTAATACATCATCTAGATTTTGAGGCATATTTGTGCAGTCACTTGAAAATATCTGCAGGAATGACAATGCCTTAGGAATTTTCAGTTATTAACAACAGTGATATTGAAGCTATAGATGCTGTGTGAAAAATATTGTGACAATATGGTACATAATTTAGCCAAGTTACTTGAATGTGCATGATAGAGTTACTCATTTCAGTTGAAAAATAGTTCAGCTATTGTGCCAAAATAGATAAATAATCTCAATCAATTAAAAATAAACATGTACAATGTCATGTAGTCTGATTATCCATATGTAACACTCCTTTACAGGTCTTAGTAAGTGATTTGAAACAAAATGCTTCTTTATATCTATTTTCTTTACCAAATGAATTGCTGTTGCCAATCAAATCATGCATTAAAAATGTTTTTGGTCCATTTTTTAAAATGTATAACAATGTTAAGAGAACTCAGATTATTGTAAAAATGTAAACCTGGGAACACATCAATTGGAAATAAAAATGACATTATTCATAACCACCTTTGGATCTCTGTCTGGTAAGTACTTTATACATGTAATATATATACTGGAAAATGTGAATTTCAAGTTCTGAAGCTCATTTCAGTTGGTATTTTCTTGATTTTGTATTTTTTTATTGCAGAAAAGTAGGCATCACTACTGTAAAATAGGTAAATTTCTCTGAAAAAAAAAGTTTTCTGTTTTAAAGTCCAGCTTAAGCAGATCCAAGTACCGGTATTTTCAGATTTTCACATGTATTTAATAAGGCCAAAAACCCACTGACATAGCAACAAATGTTTTTCTTCCTCTTCACAGCAATCTACATTTTTGTTTCAACAATTTAAATGATTATAAAAGCTTTGATTTTTTTATTTTCTAAAACACAACTTTTTGATGCTGAGCAAATGTAGTGACACCATGCATATTTAACAAAATTTGCAAAAAAACCTACAACAAAACAAAACAGACACCTTGTAAATAGTGTATTTGATTATACATGTACCTCACATACAAATTTTGATTATGAAATCATGTTGAAATGTGCACATGACAGAAAAAAATGGTAATAATAGAACACTTTTAATTCCCAAAATGAGCACTAACTTAATATTTGATACACATGTAGTCTGCTTTCTGGTCAAACATTTTGGTCCCAACTGATAACTGATAATATTATCAATTTATGTGGAGATTAACCCTTTCCCTTCATGTACACACCTTTATGGCATGGAAGAACTGTGTAGATTCAGATCAGCCAGCACATCCATGGTGACTGATCAGGATCTGCAATGTTCACATGTTTAAATCATTAGGTTATTTCTGACTCAAAAGTGAACAGTGCAGATCCTGATCAGATTGCACAGATGTGCCAGCTGATCTGGATCTACACTGGTCTCATATGGGTAAACAGGCATGTCTGTGGAGTAAAAGGGTAAATTTCTCTTTTATTTAAAATCTCATATTACTGTGTATTAACATTTAAGTGGTTTTAATCAGTAGTTACTTTAAGCAAATTATTGTCTTTAAAATTTATAAAACCTGAAAGTTCATACATTTAGGACATCTGTCATGTATTTGGCCAAATATATATAAAAAGTGTGTCTAACATTTGTTTGCTTACTTATGCATGATATAATAATGTGATTTTTGAGGTATCATGTCAAATAGGCCACAAGTCATTTCAGGTAGTACTTGTAAGTCAAGTGTATATGACAATCACTGTAAAGAGTTAGTTTTGTTTTTAGATTTACATAAGCTTTTAAAAAATAGTATCATTGTTAAATTGATATCTAAAATATTGTGCTTGTCATCCTGAAACTCAAGAACAAATAAAAACATCATGTGATTGTCATTTTTGCTTTAAAATTATCTGTTTGTCATTTTTGCTTTAAAATTTGGACTGTGATAAAAATTGGACTGTCATCAAAAAGTATATTAATTAGTTTTATAGTCATACTCTGTTCCCTACACCTACCCAAGATGTTGATTCTATCATTTTTGTCAGGGTGTCACATTGTTATATAAGATCACAATTTACAACACTTCTAGTAACAGTCAGAGGTGCTAATGCAAAATCAAAGGTGTCATATTAAATAAACAAATAAATTTATTTCTAAACCAATTTCCATGTTGGACAATGCAAAATACACAGCTTATGTTGCAACTGCATCAATATAAGATTCTGTGCTAGTGTAGAGCAAGACTTAGTGACTTGTGTAGACTAAGGTCATAGATCAAAAGAGCATATTGTCACATAAATGATGTAAATTGTAGTTCTGATTTTTATATTTATCTATGTTAATGTTTTTTGTTAAATTTCTATCACAAAAAAGAAATAATTATAATGTTCTTTTCTTTTGTTGCAACATTTTGTCAATTGTTTTCCCTGCTGTTTAGTCATGATAGTCTTGGACAAAAATCTGGAAAAAGTACATGTATGTTGTTTTGTACAAAATGTCCAATCAATGAAGCAACTTGTTGAAAAATATTTTATAAAACATCATAAACTGACATAGAACATATTAACAGAATAATAATAAAATCTTTATGAATAAAATAAAAATGTGGCCTATTTTTGTGGCCTATTTGAGCTTTTCAAAATAAAGTGTGGCCCATTTGACTTGTTTGTGGCCTATTGACTGTAATCCATATACCAAATCCATGGTATTTGATTGTAAATTTTGGTGTGGATAGACTGATAACGATCCCAATCTATCAACTAAAACAATAAACATAAACATTATGTTTATGCAGTGTAGACCCAGAGTAGACCCTCATTTTTTTGTGTGTGTGTGTGGGGGGGGGGGGGGTAGGGCGGGGGCGGCCAGTTTCTTCAATGTTTTTAGAAAACAGGATCAGTCTTCAAAGACTCTGTGGTGTAGATTTGCTCTTGTGTCATGTGTTTTATAAAAATTATAAAAGAAATCTCATAGGCCTACCTCGTGTTCAGTTTTCAGCTATTTCACAAACAATATCTTCGACTACCATGGGCTCACATGTCTGAATGACGAACATGACCAATGACAAAAAACTCTTATACAAAACTGAATTGTGGCGCTGGTCTACGCTAAGCTCTGTGTGTCTCACTCTGTGAGTGACTGAGCAATCATTGCGAGGCCCATTTCACAATTCAACTTCACATAAAAGTTGGTTCTCACCAGCCTTTCATCTTGTTTTCAAGAAAAACTCCATGCATCTGATTTTTCCGTCACTGGGCCTTATGCTCCATTGAATTTAAAGGCCTAATAATCCACTGACAAGCTACCATTCAGTAGTTTTCATCTTGATTTCCTAAGTCTAAAAATGGCCGATAGCTGGTATTGCTATTGGTTACAACGAACGACAACCTACTCTCTAAACTAACGATTTATTTGTTTTGCTTTCCAAAATGCTAGTCCGATAATAATGCTTACGAATAATAGATTTTAATTTTTAAAGATATTTTGCAATTAGCGTTTTATAAAATAAGGCCAACAAACAAAATTTGTCAAAACAATACTTTGCCGTAAGTTTTTACCGGTCAGTTTTTTTCCCGTGTTTACATTGCCTTATGCTTTGCACAGCCGGTAACCAGAGCAAACTTCCGTGACAACGAAAAAAACTCGTTAGTGAATGGGCATTCCTGCGACCTTAAGACGAGCTTAACGCTCGGGTCGCTTCGCGACCCGAGCTAGAGCTCGATATTAAATTTTCCAAGCTATTATTCATTAACAACAATTTACACTGAGGATTTTTAATTACATGGAATCATCCACAAAATCTAAATAAATTACTATTCCAAGAATATTTATCAATTAAAAAAAATCTATAACACTGTCGTGACTGGTACCTCACTAATATTGCCCTGCTTGTGATCTGCCTTGCACAATCAACTGATGGCAACTCCAAAATCATAAAAGGGTTCTGAAAAACAAAAACAATGTAGTAACTCTTCACACAGATTCACTCTTATATCACATAGAATGATAGATGACCATAGTAAATCCATATCTGTGATGATTGATCTGGATTTACTTCTTGGTCAGAAATAACTTAATGAATCTAAAATAATCTTCCTGTTAAAGTTTCGGTGTTTTTCTAAACAATGTCAAACTATATATCAATAATTTGTTTATACCGGTACATAACATAAAAGTGACTTTCCATCAGTTATGTAAAAAATGTTAATAAACACTACGTTTTAGCATCAATTGTTAGAATTATAATGTCACAGACAAAATTCACAAAAAAGTCCAAGAAATTCAACTCGTTTACTTATTTTACACTGAAATAGTTATTTAAGTAGAAAATTGATGCGAGAGATGCAAATAAGGCTGAATAATTATGCGTACAAGTGCGCAGTCTAACATACGCAGAACAAAATAATCGCTGATCCGCCCGAGTACAAAGAAATAGCCTGCCAACAAATTCGAATGAGATGTATGAAAATACCATACACTTCGACTGCAGACAGATATCTCTCACGTGACGAACTGAATATTAATGAACGTCTTTTCGTTCCGAAGTTATTTTGACCCCAATAATTTGGATGTACATAAAAACAACATCGTATCCTTTTAGCTTTTGTATTTAATATTTAGCGGTGCAATGATATATTCTTTCTTTTAAAGTACATGTAAATAAAATATCATGGACAGTCACTTTAACACGTGGAATCTTAGCAACACCATGAGGAATCTTAGCACCACTTTATTTAGCAACATGCTGAGGAAATTTGGCAGCACTTACCCTCACATCATGTTCTGGAATATCAGCTTCAATACTGAAGACATTCAGAATGGACTGCAGCTCCTTAAAAATGACAATAATATTGGAAATATGTTAACAAAATATTGAAAACTAGAATGTGTCCTACAGTAGAGCCGTTCATAATTTATTGGACGTTGCAAAATGTTTTGACGTCTGATGTCGCCAAGCACGCTCGTTTTGCCACGAGTAGCTACGAAAAAGTGTGCCGTCATTCACTTGTCGTTAACGTTGCTGTTCCAACAGCCTTTTGAAAAAGCCGTAATATCACAAATTCTTCTTATAATTTCTGTATAAATGAGCGTATTTACTAGTGTAAATATAACAGGGTTTTTTTAGGGAAGAGGGGAAGACGCTGGACACTGGTCAAAAGGGGGAAAATGCGTGAAAAATACAAAATTGGGGAAACTTTAGTTTATTATACACTCTTACTTGTATTAGCTACAGTGAATGTTTATACTCAAGTTTATGCTTCTTTCTTTTTTTACTTTAGCTTTCATTACCAAACAGTCAATTTAGCATACAGAGGCATGTCTCTTTGTTATCTGTTCTTAAACAGTACAAGAATAAGGGCAGTGCTTGGGTAGTTATTGATTATTTCCAACTTATTTGCTGAATTCCCCAAGAAAATTAAATAATGCCGCTCAAAAGGAGGGTTCGAGCAAGTCCACTGACCCCCCCTGATAGGCACATGCTAATATGACACGCAACGTACGATGATAAATGATCGTAAAATTACACGGTACTTTGACTTTTAAGTGTCACGATAATTAATTTTTATTGTAGTTGTGAGTCACATCGTAAATTTGGACTTCAATGAATACTACGGAAGATACGGGATATAAAATTCTTGGGATAAAAATGATTGCCCGGCACAGTATTGATTGTGTGTTTCACCTGACGATTCGTACTTTTGTGACAGAAAATGGCGCCGTATTCAGTTGTCCGTATTTTGCATAATTCGCAGGGTTGCTTTTTATTGACCGGTCAATTGAGTATTGACCAGGCCGGTGGTCAATACTGGTCAATAGTGGTCATTACTGGTCAATAGTGGTCATTACTGGTCAATTAAATTTTATTCACAACCAAACTGTCCAAAATGTTCTTAGAATCATTTAAAATCCTTGAGGTACTTCATTTATGGTTTAATATTGGATAAACCTTAAATGAACACAACTCATTAACTGGTATGTTCCTATGTTCAATAATAGAAATATTTTTTCCGCCAGTTAAGCAAAGCAAATTAGGTGGAAAATAATTTCCTTTGATTGGGTAAGGTCTTTTGAATGTACCCATCAAAAGTTTTTTTGTTCATTGGTTTAATGGACGAGCTCTCATGTGTATTGTTCTAAAATATATGGTCTATCAGCTTTGGGCATTCAACACTTAGGCACATTTTCTTAATGACATGGAAACTAGTGTATATATAAACAGGATTACATATGGGCATTTATGGTAAGTAATAGATTGAAATCAATAAATGTAGTATGTTAAAAGTTTCAAGTTATTTAATGTTTGTTATGTTTTATGTAATTTATGTATTGGATTCGATGAAGAACATTCCGTAAGCTTTGCCCAAGAGCTCAGTACAATATATACATTATATGAAACAGTATGACTTGGTTGTTTACTTGTTCAAAGATCTGCGAGGTCAAGGGAAGTGCAGTCACCCCTCAGTCACCTGACCATCCATTTTCAAACACAACTGTTAATTGGCAAGTGTAAAACACCTACTTTATGGGTATTGGATAATCCTAAAATAAACACTTTGACATCTAAGTTCAATAAACAATAGAAGTGTGACACAACACCCCTCCATCTCCTGACCATCCATTGTCATACACAAGTGTTAGTTGGCAAGAGTGTAACACCAACTGGTTGGTTAAAAATTGCCTTTGCTCGAAATAAAGATTTTTCAAGATACTGAATCATACTCTGTTGATTGTTTATGAAACACTGAAATTAAAAGAATTCTTATTTTGTCTAAAAACTCACCAGAATAAAGCCAAAAAACTCGTGTTTGGGGATTTTATGATCACATTGCTGAGGGAAATAAGAAAATTTTTAAGTGCAAAGCATGTTCAAGTGAAGTTAGTTCTATAGTAACTTAGAAGTGGAAATTAAATAAGAGTTTAATGGTTTGTTTTCTTCATTTCTTTTATGAAAATCTTGAAAAAAAGTTCAATTGACCAGTATTGACCACTTGGGGAGTATTGACCGGGTCGGTTTTAACCGGTTAAAACCACCGGTTTTAACCAGGGGCGGTCAATTGGTGCCAACCCTGATTATTAGTCGTTCGTTTTACCTGACAGTGCAAATAGGCCGCATCTGTTTACAAGCACGACGAAGACAATATACGACGACTAGCAATTTACTAAGTTCATCTTCAATTAATTGTCAATTATCAAAACAACAGAATTCTTTTTTTGCCTGGTGTCAGAATATATTCCTCAGCGATAATTAGACGGGCGGTGCATGCCTTTAATCGACTGGTTGGTATTTTTCACGTGGGCGGAGCTTATTGTTTTAACAAAACATTTTTATTATCTAATCGTAAACGGTGTGACCTGAAAGATTATAGGCAGGGTTTAAATTTACTACGACTACCTACGTCGATGGTTGTGATTTTCTTTTTCGGAAGTCCGCGGGATGTATGTTATCGAGAAATTCGGCAGACGAGTCGTATTTTAGCCGTAATTTACGGCCGTACGCTCGCTAACAGTACTCATCTGTTGTATAATTCATTTAAAACTGGCAGGTAGAATGCCTTTTTTCCCAACACGACGATAATCCAGTACCAGTAATGTTAAAATTGACGACCAGTTAACAGTTTCTGATACATACCGAATCTAAATTTAGTAACATTCGTCAAATAATACTCAGTTCTGTAGGTACCCTTATTTCTAACTAATATTCATGAAATTTGTGCAGATTTTAGATGAAACAGATTAAACATAAATATAAATTAAGCTTCTTTTTACGTTTTGTTAAAAAATTATCACTTTACAAGGGGGAAAGTGATTTTCGTTGGGGAATTTTTTTCCAGGGGAAGACGCCGACTATTGGCGTCAGTTTGTTAAGGAAAAAAACCCTGTATAAGGATTGAATTTCCAGACGTTCTGAAAGTTGCCAGACCAAAGGACCTGTCTGTTAAAATTTGAGCCGGTCAGACATGATTTCTTATGTTATCAGACCGAATGTCAGACAAAAACTTGAACTCCTAATGCTTATACCTTTTTAACATGTTTTGACCTGACAGAATTTGTTTCGGTCAGACATATTTTCGCATCTTGTCTGACCAAATGTCTGACACTTTTTTTCAACTTTCGGGAAGTCTGTATGAATTGATATTCGATGGTTTTCATTTCAACTGTTGTCCATACCCAAATGAAAACCAAAAAATATTGATTCAATCCTTAAAAAAAAACCTTCACAGTTTACATGTTTGTTGTTTTCCAAGTATACCCAGTATTTGCACTGTTGACCAGTCCCAAAATTTGGATGAGAATCTATGAATTAATTTTCTATTGCTTATAAATCGGTTGGGATATTATTAAATTTGAATAATCAATTTTTTGCTCCGAGTTTCGATTCACAAGTGCTCAATTTCCAGCATGTTTTTTGAAGTTCCCTGTATAATTTCATCATCCCCCTATCTTTTTTAAGAACATTGGAACCCTTTTTTCAAATTAAAATTGTTTTCCAGCGAGTAATAAAAGATACTAGTTGTTTGGGTCAGCAATTTGCAAATATGAATGTTCATGAGATGAAACAAGGGAGATCTATTATTCTATCCGGATGATTTGGCATCGCTACCACCAGTGTAAATCTAGCTGTGCTGTCTAATCTGGATCTATACTTTATGGATATAACAGTGAATATTGAAGATCCTGTTGTTTGCCCATGGGATAACAGCAACATCACACGTAGTTAAGCATTTTAAAAATGTTGGACGAAATTGTCAAAATTATGCAAAGCTTACTGTATCACAAACCTTACCATACTTTTTTCTTTTTTTTTCAAAGAAACGAAAGTATAGATATTTTAAGTTAAATATGTTGCAAACTCACCGCTTTTCTAAAGTCGAGATGTTCATTTGCAAAAATTTCATTATGAATCAAAAACTTGCGACCAAACACGGCGTTTTCCATGGACGCAGTCATTTTCAAAGAAACGAAGGTATAGATAGTTTAAGTTAAATATGTTGCAAACTCACCGCTTTTCTAAAGTCAAGATGTTCATTTGCAAAATGAATTAAAAACTTGCGACCAAACACGGCGTTTTCCGTGGACGCAGCCATTTTGGAGGTTGTGGGTAAATCCCTGACCTGGCCTTCCCGACTTGACTGTTTTACTGCTGTTTATTTGCTGATAAAGACGGAGAAAGAGTCTACTTCCCGACCGACTTGTCACGCGAAAGAGTTCGTCTACCAATTGGTTTCTCCAACCTCCAAAAAATTTTAAGTATGTAGATTCTATTTTTCCACTTTTATTTAATGCTTTCCAGTGAATTATAGAATTTTCCCAATGAAATAAAAGTGGTAATTCGTTTGTTTTGTTGTTTTTTTTTCAAACAGTGGAATGTCATTTTTTATTTTCACTGTTTTTTTCACGTTGGTACCCAAACGTGATTGATTTTTATCACTGTAAAGACTGTACAAACATATGGACCAACCAGTCTGTACTTTTTATGAACTTAAATTCTTTACATTTTTTTCACTTCACTTGCCATTTTTCAAATGACAATATCTCAGCAACCAGTTGACCGATTTCAAAAATCTTTTCAGTTCTGTACTCGGTTTCAATAAGCAAAAAATACAGAATAACAAGTTTGGAATTTTTATGAACTTTAATTTTCCACTTTTTTTATTTAGAATCAGTGTTGAGCCGAAACAAGACAAAGTACCAACTATGTATTGGTTGCCTAAAATGCACAAAACACCGTACAAAGCAAGATTTATTGCAAACTTTAGTTCTTGTACAACAACTAAATTATCCGTCCTCTTAACATCTTGTCTTACAGCTATAAAAGAACATGTAATTAGGTATTGCGAAAAAGTTTTTGAAACTACTGGCAAAAATTTGTTTTGGTCTATAAAAAATTCAAGTGACGTTTTGAAGAAGCTTAAATCAAATAATTTTCAGGCGTTCTGTTTGTCTACTTATGATTTTCCAACTTTATATACTTCTCTTCCTCATAATTTAATAAAAGACAAGCTTACCAGTCTCATTGAAAAAACTTTTGCTAGAGAAAATAAAACATTTATCGCTTGTAATGAACATAGAGCATTTTTTACAGATGGTTCTTATGATAATTATACTTCATGGACCTGTCAAGACCTTATCCAGGCGCTCTCATTTCTATTGGATAATATTTATTTGAGATTTGGTACCTCTATTTATAAACAAGTTATAGGCATTCCAATGAGTACTAATTGTGCACCCCTTGTTGCTGATCTGTTTTTATACTGTTATGAAAAAGACTTTATGTTATCTCTTTCTACCGAACATCAATATGATATTATTACAGCTTTTAACAACACCTCTAGGTACCTTGATGATTTATTAAATATAGATAATAACCACTTTCCATCACTGGTTAATAAGATTTATCCTAAAGAACTACAGCTGAATTAATAAAGCGAATACTTCAGAAAAGCAAGCAAACTTTCTTGATCTAAATCTGTCCATTGAAAATGGTTACGTTACTACTAAAATATATGATAAAAGAGATGATTTTAATTTTAATATAGTAAATTTTCCGTTTTTAGACGGCGATGTTCCTCGTGCAACATCTTACGGGATTTATATCTCACAGCTTGTTCGCTTTTCAAGAGCTCGAACGATGTGAATGATTTCAATCAACGTAATCTTTGCATTACAGAAAAATTATTAAAACAAGGTTATCGGTATCACAAATTAAGGAAAACCTTTTGCAAGTTTTATCGCCGATACCCAGATCTAATTCATAAATACAGGTGCAGTTTAAAATCACTAACGCAACAAGGTATTTCACAGCCAGTTTTTTATGGAGATTTAATTTATAAATTAAGAAGATCAAAGGCAATGTTAATTTCTCCCAGTTATTCGTAAAAACCATCTGTAAATTTAAAAAGAAAGGTTACCAACATGATATTCTACAGCGCTCTGCAGGCCTGGTGATTAACCCATCTACAGTTGATCATTATGCTTACCTCTTTGGTTGCACGACGGTGGCAGGGGTTTAAGAGTTTATGAAGGTTTATGGGCAAATCTTTTCTTAAAAGAACCTAGAAGCTCGATTTGTTTCTTTTATCCCTGTCATCATGTTCTTGCTGATTTTGCTCCAGGTGCTCTGGTCTCGGTAAGATCATTGAGTACCCACCCTTTGACTTTGCAATGCTATTAGCTTCTTATGTTTTATATGTTTGTGTGCTTTTGCATGCATCATTGTTGAGCCGATGGGTGGGTTGGAGTTATTTCACCAAGACAACTTGTACTTGTTTTGTGATACGAGAACCTGTTGGGGCAAGTGTGAGGTTGGTGCACCCTAGAACCTGGTTTAAACCCCCAGTGGCAATTTGTTTTGCCACTGACCGTTCCAAGGCGGTATCCCCAAAGGTTCTCTTCTTCTTTAATTGTTTGTGGCGTCCTATTTGAATTGACATACTTATATAAAACATGCGCTCTCTCTCTCTTCCTCCCTTCTTTTTCGCTGCGTGGGGAGGCTGTGTTTTGTGAGTGTTGCGATTCCTGATATGCATATATTGCTTTTTTACTTTTCCAGCCATTTTTTTGAAACAGCCCTTATACGTTATCATCACTGCATGACATCGGTGACGGGTTATTTTACTGATAAAAGTTCTGACTATATGAGACATAATTATTAACCCTGATCAAAACATATGTAGCAATTTGCATAGTAGTGTCTCCTTTTCAATTCAGGTTGGTGGACAACTCGGAGAGAGATGAATCGGAGTTCATTAAAGAGGAGGCCATTTTTGACACAAACAAAATAACATCTTCTTTCAGGAAGAATCAACTGTATATGATGAACCACCAATACGCATATTAAGGTCACGAAAATATAAGATGGTTTCAACATTGGTAAGCAGAATGCACCCTTATTGTAAAACATGCCAAACTATTACTATACATTACGAAACCAACACTGAAACAAAAACAGATGACAATGATCCTCCCGGTTGAAGTTCAGAAGCAACATTAAGACCATTAATGTCAAATGCAAGTAAAGATCTCCTTACTCAACTTCTGTCAGAAAAAAAAACATCAAACAGTTAACAAAATCGCTGGGATAAACCCGGATTTGATTCCCAAGTCTTTTACTGGATACATTTAGCAGCAAACATGCTTCAAATACCTCCGGAGGGCAGAGTTGGTGGCCTTCGTATAGATGAAATGTCCATTCAAGGAAGCATTGAAATGGTTAAATATTGGTGGTAATCTTGAACTTGTTGGTTTCACTGATGTGGGGGAAGAATGTAATTAAGTTAAAAATATCAAGGATGGAGAAAAACCTCAAGATCCAGGCAGCCATATTTTACGAATCATGTTTCAAGGAATAACAGGGCTTACATTCCCGTTTGCACATTTTGTCACTCGACAAGTTAATGCCTTTGACCTTTACATTTTAGCATGGAATGCAATAGAGAAACTTAGATGGCATGACTTTCATATTAAGTACATCTCTATGGATGGTGCATGTAGCAACAGATCGTTTGCCTATCTACATTTTCCTCATAATAATTTAGTAGAGATGAAAATGAGAGCCACGTCTCCTGTAAATCCCGATAAGGAAGTAATTTTCATGATGGACCCTTCCCATTCATTAAACAAGAGTGCCAAACTGACACAAAATACGCCCGTCAAAATGCTGATCATCAAAGTTGCGTAACGATCCGATGAAAATTACAGTAAAACCCAGCCTTACGACCACCCCGAAAATGAGACCACCTCGCTATTACGGGCACTTTTTGAAAGACCCGATTTTTTTGCTATATATTTCAATGGTCGGAACCCCCGATATTACGGGCTCCCCGCTATTCCGTAATGCGACCACTTAAAACAGTCCGAAATTGTCGAATTATGCATAAATTGACCCCGATAATCCGACCACGCATATCACGGTTTGGTCGCGTGTTTGGTCGCGCGTCTATTCTTTATACCTATCAATTTACGACATAAACAAAACAACGCTTTGCGGCATTCGTTAAACTGCGAAAATCGATAATGAGGATGTTTTGACAAGAGATTAATCCATTGTCTGTTGCATTGATTTACGCTAATTAACACTTATTTGCAGTATGTTATTTAATTGTATGATTTATTGTGTTTTTATTGAGTAAATCGACGTCGATTTTAAAGATGGGTTGACTTTACAGATCATTTTATTGCATCTGTTTGATCAGTAAATAACGATTTTTAAATAATATAAGAATAGAAAACTGCAAAATGTCGAAACCTCGTAGAGAACTTTCTCTTACTGAGAAAGTGCAGCTAATCAAAGAAAGTTCAGGTCAAAGCCAACGCAAGTTGGCAGAGAAATTTGTCATTGGCAAAACTCAGGTACAGATCGATCAAGCAAATAAATATTTTCTTCGACATTTTTTTATTAAAAAATAAATTAAATTATATGAGGACTGAAAGATTATTATGATAATGATGATGATTTTGATAAAATGCCTTCAAAAATACTGGCCACTTAATAAAGATATCTCTGTCCTTCTGTCCTCTGCCCCTTGCCAGCTTTTTGATCATCAAATGGTCCCACCCCTATATTGAGACCACCCCGCTATTAAGACCACTTTTTTTCAGACCGCCGAGTGGTCTCATTAGCGGGGTTTTACTGTATTCGACTTGGAGAGCAGATACCGCTAATTCAGTTTTTGGACAATTCAAGGGCCATAATTCAGGAGTGCCTGGGGGGATTCGGCAGGTTATAGAACTTGGTCGAGATATTATGCCCACCAACATATTCACCAAGTTTGATAAAGACCGGATGAAAACTCTTTGACTTTGAGAGCGGAAACAGTAATTTTGGACAATTCAAGGGCCATAATTCAGGAGTGCCTGGGGGGATTTGGCTGGTTATAGAACTTGGTCGAGATATTATGCACACCAACATATTCACCAAGTTTGATAAAGACCCGATGAAAACTCTTTGACTTAGAGAGCGTAAACCCTTATTTTGGACAATTCAAGGGCCATAATTCAGGAGTGCACGGGGGGATTTGGCTGGTTATAGAACTTGGTCGAGATATTATGTCCACCAACATATTCACCAAGTTTGATAAAGACCGGATGAAAACTCTTTGACTTAGAGAGCGGAAACAGTAATTTTAGACAATTCAAGGGTCATAATTCAGGAGTGCCTGGGGGGATTTGGCTGGTTATAGAACTTGGTCGAGATATTATGCCCACCACCATATTCACCAAGTTTGATAAAGACCCGATGAAAACTCTTTGACTTAGAGAGCGGAAACAGTAATTTTGGACAATTCAAGGGCCATAATTCAGGAGTGCCTGGGGGGATTTGGCTGGTTATAGAACTTGGTCGAGATATTATGCCCACCAACATATTCACCAAGTTTGATAAAGATCGGATGAGAGCGGAAACCATGTGGACGCCGCCCGCCAACCCGCCCGCCCGCCCGCCGCAGGTGTTCCCATAATACGTCCCGTTTTTCAAACGGGCGTATAAAAAATAAGAAACGGTCTTCTGAAGAGTGGCAGTCAATCTGGATGTACAAAATGTCTGCGAACCAGTACAGGAGAAATCCACTGGAAAAATGTTTCTTAATGCATGTCAGTGAGACAAACAGAATCCAATTCAAATACATAGAGGTCTAACCGATGAGCATTTCTTCCCTTCCAATACTAGCGAAATGCGTAACAAATTAGCAGAAGATGTGCTTAACACAGACATGCTGAATTTAATGTTGACATATAAACAGAGTTTAGGGGATGAAGGTTCTGACCTGGATGCAGCTATTGAATTCCAGCAAAACACATCAGTTTTAGTATTAAATTTCAGAGATACGAGACCAATCACCCATTCTGAAGACCCCAGACTTGCTCAGAACAGTATGGTGCAAAAATGGTTTTTTAAAAGGGAGGAAAACATAAAAATGAATGAAAATTAACAAAATCAGAAAAAAAGAAATGCCCTGTTGTCTAGAGAGTGTATAGAAGATCTCCAGACGGATTTGATTAACTATGTCTAACCATTTTCATTGACATTGCCGGCTGGTTTATAATTCCAGCTATGATAAATTCCGATGCAATTGAAAACTAATTATGTCAACACAGAGGGAAATTTAATGGAGCCAACACCAATCCCACTGCTTTACAGTATCGCAGAAGTATAAATAGTATAATTTTAGGAAAGAGTGCTGTAAATGTTAAAAGTAATAATGGAAGAACAAACAGCCATATTTTCTGCGGTATGAACATGGCAAAATGGAAGACATTGAATGGAAAATTACAAGTACGCACGATTAAAGAAGGGATTTCGATGCTTATCACCTAGTTAGAATTTATCTTATACAGTCAGTACTGTTATCAGTAAAATAACCCTAGTTGTAAAGCATTCCAAACTACATTACGAAACCATCACTGAAACAAAAACAGATGACAATGATCCTCCCGGTTTAAGTTCAGAAGCAACATTAAGACCATTAATGCCAAATGCAAGTGAAGATCTCCTTACTCAACTTCTGTCACAAATAAAAAGGTGAAATATGCATATCAGGAATCGCCACTAAGAATACATCAAACAGTTAACAAAACCGCTGGGATAAACGCATAATTTCCGAGTGTTTAAATTTGTATACCAGAAGTCCGACAGGATACAGAGTTTTACGACTTTCTGGATTGTTGGTATTTCCAAGTCCCAGACTTCTTATCCTCTACAAAAACAGTATCAGCCATAAACCCGGATTTGATGTCCAAGTTTTAACTGGATGAATTTAGAAGCAAACAGGATTCAAATACCTCCGGAGGGCAGAGTTGGTGGCCTTCTAATAGATGAAATATCCGTTCAAGAAAGCATTAAAATGGTTTAATCTTGGTGGTAATCTTGAATTTGTTGGTTTCACTGATGTGGGTGAAGAACATAATTTAGTTAGATATCAAGGATGGAGAAAAGCGCCAAGATCCAGGCAGCCATATTTTACAAATCATGTTTCAGGGAATAACGGCTTGAAATGCCCTATTGTCTAGAGAGTGTCTAGAAGATCTCCAATCGGATTTGATCAACTATGTCTAATCATTTCCATTGAAAATCCCGACTGGTCTATAACTGGTCTATAATTCCAGCTATGATAAATCCCGATGCAATTGGAAACCAAATATGTCAACACAGAGGTGTTTTAATGGATTTATATTGTGCTTCACTTATATATTACTAATTTCCTATATTCTATTTGTCTCAATATTATGCAACTTGTTTATTTACTCTATATGATATTTGTGTTATAAACTGTTATATACTCTTCAGAAATGGGGGAAATAAAGATGATAACAATGCTCTTTATATATGTAGGTTGTGAACCTGTCAGCAAAAGAAATTTTGGTCTTTGACTCATCGGAAACTGAAAAAAGTGCACCGGGAGTCCTGCTAAGAAAGTTCTTAGAAGGACGAGAGTCAACAAAGCAGGTGTCTAACAATTTGAGAAATATCGAGAACCTCCCAAAGCGGACTGGTGTTACAGATTGCGGTGTCTGTATGTGTATGTATGCTGCAAATGTTGCCACAAAAAAGAACATCACATTCCGTACAACTGACATTCCTCGTCTAAGAAGGAAGATGATGCACGAACTACTCTCTGAAAAACTACTATAAGAAGTTAAGAAGTATTGTTGGCGTTAATTCAGACGTGTTATTTCTAATATGAAAACTTGCTAAGAAACAAGTTCGAAAAAATATGCACGTGGAAGAGATGAAGCATTCTGCATGCATTTAATTTGAAATATGAAAAGGATCATTTGTTTAAAGTCTGTAGTGAATATCTCAACTAATAAACAAGTTAAAGTTAAATATTGCATTTATTTTTTAAAAAGTTTTAGATTAAAAGGGAGATTATCATGGAAATATGATTATTAGAGTCATGGACATATGATGTGGCTAATGAAAAGGAATAATGTGAATGATGATAAGAAACATACATTCGAAGTTTGAAGTTAATCCCTCACTAAATATAGAAGTTAAAAAACCAAAAGAGTAAGGGCCCATAACTGGTAAAGGTAATCCAAGCGGAAAATCCTGAAGATTTAGACACAACTAGACTAGGTGGGGGGGGGGGGGCAAACATTCCTGTAAAAATTCAATGAAATCCGTCATAGGGCTTAGAAATGGAGTGTGGACAATGTTTTAATACAGAAGTTATCGTACAAATGACTAAGGACCCATAACTTGGCCAAAAATAATTATAAAATAATTCAATATTATGCACAACAGTTACTAGACTTGGTGATAAGAATTTATGTTAAATTTAAATGAAGTCCGCCATAAGGTTCTGGAGATTAAGTGTGCACAAGATTTTTATATAGTAAAAATGACTAAGAGCCCATAACTGGCAAAAATAATTTGAGCAGAAACTCCTGATGATATTCACAACTAGGCTTGCTGACAAACACTCCTGTGAAGTTTCAATGAAATCCCCAAACGGTTTTGAAGACGAAGCGTGGATAAGATTTTTATATAGAAGAGTTAGGGTTATTTACAAAATGACAAAGGGTCCATAACTCGGCCAAAAATAATCAGAGCGGAAATTCCTGGCGATATGCACAACTAGGCTTGATGACAAACATTTCTGTGAAATTTTAATGAAATCCCTCAAGCAGTTTTGGAGAAGAATCGAGGACAAGATTTAACCGGACTGACATTTCGAACTGACGGATGGACGGACGGACGGTGCGATTACTATATGCCTCCCTTCGTGGCCATAAAATGAGAACCTGAGGGGTTTCTGCCCTGGAACGGTCAGTGGCAAAACAATTTGCCACTTAGGGTTTAAACAAGGTTATAAGGTGCACCAACCTCACTCTTGCCCAGGAAGATTGTACTACACCTCACACTTCGAGGGATGTTATTGCCAGGCTTCAGAAAACATTTGGGACACATTACATTTCATACAGGACGGATAATGTGTGGCACTCCCCAGATCTGAGTCCGCTTGACTTTTTGTCTTTGGAGATATCTCAGAGTATATAACCCTGCCCAAACATTCCTGGAAGAATTGAAAACAGCAATCCGTCCTGAAATCTTAAATATTTCATTGAACACGTGCATGTCTGTCATTGCAAACTTCAAGAAACGCATTGACTTCGTTTTACGACAGGGAAGACGTCATCTTAAACACGTTTTTTTAAACTGTTCTATTTGTGCGAGGCTTAATTTGTGTAAATGTTTAATGCAAACGTAATACTGTTATATTTCAAATGAAACTTTATTGAGTCTTTTTTCGTTGTATCTTTTATTTTATTAATTTTTGTTTAATTGAAACGTAAAAAAGAATCAAAATGGTAACAGATATTATGAAACACCCTGTAGATTCCGATTTCACATAGATAATTCTGACAGAACAAACTGAGCATCAGGAATTTCATACCTATTTCTGTTAATCAAGAATTTAGTAGGACTTGTTTATATCACATTTACTTGCAGTTTACCCTCTACGTGATTCTAGTTTTAATATAGATCGTTATATATGCTATCACAAAAAAAACACTTATTAATCCAAAATTTCTATACTATGGAACGCGTGTTTGGAAAAACTGGTTTAGACAACAAGAGTTTTATGGACGAATCTGGTTTAAAGAACACGTGTTTTTATAATTTCAAATAGATAAATCCCAAGTCAGATGGACTTGTCCAAATAAAATTAAAAGTTCAGAAGAGTTTGATGTGTTGAGGCAACTGTATCAATAAAAATGGCTGACACTGCTTCATTGCGAGATCGAATTTTAATGAATATGATCGTATATTTTTATAAGATTTCTTATGTGATATTTAAAGATAATGTCGAATTTAAGTATGTTTATAAAATCTGATTGTTGCTGTTTTAAATGTGTTTTTGCCCTGGCAAACTTTAATACTCAAGATAATAGGTACATGTATGACCAGGATATAGGTATGTTTTACACAAAAAGCTATTAATATTAAGAGGACGCACACCTGCTCCTTAGATGGGGTTTATTCACAAACTCTGATTTAGCTTTTCGTAGAAACTTAAATTATTCGCAAATGTAATTCATTCTTAGATAAGTACATTTCTTCACAGAATGTAGATGGCAATGAGTATGTTTTATAATTAATTTTGAAAATGTTTGCCAGATTTTGCAATTTGTGCAACATGTGCCCCTTAGCTGTTAAAATTTGGATATTTTCCAGGGTACGGTATGTTCAACTTCAAGTTTGTAGTGTTTAAATCATTAAACAACGACGTCGTAGACTCGGAAATCATACTGGCGAGCAAGATCACTTATCGAGACAGTATATAACTATTCAAACATGACCGAACAACAAAATATAATACCGCCGTGTGCTGAAATATTAAGACGTTTTATAGAATTTTAAATACACCCATATGTGGCAATTCATCATATTCTTATTCTACTTTATATATAAATGTGTCTGTCTGTAACTTTTGATTTTACATGTTTGTGTGCATAAATGCGTCCTTTTTGTTTTTCCTATTTGCTGTTTTATTCCTTACTTTGATATGTTACTGTTTTATTGCACATTTTTCAAGTATGCGTGTGTTTTGAATGAATGTTGATAATTTATATTTTGTTATGTTTTAAAGAAGGCCTTAAGCAGGAATTGCAGGGCTAGGCGCTGTCGCCGTGACGGCGCGGGTTCGCTCCCACCTAGAGGCACTATCATTTGAAATTCGCAGTAGCGCTATTTGTGCGGTGTGGCGGCCGTAAAAAGTCTCCCCGTACATATAGTCAGTACTGTTATCAGTAAAATAACCCGTTACTGATGTCATGCAGTGATTGTTACGTATATCAGGGTTATCCGACCAACCTTTTTGGGGGTTGTCCCGGCTAGCTCAGTTGGTTGCGTCGCAGGAATTGCAGGGCTAGGCGCTGTCTCCGTGACGGTGCGGGTTCTCTCCCACCTAGAGGCACCATCATTTGAAATTCACAGTAGCGCTATTTGTGCAGTGTGGCGGCCGTAAAAAGTCTCCCTGTACATATAGTCAATACTGTTATCAGTAAAATAATCCGTTACTGATGTCATGCAGTGATTGTTACTGTCGCCGTGACGGTGCGGGTTCGCTCCCACCTAGAGGCACTATCATTTTTCATTAAAAATAAGTCATTAATTTTTATGTAAATGTTCTCAATAAGTTACCATCTTTCAAAATTATATTACTATTATCATTATTATTATTATTATTATTATTATTATTATTATTATTATTATTGATGGCGGGATTTTTTTCCAGTGAACGTGCTATATACATGTATCCTTATTTCAATGTTATACTCGTCATCTGAATTTGAATAGTTCCTGTTTATCAATCTCCGTTTTCGATCAAGCTTACTTGTTTTGCAATGCTTGGGAACTCTTAAGCTTGACTGGATCTTTGTTTACATATCGAGATAGTTAACTATTTTACTGCTTACTGCTATCATTTATCTGGTTGGTTGGGAAAAGAAACCAAGTTTTGTAACATGTTGATATTAGACTGGGTGCACTTTACAGACACAAAAAATGGGAAAAAGTCAAAAACCAGATTAAATGACTGGGTCGGTTTAATGGTAGCCTCTCCTTCGCGGAGTTGTCGTTCCTGAATGTAATGATCGAGCCGATTATGTAAAAAAAGTGAGCCAAAAAGTAGATGAGAAGAGAGAATGCTTTTACAATAATCAGTTTCAAAATAGATGCCACAAACAATTAATGAAAGTGAGAACCCGAGGTGTTACCGCCTGGGAACGGTCAGTGGCACAACAATTTGCCACTGGGAGTTTAAACCAGGTTCTAGGGTGCACCATCCTCGCACTTGTCCCAACAGGTTCTCAAATTAACAAACAAGTACAAGTTGTCTTTATGAAATAACTCCAACCGAACCATAAACTCAGCAGTGTCAAAGCACACAAACATATAAAACATACGAAGCTAATAGCATTGTGCAAAGCCAAGGGGCGGCTACTCAGATCTTAACAAGACCAAACCAGCTGGAGTCGAATCAAAATTAACACGATGATCGACAGGGAGGGACAACAGAAACAAATCAAGCTTCTAGGTTCTTTTTTAAAAGATTTCCCCATAAACCTTCATAAACTAACCCCTGCCACCGCTGTGCAACCAAAGAGTTAACCAAACATCATGACATTAAATATTTACTGTAGATGAGTTAATCACCAGGCCTGCAGAACGCTGTAGAATATCATTTTGGTAACCTTCTTGGACATAAGACGCAGAAGAGTTAAAATATTTCCTTTTATTTTACGCCATTCTAAATGTGTAGTGAAAGTACCATGAAGTTTTCAAGTGACCTCACGTTAAATCCTCATATGTTTTGCGCGCTCTTGGAATAAGAATTTTTCTAAAAATAGCGCATCGAACCATTCTATAATTATTGACGCAGTGATTCACTATCCTAAAGTTTTGGGACTACAAATAGTAATGGAGCAATTTTTGATCTAAATTTAAACATAATAGAAAGTCGGTGAACATGTTACTTCAATATCACGGTAAGAGGAAAAGAGAGCATGGTTTATGAAATGACCAATTTCAAAACAGACACCACAACAATATTATAATATATATTTTAGACTGCAGTTACCGGCAATATACAGTTTATGCTATTTTGAGATGGTATAAACAGGCTAAAGTAAATTTAATACTATGGACTTCGGAAAAACGAGATAAATGTACATATATATCAAAATGGCCACATCCAGAAAACACTGCCTCTTCACACTGTCAAAAAGCACGAGAGGAAAACAAAATGGGTTTATTATACGGTATGATTAATTTAAAAAGAAACAAAACAACTAAATTTTATATTTAATGCATTTTTATTGGTTATGTATAGGTTATTGTTTATTTGGAGGGTTGTATGAAAATTAAACGGTCAGGCCCAGCGCAGCTGGGCGACCGTTTAATTTTTCGTACAAGCCTCCAAATAAACTATAACGTATATAATGGTCGAAATTATTTTTGTAACTGACAAAACAGTCGCCGCCTAAATACCATACATGGGTATGCAAAAATCAATAGTCAAACTGAAAGTAGCTTAGTTATTTAATGGGCCGTAGACATGTACTGAGAGAATATTTTAGAAAGTGAATTATGCCATTTCTTTTTCTGAAAACACCATGTGAACATAACTGACTCTTAGGAAAAAAAACAACCTGTGTAACAGTCTTTCCTTGGGTTGAGAAACAAGGGCTCGTCCGTGTAAGTTCCATTTTACCCGTTATTTCATAAATAAATCTATTATAGCATGGCAACACAGTTTATATCCGGATCAAGGGGCTCATCGGTGAAGTCTGATCACGATCGACACTTCTCACTGTTAGATTCACTAGATTATTTGTGACAAAAAAGGGAAAGTGCAAATACTGATCAGATGACATTGATTTTATGGGTGATCTGGATCTAAACTGGCCGCCTATGAGATAACAGACGTATCTATGAAATAAAGGATTAAGCAATTTAAGAAGATAATCATAAGCCAAAAATCTCAGAGCTGAAATTTTTAAATTGTTTTCTTTTCTTCAGACTAAATTCACGCCTCATTGACCACTGTAGAAGATCGTTCACGAACTATACATGTTTATCAATAAATGCTCAAACAATATTATGGAGGAAATCGACCTTTAATAAACACATTTCAGACGCGCGACTTTATGAGAATTAAGGTTCGAAATATTTGAAAAATACTGCATTGTCATTGGCTCAAAAATAATTTCAACCATTATAATGGGTTTATAATACGGTATGATTAATTTAAAAAGAAACAAAACAACTAAATTTTATATTTAATGCATTTTTATTGGTTATATTTGCATGGGATCATGCATTTAGTGATTGGAGCTGTGCAACAATCAGATTTTGTCTAATTCTGTACTCCACTAATCTTCCGATCAGACTAGGCAATTATGAATACTCACGGGGTCTGGTCAGGTCTTCGTGATATTAAACATATTTACTTTCTGTGGGAAGAATTGTTCAAAATCATTATTTCATAACATGTGACGAAAATGAGTGGTGAAAACTGCCATTAATCGAATATTACTTACAGCTTTTCATACATACATTGAGTTTTTGTCGGCTACATTATAGTTATGAAGATCGTAAAACAATCGGGCTTTTTTTTCTTAAATTTATTATTTCATATTATTGACATTAAAGACAATTAATGAGTGGTATAACCCAATTCAAATACATTTTAAAGTACAGGATGCGCACATGTATACCCATTGGTCGTTTTATCGGAAACGAGCGGAAACTTCCGTTACGGTACCAAATCGTTAAGTTTCCGGAGTCTGGTATGGGGCTTGATCTAGTCAAGTTTTAACCACAACCAGGTTTTCAAGTTTTATTCAGAAACTAGGCCCATACGGGCATCATAATACAACATGCAGCCCCATGTACCAATTGATATGCAGCAAAACAATATTAGTTAGATTAAAAGCAAACTTCCAGGAAATGGAAGTTGGTAAACATTTAATACATTGAGTCCATAATTTTCTGCACAAAAATAGAAATTTCATCAAAATAAATGAAATCTGACCCAATTCATGTTTTAGAAATAAAGTCTCACATCAGGCAAAATGGCCATCTTAATTTCTATTTTATCATATAAAAAGGTTTCATTAACAAACTCGCTCATGCAGCTTGCGGTTACAAAATTTACGGTTAATACCAATAAATTTATATCCAATACAACAACAGTATCAAAGTCATCAAATTTGGTTTCATCAATAGCAATTAAGTCATACTGTTGGATAAATTTTTGAAAATCTTTAAATTTCAATTTACTAGTTAAATCACAAACGTTTAACAAAACAAACTTAATGTGAAACACTATATGGATAACTGTGATCATGAACAACAACACGTTCAATTAAGCTATCATAAACTAAATGTTAATGAACAATAGAGTTCGAAATAAACGCCTCTTCTGAAAGTTCATTTCCAAATTCATAGCCGACTTCGTCATCATCGAGTCTTTTCCCATCCTCCACTTACTCCTAGATGAGAGAGTTCATTCCTAGTCCATCAAAGTCTGGTTCAAGTCCTAACTGGAAAGGGTCATCAGGGTTTGCCACAACAAACGTTTTACCGGCTTTGGTACAATGAATATTTCCATTCACCATGAACACCTTAGATACACCCTCCTGCTTCTTGATAAAGTCCTTCAGTTTCAACCTCAACTACATGGGGTCCTCAGTGATGACGTCACATTTCCTTCCTACCGATTTACTTTCTTTTGTATTTTGGCATCACCTTGAGATTCCTCTTATATCTAAAGACTTCATGGACGGACTGGCGACGCCGAAACCTAACGATAATAGGGCGTTTATCTACAGCTCGCCTGTCTATTAACTTCCCCACTCTATGACAGACACTAACATCTGACTCCTTGGACTGATAAGGGTTATATAAGAGCTCATCTTCATTCTGCTCTTCACCTTCCCTCCGGTAAGATGGTATCGACTCAGAGCCAAATCGAGCCACCACATTAAGAAAATCAGTAACCTCGGCAACAAGAGACCTTTCACTGTCCGTCTTTAGATTAAAGATTTTTACGTTCTCCGTTCTTGTGTATAGTTCGAGCTTGTCATTATCATATTCAGTAACTCTTATGTTGGATTTCAGGAGATCAAACTTGAGTGAGCTTTCAAATGATCAATTCAATACGGTATTTGGACGGTGTCATGTGAAAATTAACATCCGTACATATAGCTCCAGTACGTTTAAGAAGGACCCAAACCCTCCTAAAACTATATCGGTGAAACATACATGGTCAAATGAAATAAATTCCTTTTGGAACAGTCTTTAGATAGTTTTAAGATAACTTCCTGGCCAAATTCCCATGAAAATGATATATTGCTATCACAGAAAGTGGGTTCGAACAACTACTGAAAACCTCGTGGATATAATACTCTTGATACAACAATATTTTGAATAAGTTTCAAGAAAGTAACATGTTTGTAAACTATAAAAAATAGAGTGATCATGTTTTAATCAAAATTTAAATGTTTGATTCCAATCACGAAACTGATGCTGAAGGCTAGCTACAGGTCGTTCTAATCGGCCACACTAGATTTCAAAAAGTCAAAATGGTCACAAACTTAGGCCACATTAAATTTTGTTGTTTTTGATGTTGTTGTTGTTTTTTATTATAAGATAGTTACTATCGAGCTACTATTTATTGGTGTAATTACTGAGTTGCGCTCAACCCGTGGCTAGGCGGCGTGGGCAGTAATATGCATTCCCATTACTGCCCATGAACAGGTTCAATCAAACCGAGCCTGCAGTATTTTCATATTTGTCGTGTTCGGTGGCTTTCAGAGTTCCCTTTTCATCTATTTTAATATGTTTTATTCAATGTATGCTGTTTTGTCGTTGTTATTTATTTTTTCAATGAGTTGGGTAATTTCCGAATTTCTGGCCAAATTCCCTAAAAAGTATATAAAACTGTCTAAAAATGGGAGTTCGAGCTACCCCACTGAAACATTGCTAGACCCGCACCTGACAGGAAAATTTATACCAAGTAACATTGGTCCAAATCTTGGTCCAGAGCCTAAATGACTGCAATTTAGTCAATAAAATAATAATGTAGAGAATTTTCCATGGTCCGACATGGAATAGTGTTTTAATGACCAGTGCGGAATATAGGGATCGGTTTCATTTAACAGTGAAACATTCATTCAGGAATAGCCACACTCGGAAAACACATCCTAAATACACAGCCAAAAATCAAAGGAAAATAGAGCATTTGTTTAAAATTTGATAAATTTTAAATAAGACACTACAAACAATTAACTATAAAGAGAACATAACTGGAGGAAACCGTCTTGAAACAGCCAGTAGCAAAACAAGTTGCCACTGCGGTTTAAACTAAGTTCAAGGACGCACTAACCTCACACTTGCCCTAACAAGTTCTTATAAAAACAACCACGTACACTTGAGGCACGCCACGGGAAAAGGTACCTTCGGTCATTTTTGTGTCATTTTTGTTGTTACTATATTTAGAAAGAACTATCAAATTTCTATTATTTTCTCATAACAAAACAGTGATTTTGTTACACGTTTTGACAATAAAATGGGTTTTTTTTACAGCGAATTGCACAATAATTAATGTCGTCTGCTCTACTTTATGACGTCGTTTCAAGGATTGACGTCAACTGCCCGAATGTACCTTTCCCGTGGCGTGCCTCACTTTATCTTGATGAATCAGCTCCATCCCATCCAACAACTCAACAATGATGCATGCAAAATCACACAAACGTTCTTGATATATTTTTTTTTATTTTAGTCGTTTGCAAGCAGGCATCTTCTTTTACTGCTTTAACTGAAACGAACGTTAATGTCTTTTGTCAATCTTTAAGTTTCCGGGGTCAGCTCCATCCCATCCAACAACTCAACAATGATGCAAGCAAAATCACACAAACGTTCTTGATATATTTTTTTTATTTTAGTCGTTTGCAAGCAGGCATCTTCTTTTACTGCTTTAACTGAAACGAACGTTAATGTCTTTTGTCAATCTTTAAGTTTCCGGGGTCTGGTCTGGGTATTGACACCGAGTCTATTGTCTATGATCAATGATAACATAAACTTTATTTTGAGTTGCAACACATGAAAGATATTAATAACATATACTCGATTAAGCTTTTACAAAAGACTATTAAATAAATAATGTACATCAGACCTAGCCCAACTATTTGTGCGCAACAAGAGCTTTTCTATATATACGATGGTCGCTCTTCGCGCACAACCCAGTTACTATTCAAATCAATGCGGAAAATTTTCCTTCTATTTCTATATGCCGCCGATCGGAAAATGAATCGCAACTTTTCAATCTTTTGCCGGCTTCATAAAGCATCTTAAACCATATTTATTTTTAACAAAAAATACATACCTGAGAAGCCACATTCAAGTAGAATCAATATATGTAATCCTTTATAAGTAACGTTTTCGTTTTTTATGCAAAAGTGTTTTAAACCTCCACCCATGTCGGTTACGCCGCATAAAATTTATCTGACTCGCGTTTATCGATAATTTTCACCGTGTAAACGGCATATGCTGTGGTAGGTTTAACAAGTTATTTCGTGGATTATTCGTTCATTTTATTGTTACTTTTATCATTATTTATGTTTTATAACGATATTTGACATACCAGTGTTGAAATTTTCATGTGGGAGTGAAAAAAAAGAATTTAAATCGGGTCGATTTCCACCACAGTTTTGATCGTAAGTGCTTGAGACGTAAAGGAAAGACAACGAAAACGTCCGTATGATAATGGGTCTGTGCTTGCAGTCGAATTATTGAGACTACATCAGACCAACAACGTATAAGCGTTCTAGGACAGTAAGGTATAAATCATTGAAATATTCAAACATATATGTAACACATGCTTTACGATTAGGGGGCAATCCGGGTAAGTACGGACAATTTTTACATGCCGTCGCTTTAATACAGCCTGTATGACAAAAACATGCGCGCGCACAACTCGGGTTGGTGTTACCTTATTCGATATTGAATTCTAACGGACTTTACGGTGCATCTTTCATTGTATGTGGGTCCGAGAAGTAAAAACAAGAAGAAAACGCAGTAACACTCAATCCGGGAAAGTACGGACATAGCAGGGATAATACGGACACACAAAGGAAAACTACGGACATACAGAAAAATGACGGGAAAGTACGGACACTTCAACTTAAAAAAAAACATCTAAAAGTTTGATTATAAAATTTTGTTGGCATACAGTTTTAACAAAACGGATAATTTTTAACATTAATATATTGTTCGGCAAAAAGATCTACCATACATACTAGGCAATCAATCATCAAAAGTATCCAATAAAATCATATTTAATAAAAATGTTTTCATTTCAATTGCACAATGTCACTGTATAGGCCTAACTTTCAAGCAATAAAAAATCAACAACATCGAGTACAATTCAAGTGGACTCCACTTTAATTTCCTTCTTGATCTTTTTGCTGGATAACTGTCTCTGCTCTTTGTTTGTTTGTTTTCTTTTCTCCTTTTCGGTTTTAATATTTTCAAGACGTAACTTTTCATTAATGATATCTTCACTAGTAAGAAGGCGATGCTGAGTGATGGATTTCCTACTAGACTTAATTTTCTCTGGATTACTTTTTGGTTGTGGAATGAAAATTTAAACAAGAAACACTCAGTTTATCGCAGTATATAGTGTGTAGAACTGAAGTGAAAATGATTGTGACCAATTGATTTTCGCTACATTCGCGGATGGCACTGAAGCGCGAATATTAATTCGCACGATTCTTTTGTTTGCAAGATTATGATTTGTTTTTCCAGAAATAAGAATAAACGCGAAAATATTTGCGAATATGTCCGTGTTAAGACGCGAAAATTTGTAAGCGCGAACATTTATTGGTTTGGTTTACAGTTACAAAGTGAAATAGACGTATCGAGAACAGCCTCATTCAGAAAACACAGTACGTCTCGCAACAGTCGTAAAGTAGTGAGGAGAAAGGGAGCATGAGTTTACATGATTCATTTCAAAAATACTTCAAGATTAATTAACCAAAATAAGAATCCAATAGCTTACCGCTTTAGAACGGTCAGAGGCATAGCATATTGCCACAGGGGGTTTAAAGGTGCCTGATCACGAATCAAGGAGAACTATTTAAGTGTTTTATATATCCAAGTTTTTAATGTAAACTGTAAAAGACCTGTACCCAAGATCATAAAATTAAATCTGGAGACCAGTCGCCATTTCAGCCAATCAGATCCTTGAGATTTGAGACTGATCTCAAAACTAAGTTTTATGATCTTGGGCCCAGTAAACAAACTAAATATGATGTAATATTCTTACACGGTCAACATAAGAGTGAATAAGGCCAACTTTTTATAGTGTTACTAGCGCAGTAAAATTCACCGACAGCCCCACAGCATGTCCTGAAATGTGCTGATTAGTCAAAAAATCGACGGAATTCGCCTTTATTCAGTTATTTATAGGCATTACAAAGTAGTATGATTAATAATAAATACATCTGAAAGATTGAAGTATTCCACCCTAAACTGTTAATAGGCAGCTTTAAACCAGGTTATATGGTGCCCCAACCTCACATTTGCCCCACACACACATTGTACGGTCAATGTGAAACATAAAGAGAAACGTGGCTCAAAAGTTACAAAAGAAAAAAGTAATATATGCATATCAGGAATCACCACACTAACAAAACACAGAAGAAAATATCACAAGAAGAAGCAACGCAAAATGCTATAAAAATATTAAAGCAGTTATAAAGATAATAATTATAGAGAATCTTTTCTTTTTTAAGGAGTCATCTTATAAATTGCCGTCCCTTTCCATGCTCTCTTATCTTGTATTTGTCCCTATTTGGAGGCCGTTTTAATTTTTAAACAGCTTTAAAAGCTGAAAACCCGGATTGCCTGCATAATTCTTGGTGCAGTAACGGCATTCAAGTAACTTTGAAATATGAAGGAATGATAGTATTACTGTGATTGCACTTAGGTGATGATATGAGTCTGAGACCTTATTTCCACCACCTTGTTAATAAACATGTTTGTATTTTGCAATTAATAGAGCAAAACTATTCTTAAAAACTTAAAAAAGCTTATTGAATTGCAAAAAGTGAAATATGTATATCAGGAATTGCCGCATTAAAAAGACGCAGCCTCCCCACACAGCCAAGTAGAAGAGAAAAAGAGAGCATGGTTAATAAAATCATCAGCTTCAAAACAGACACAACAAACAATTAACAAACATGAGAACCTGAGGGGTATACCGCCTTGGAACGACGGTGGCAATACAATTTGCCACTGGGGGTTTAAACCAGGTTCTAGGCTGCACCAACCTCACACTTGCGGCAGGTTCTCATATCAACAAACTATTACAAGTTGTCTTAGTGAAATAACTCCAACCCACACATCATAACAAAAAAGTTGCATGCAAAAGCACACAAAAATATAAACCATAAGAAGCTAATAGCATTGCAAAGTCAAAGGGCTGGGTACTCAATGATCTTACCGAGACCAGAGCACCTGGAGTCAAATCAGCAAGAACACGATGACGGGGATAAAAGAAACAAATCGAGCTTCTATGTTCTTTTAAATAAGATTTACCCATAAACCTGCATTAACTCTTAAACCCCTGCTACCGTCGTGCAACCAGAGAGGTAATTATAACGAAAGACTGTTTATTTATTTGAAGAGTTTCAATGTTTTGAAATTTAAGACAAGAAAAAAATAAAATAAATTTAAAATAATCCTCAGGAATGGTGCTAATAGACCATGTAGTAAGTTCACTATCATTGACATTTCGGCATATGACATAAGAAAGTTTTTAGCAAATGATAGACTTTGTGTATGCCAATATATTTAAAGCGAAGTTAAGATAACAAGATATTTTAATCTTTGAGGGCATTCTGGCCAATTTTGTAATTCATTTAGGTTCGTTTTGACCAAATTTGGGTTGACCTGTTCGCTTCATACATTAGGTCCCGGATTTGTTCGGACATCCCAGATTTCCCGGATAGAGAAAAACAACCAAAGAAAAAAAACAAAAATGAAAATGGCCAAAATTGATTCCGAAGAAACAATTATAAGGAGAAATCGTCCTGGAACCAAAGCACAGGTAAAAGTTTTATCTTACGGCAAGTATGGTATAGCAGGTGGTCCTTTTTAATTTGTTAAAATGACATTTTTCCATTTGTCATACGTTTTCGCGAGCCTAAAATTTGACAGATTTATGCCAGATCCGATCTGTAGGACGCAGCATCATATTTATCCACTATGTATACCGGTAGTACTTAAGCAACTGACTCATTGACTGAAGCCTTGAAGGCAATAAATTTCATTCACTAGCTTTACGTAAAAAAGTAAACATAATGTCAATCAGTTCCGGCATTCAATCGGTTCCAAAAGGCAAAAATTTTTCATAAATTTCATGATGAAATCAAAATTTTAAATACTGAGTTGTGAAATATACATTATTCTGCAAAACTTGCAGTTTTCATAAACATTGTCAGCACAGCGGGTCAACAGGTGCTTGAAGTTTCAGATGACCTTTTGGCCGAAATGATCAGTTTATGGCGGAACTCAGGTTCTCTTCCAATTAAATGTTTGATTTCTATGCTCAGAATAAGGCGCTAACGGGAAAGTCAGTGTTAATATGTGTAAAAATGTTTAATTTATTGTTGTCTTTTAACAGTTAGCATGACAGATCATGCAACAGCAAGATAAGCTTTATTTGAAAAGGCTTTTGCTAACCACTTTTGATACACATTTTGTGTATGATGGGAACCTTATCAAGCATTTTCTAGAATTGTCAAAGTACAGTAAGATGTACTAACCATTAGAATTTGTTGGGTAAGATAGTTGCTGGTGTTATTTTAATGATTATCTAGTGCCAGCTTGAAATTGAAAAATAAGGATTTGCCCCATAAATATATATGTATTTTAACTGTGTAGAATACAGCATTATTCTATGAAGACAGTATGAAGAGGCATTTGAGTAAGACATTGACAACTGTAATATTCTGTTCTTGATCTTTAGTTTAAAGCTCTATTATTGGAAGAGAAGGGAAGTTAATGTTCTCCATCCAGCATCAGCATTCATTTACCTATGCACTTTATCCGTATTTAATACACCATCATAATCTTTGTCATTACTGTCTACATACTTCTGAACCCTCCTGATTTAGGGGGGAGTCTCACGATTTTTTAGGTTGATCTCCCCCTTCATGCATATTCGGCAGTTTCTCACGACTGCATTGGTATACATTTCAGGCCTGGTGTAACTGGCCCGATGAGTCATTTGAAGAAATGGATAGCACTCTGGCAGTTCAGCAGTTCATTCAGCAGTCTATTGCTAAAGATGCTTCATGCGTAGATGAAATTCTAACACCACCTGATGGTCAAGATGAGGGCGTTTGGAAGTATGAACATTTAAGGTATGTACTGACCAAGGTAATTAAATCCCTTTACTCCATATATATGCCTTTATCACATGGTAAACAATTTAGATCCAGATCAGCCAGCACATCTCTGTCATTTGATCTGAATCTAAAATGTTTGACTACTGGTCAGAAATAACCCGATAAATCAAAAAGCCAAAAGTGTAGATGACTAGGTCCTGATCATATGGCACTGATCTGCAGGCAGATCTGAATCTAAACTGTTTGCTAGCATAATAAAAGCCTTGTCTAGGAGTAAAGGCTTAAAATCCTTTTAAAAATCATATTTATTTCCACTCGTAGTGTGAAACTCTTCACTTAAATTTAGGTTATTTCTTTGAACATTTCTCAGTAAAACTATTTCGAATAGTAATCCATGCCGTTGTTTCCAACGATGTTCTTTGAAGGCTTATATTTTTGTAAATTTACTTTCATTACTGCTCATGAACTGGCTCAATCAAATCTAGCCTGCAATCTTTTTATCTTTGTCATGTTCAGTGGCTATCAGAGTTCAATTTTATCTAATTTTTCATCTATTTAACCCCTTCCTGTATATATACACCTTTATTGCAAAGGCGAACAGTTTAAATCCAGATCAGCTGGCACATTTGTGCCGTCTGATCAGTATCTAAACTGTTTGCTTTTTGACTCATCAGGTTATTCCTGACCAAAATGCGACCAGTGCAGATCCTGATCAGCCGGCTAGGATGTGCGGGCTGATCTGGATCTACACTGGTCGCACATGCATAAAAATGCATATATATCAAGGAAAGGGTAGATAAAAAAAGATGTATTTGCATTGTATCCGAGGGTGACAGACTGAATACCCCCATTCTGTTTTCCTTTTCAGACAATTTTGTATGGAGCTGAATGGGTTGGCAGTGAAGTTACAGGTACAAAATAAAATGTATTGTGTTATCAACTCACCATTATGTTGTAAAACAGCCATTTATTTCTTTACATTATGATTGACAATAAGGAATCTCCTGAAGGAAATATTGGCCATATGACACATGTGCCCAAGGTTATAAAACTGAGCATGGAAATTAGTCTCAAATCTCAAGCATCTGATTGGCTGAAATGGTGACTGGTCGCCATTTCAGCCAATCAGATGCTTGAGATTTGAGACTGGTTTCTATCTCTGTTTTAAATTACCTTCAGGCATGGTGCCACCTTATAAAATCAGTCATAACACACTCTCCTCCCCCACCCCCTTCATACAACTATGAAAGGGAATTTGTGCTATGCTTTTTGTTATTCATTAAATTTTGTGTTATGCTTTTTGTTATTCATTAAATTTTTCATGTAAATGAATTCCTGAATTATTCATGAAATTTAAGAGTCTGTTAATACAGGTTAAGCCAAATATTTTTCTTAACCCTTTCCTGTATAGATACACCTTTATTGCTAGGGCGAACAGTTTAGGTCCAGATCAGCATGCACATCCGTGCCGTCTGATCAGGATCTAAACTGTTCGCTTTTTGATTCATTAGGTTATTTCTTACCAAAATGCGTCCAGTGCAGATCCTGATCAGACGGCACGGATGTGCCGGCTGATCTGGATCTACACTGGTCGCACATGCGTAAAAATGCGTATATATCCAGGAAAGGGTTAACAATTTGCTTCATAGATAGGGCTTTTATAGCATGGGTAAATAGTGTATATAGATCCTGATCAGCTGGCACATCGTTTTCATCTGATCAGAATCTACACTGTTCACTTTCCAATTCATTAGGTTATTTTTGACCAATAAGTGGCAATTTTGATCCAGATCAGATTGCACTGTTAGCACATACAGTAATACCTGTATGTATGGAGTAAAAGATAAAAATATCACATAATGCTCCTTGATGTGTTTACTGTTAACTGAACATGTCTATTTCTCTTTACCCAACCCAACTTTTGTAACTACAAGTAATCAAGGTTTTCACAACACCTTGAATTCAAGGGTCAAATTGATGCCTTAAACATTTTCTGCACACTATCTTTCATCTGTTTAATTCTGGAATTAAAGTTCAGAGTCAAAATACTGAAAATATCATTTCAAACATCAAAACCCTTAGTATTATATGAAACGTCTGCTTTCATCTCGAGTAATGTGTAAATGAGGTGATTTTAATTCTGAAATGTAGAGGTTTAGGAGTTTCATTTGACCCTTGAAACTGATTATTAAACCTAAGATTTCGAAGAAAACTTTTTAGAAATTCGGTCTATCAAAATTTTATCTTAAGAAATGGTCAGATTCTAAAGATGATGAAATTGTGATCTCTTGAATAAAACGGGATTGATGCATGATTTTAGGTGAAAGTGAAACCCTGTTATCAGATTACAATGTATTATCCTGGGCTGAAGGTTATAAAGCTGAGATTGGAAACCAGTCTCAAATCTCAAGCATCTGATTGGCTGAAATGGCGACCAGTCGCCATTTCAGCCAATCAGATGCTTGAGATTTGAGACTGGTTTCCATGCTCAGTTTTATAACCTTGGCACCAGTAGTTTTTTATTGTCATACCTTCTTTCTAATCAAAGAGACTTATGAGTGGGTTTGAATTTCTGGTATAAAAAAATAACCCTTTAGTCCATCGATATGCCATTCCGTCTGATCTTGATCTACACCATTTGCTTCTTGGTCAGAAATAACCTAGAAAATCGAAAAAAAGTTTAGATCCTGATCAGACAGCACAGATGTTTCAACATTTACACTGGTTGACCTTAACCCTTTCCTTCATATATACTCCTTTTTACTTATGTGCGACCAGTGTAGATCCAGATCAGCTGGTACATCCATGCCATCTGATCAGGATCTTCACTGGTCGCATTTTGGTCAGAGATAACCTAACAAATGAAACAGCGAACAGTCTAGATCCTGATCAGATGGCACGGATGTGTCAGCTGATCTGAATCTAAACTTTTTGCCCATGAAATAAAGGTGTGTCTAGGAAAGGGTTAAGATAAGTTTAAGGTAAAGTGGTATCTATGAAGTAAAAGTTAAGCATGGGAAGAGACATCTGACAACATTATGCTCCCAGTTGTTCCAATTATTTGTTTGCACTTGAGGCACGCCACCGGAAAAGGTACCTTCGGGCAGTTGACGTCAATCCTTGAAATGACGTCATAAAGTTGAGCAGACGACATTAATTATTATGCAATTTGCGGTAAAAATACCATTTAATTGTCAAAATGTGTAACAAAATCACTGTTTTGTTATGAGAAAATAATAGAAATTCGAAAGTTCTTTCTAAATATAGTAACAACAAAAATGACACAAAAATGACCGAAGGTACCTTTTCCCGTGGCGTGCCTCACTTTAATCAATGAATATGGCTTAATTCCCATGTGCAACTAGTGCAGATCTAGATCAAGCTGAACAATCTGGTCATGATCTAAAATAGTTACCTGACTTTCATATGAATTACTGGAAGCAAAACTGTATTAAATCCAGACAATTTGCCAACTGATTTGGATCTACACTGATCATACATAGGATTTAACCCTTTCCTCCATATATACACATTTTTAAGCAGGTGTGGCTAGTGTAGAACCAGATCAGCCAGTACATCCATGCCATCTAATCAGGATCTGCACTGGTCGCAGTTTAGTAAACAATAACCTAATGAATCAAAAGCGAACAGTTTAGATCCTGATCAGACAGCTCAGATGTGCTGGCTGATCAGGATCTAAACTGTTCATCCACACAATAAAGGTGTGTCTATGGAGGAAATGGATAAATGGATAATATAGTTATAAAAGGGCAGAATAATTCAGTGGGCAAAACGTTTAAAAAACTGTCAGTCATGGATACTTGAGTTTGAGACACGATGTGTCCCTCCCACATCTGAGGAAGAAATACTGTTATTGTGAATGTTTGATTCATTGTAAAGCACAAATTCTAAGTATTTTTTCATACCGTCTTAATTTCTGTTATGACGATGATAAATGCGATATAACACATATATATGAAGTAAAGGATCAAACAAGGCTGAAAAACAGAAGTTTATTTTGTTTGCAGGGCGAGTGCAACCCAGACACCTGTACCCAGATGACAGCTACTGAACAATGGATCTTTCTGTGTGCGGCCCACAAAACACCCAAAGAGGTACATGTTTACCATACTTGAATTTTTTTAAAGCAGCCAAATAACAATTTTGTGTCCCCACAAAGTGGGAGGCATATAGAGTTGCACTCGTACGTACATACGACCCTACGTCTCCCAAATCTTGTGGCATCAACTCGTCATTAACTATCAGGTGGATTTCTTTCAAACTTGCACAGATGATCAAGCAGGATGTGTAGATGATCGCAAAGAAAAGATTCTTTCCTGCGATCATTTTTACCAGAGTTATGGTTCTTTGTTGCAAATGTTGTTGTTGTAGTTGTGGGGGCATTAGTGTCAAAGGACACATTCTAGTTAATAGTTAAAAGTTGTGCAAATGTTCAGTAAATCCATAAAACTCCCAAGTGGTTACATGTAAATATATTTAAATAAAATAAATTTCCATATTTATCAGTTTGAAGATGAGAAACAGGTAGTGTTATAATCATGGCTTACATTGGCTATAACTTTGCTATCTCTTATATTTCTTCATCAAATTATATTGTTTTTAACAACAGGGTCATGATAAGCCAAAATATTTTGGTCAATGTCTCATTTGAAACCTATGCTCCACTTTGTACTTGGATTTTGTCATGTGAACCCAGTATTGGCTTTATCTGTCATTTCTTGGTATTTCTTCATTAAAAATATGTGCCATCTGATCAGGATCTAAACTGTTCGCTTTTTGATTCATTAGGTTATTTCTGACCAAAATGCGACCAGTGCAGATCCAGATCAGATGGCACGGATGTGCCGGCTGATCTGGATCTGCACTGGTCGCACATGCATAAAAATGCGTATTTGTGGAGGAAATGGTTAACTGAGGGGATGTTTTATATAAAGTAAAATTTCTTCCACTTCTTGGATGGTACCGGTCACAGAAGCCTTGAACACATTTTAACAATTTCAGTGTCCAGCCATTGACTACACCAGACATACACTTGATGGAGCAGCATGTCTCCTAAATAGCAACAAATACTTCCCAAGCAGGTAAGTACAGTAAAACCCCTCATTAAGACCACCCGAAATTAAGACCACATTGCTAATAAGACAACCACTCCAGTGTCCTATTTTAGTCCCAATGGCAGTCTTTATAGCGGGGTTTTACTGTAAAAGATCCTAAAATGTATTGATAATTCCAAATTTTTGGAGAAATTTGCTCGAATTCACTCAGCTCGATTCTGTGCTGAAACTTAAAATGTCTAGAACATTAACAGTCTTCATAAATCAGGAATAACAGTCTATTTTACTGTTGTTACTGAAATC
This sequence comes from Corbicula japonica, assembly GCA_038501625.1. Lineage (NCBI taxonomy): Eukaryota > Metazoa > Mollusca > Bivalvia > Venerida > Cyrenidae > Corbicula > Corbicula japonica. The sequence goes on along the minus strand of JAZAYU010000277.1, from coordinate 587,511 downwards.
GGGTATTTAATAATTTCAGTTTAAAATAATTTTTTTTATATTAAAGGGAGATGTGCAGGGTCGAGCAGGTGTACTCGGTAAAATCGTAAACAGATCGATCTATGTAACACTTACGTGTACTTTTCACTAAACTCTACGTTTCAAACCCTCCCGGAGGAAGTGTTTGGTTAATTTTACCATTTTACCGGACCTGAAAACAATCCGCTGAAGAAATGCCTATACAAAAATAAATTCTATATTTAGCTCATCACCGAGCTTACTATTCCTGGTGGCCAAGGCATTTTGAAACAAATGGCGACGTCGATAGTCGGCAAGGTACACCGAATGCGTATTTTGGTTGAAGTGATCACGTGACAATCCCAAAAACCACCGCGGCTTTACACGGGAAATACAAAAATAGCTAACCTATGCGCGTCGCATAGGATAGGAAACACCATTTATATATCTTTTTTTATAAAATATTGGTTTGAAATATTTCGGGTGTAAATCAATATTTGAGCTTCAAATAATGATATTCAACTGATTAATAACCCTTTTCTCAAATCTGTTCCATTCATCAATCCTGCACATCTCCCTTTAACAACAGAAATGAAGGTATCAAATTTTGATCCTCGACACAATTTGAGCCTAAAAGTTTTATCATCACAGGGCCTGATCGGAAGGTTATAAAACTGAGATTGGAAACCAGTATCAAATCTCAAGCATCTGATTGACTGAAATGGCGACTTATTGCCATTTGAGCCAATCAGATGCTTGACATTTGAGACTGGTTTCTATTCTCAGCTTTATAACCTTGGGCACAGGTGTTTGAGATTTGAGACTGGTCTCCAGTCTCAAGCCATTATGTTTGAAGATATAATGCATTTCATGTCCTTTCAGGGTCAGTATAAAAGAGTCATCCGTAGCCAAACTAGGGTCAGTGTGCCGACGTGTGTACAGAATATTTTCCCATGCATACTTTCACCACAGGGCATTGTTTGATGAATATGAGGTGAGTGGCCATATTAATAATTCACTTGCTAAATTACCGTTAAAAAATCCATTTCTCCATGGATATGCTTTTTATTTCATGGGTGACCAGTGTGGTTCAGCTGGCCTATTTGTGCTATTGGATCTTTTATTTAGCTATTTATTTTATTCGCATATTTTTAGGAATTCGTGACACCATCAGACTCAAAGCCGAAAGTGGTAAACTGGAAAGGCGAACAAAAGAGTTAAAACTTAACATAATTTAAGAAAATAATTGTTAAATAATATAAAGAAGTGTAAATATTGTCAGATAAAATTTCAGTGGACATAAATAGTCAGTAAGGCCTCCAGTCTCTTAACCCTTTCCTGGATATATACGCATTTTTACGCATGTGCAACCAGTGTAGATCCAGATTAGCCAGCACATCTGTGCCATCTGATCAGGATCTGCACTGGTCGCATTTTGGTCAGAAATAACCTAGTGAATCAATAAGCGAACAGTTTAGATCCTGATCAGACGGCACGGATGTGCCGGCTGATCTGGATCTAAACTGTTCGCCCTAGCAATAAAGGTGTATCTGTACAGGAAAGGGTTAACCTATGATTGCTGAACTCTAATTGCATCACCCACTACTCTTACTATCATCTTTTGATTCATGAACACTTATATTTCAGAATGAAACATCCCTGTGCAAGAGGTTTACAGTGTTTGTAACCAAGTACAACCTCATGTCTAAAGACAATCTCATTGTGCCAATTCTCGAAGACCAACAATCTCTAGCAGCTGAGAGTGAAGCCTAAACATCTTTACCTCCCTTTGTCATATTATCTCCCTTCATATGTACTGGAAATTTTAATTTCAATTAGATATTGGCCCAGCAAGCGACCTCCTTAAACATCTGTTGCACTTCACCACTTCACAAGATGCCGACCACATTTTTTTGCCAAGTGACCACTGTAAGACCTGCAGCTTCAATCAAAAGACACTGAGCTTTACTTCCAAATTAGTTTTTGCTGTCATTCAAATTTTTGTGCTGTAGATTTGTTCTCCTTGTGGAAGTTGAAATGAAAATTTCATTTTCTAAATAAAATGAATGGTACACTTAGCACTGATGCAATAGGTGTGGCATAAAGTAAAGCAAATTGAAGGCATGAAGAACTATGAACAGCATTCTGTCAAACTTCCCTGCCATTTCTCAATGGAAATATTAGTCACCACTCAGTGCATTTGATGTTATGGTTGCAAGCCAGAATCTAACTGAAATTTGTAGTATTAGAGGGTTAAATCTTAATAACTGTTTACTCCATGGGAATACAGTGTAGATCCAGATCGTTATGCTCATCTGTGAAATTTGATGTGGGTCTTTGTGACATAGGCACATTTGGCATCTCTTTGTCAGTAATAACCTAATGAATCTCGACCCTATACTTCAAATATACAATATACGCATTTTATTGCATCATTCACCAGTGTGGATCCAGATTAGCCAGCACATATATGCTGATTAGATTCTGCACAGTTCACTTTTAGATCCATGAGGTTATGCCTGACCTATAACCGAACAGTGCAGATACTGATCAGACAGCATGGATGTGCTGGCTGATCTGGATCTACACTGTTTGCCCATGCCATAAAGGTGTATCTTTGAGTAAAGGTTTAAATCAGTCAGTGTAGATCCTGATTAGACTGCATGGATATGCAAGGCTGATTTAGTTCTTTCCTGGTAGCATGTGATCAAATCTGTTTTCCATGGAGTAGTGTAGAAGTTACTGTTGTACAGTAGTACAAAGCACAGACTTACAGTACAAGGCAACATGATTAAACCAATTACGCCATATAATTGCCTTTTCACATAGGTGAACAGTTTAGATCCAGCTCCTCTGTGCCATTTGATCTGGATCTACAATTGTTGCCTTCTGGTCAGAAATAACTTAGAAATAAATCTCAATGCGAACAGTTTAGATCCTGATCAGATGCCACAGATTGTTGGCTGATCTGGATCTAAACTGTTTGCCAAAGCAATGAAAGCTTTATCTTTATGGAGTAAAAGGGTTCAGGTATTTAAGTTAGTAAATTTTGCATGGTAGTTTTAGAACATTGTTATAGATTTGTATGAACTATGTATACAGATTTTCAAAGTTCCTATATTTACATTTCAACTTCATCATTACGATGAAGTCTTATTCACCTAAAAAGTCATAATTCGTGACAGTACACAGTGTGATGTAATACTTGAAGTGGCCTGGCTACAGTAAAAGCCGCTGCACAATGTTTTGATGATTGACGTGCACATTTTGCCACAAGTTGCTGCTAAATAAAAGCATGCAGTCATTCACTATGTCATCAATGTGGCTGTTCCAACAGCCATTCCAAAAAAATGTAATATCATGAATTCTTCTAATAATTTCTGTATTAATGAGATTATTTATGAATGTAAGGATTGAATCAATATTTGACAGTTTTCATTTGGGTATGAAAAACAGAACTTTAGATTGTTTGAAGTATGTGTGAAGCCTGCCTTTAAACAACCCAACTGTTTTCCATATCCAAATGAAAACCCTCAAATATTGATTTAATCCTTAAGTGGTTTTAACAAATCATCACTGTAATGATTTGTTACTGAAAAGAAGGCTATTTAAGTAAACCCATTCCTCCATATACACACTTTTATGGCATGGGCAAACAGTGTAGATCCAGATCAGCCAGCACATCAGTGTCATCTAATCAGGATCTCCACTGTTCACTATTTGATTTATTATGTTATTTCTGACCAAAAAGCAACATGTGCAGATCCTGATCAGACGGCAGGGATGTGCCTGTTGATCTGGATCTACACTAGTCGCACATGCATAAAAATGCGTACATATGGAGGAAAGGGTTAAGTGCTTCTTAACATATAAAAAACAAATTTGTATAAATGAATTGTACATTGTTTAAGAAGTACATTTTTTTAGAATTACAGTGCTAAAATCTTTCTTGTCATATTATATAAATTAAATAATAAGAGACAAACTTCAGTTTCTCACAATGCGTTTCGAGTTGTTTTAGTTGTAGTTTATTCGGTTCCTAAAACAATGTTAGTCTATATTGAATATTGTAAACTTCCATTTTGTCAAAAGTTCTGTATTGAATTCAGTCTTCTATCACTTAATCTTTTTTAGCTGATAGTGTTTAATTTTTTCGTATTTTCATACTATCATGCAACAGAAACGTTTCCACTAATAATAAGCTCAAAACAAAGGCATATGCAAAATAATTTCATTTTGTGGGAATAAAATGGTGATTTTCAGTACAGCCCCCTGCATTAATTAGGAATTTTTTTACACCTTATACAATTAGTAATGAATTAAATTTTACACTGGTAACATACTTAAATTTAAGGAACGTAGGTTTCACAGGTTCATTTGTAACTGATCAAAAAATTAAACAAACAACTTATCATTATGTAATAAGAAAAGTCTCTTGATTATATTGTTTCTTGTTTATTTCTTCCTATTTTATAGATAAAAAGGTATTTCTGTTGAAATTGGATTTTTTCCTTGAAATTGGGAATTTCTTTCTTGAAATTGGAAAAATGGTCCCTATATGGCATTGGAGGTTTGTTTTAAAAATGGTTAAAATACGAATGTTTATGTATTTCTTTTGTCTTGTGTGGAACATTGTTAGAGAGTATTGTATGTTTTTGCTTTATGAAAAAAATGTAACTTTTCTGTATAAGAAGTTTAATGAAGAATGTTCTTTATAAAGAACAGAATCAAACTGAAATTTGATAACTTACACTCTTACACTTGTATTATTTATTTGTATGAATTAATATCAATTATGATCTTAAAGGTAAACAGAAAAAAACAATGTTTTTATTTTCTTTTGAAATTGGTCTTGCTTTACACTTGTACTTGCAAGACTCCTCTCGTTTCCTCCATATACACCTCTCTATGGCATGGGCGAACAGTGTAGATCCAGAACAGCTGGCACATCCGTGCCATCTGATTAGGATCTACATTGTTTGATATTTCATTTGTTATGTTATATTAGTTACTTATTAACTTATTTACCAAAAAGCGAACATATGTGCTGGCCGATCTGTTTCTACACTTGGCGCACATGCATATAAATCATATGAGGCACGCCACGGGAAAAGGTACCTTTGGGCAGTTGACGTCAATCATTGAAACGACGTCATAAAGTTGAGCAGACGACATTAATTATTATGCAATTCGCGGTAAAAATACCATTTTATTGTCAAAATGTGTAACAAAATCACTGTTTTGTTATGAAAAATTTATAGAAATTTGAAAGTTTTATCTAAATATAGTAACAACAAAAATGACACAAATAATGACCGAAGGTACCTTTTCCCGTGGCGTGCCTCATATAATTATATGGAGTAAATGGGTAACAAAGCGGAGCAGAGTTGCAACAAGGCATGTCCTAGGCGTGCAGCTTCAAAAAGCTTTGTAAAATCTTTCCTTCCTTCCTGGGTAATTCAGATCTGACTCAGAAAGGGACAACTACATTGACATATTCCTGACATATGACCTTCCCTCATCTCTTCATATAAATGTGTTTTGGCAAGATGGCCACTGTTGCAGGAAAAATGCTGTTAACGCCATAGTCATCTTGCCTTGCATTAAAAATTCCACAACCAGATTTACCATTGTGAGAGACAGGAATTCAATTACTCCAGATTTACCATTGTGAGAGACAGGAATTCATTTACTAAAGAATTAAATTGGTATATACGGGGACAAACCAGGAGTTCAAAATACGACATTCAGGTTATATATATATATATATTTGATTGAATTAACTATTTGCTCCATATATATATATTATTACGCATGAAAGACCAGTGTATATTCAGATCGGCACATCCGTGCGGTGTGATCTGATCTGCACTGGTCACATCTTGGTCAGAATTAACCAAATAAATCTAAAAAAAAAACAATGTTTATAGAGGATACATAAAACGATCTTCAGTTCACGATGGTATCTGCTTCTGGTCCCTGCCAAGAAAATCCCCTTCTGCTCCATGGAGTTGACTATTTCTAGCTCACAGCTCAATTCACTTAGCTCTAGAGAATTTATTAAAAGTCTGTCTGTGCTAATATTTCACATGTTGCCAGGAGAAGATTTATTTTTTCCAACAGTGCATACAGGTTAATGCAGATTATCATATTTACGGAGCATTTTGCTATAAAATGCAGATCTTCAAGATATCAACACAAGCGTCCGTATTTAAATCGAAATAAAATAATAATTATCCCTTCTAACACTCCAGGAATCAAAGGATAGGTGCAGAATTCATTTTGGCTTTTAAAGGCAGCGGATATTTCTTACCAAGAGTTAATCAAAACTAGCGGAAATGAAAATTACTTACACCGCTGTAAAAAGATCAATAGATAGGTAAAGAGAAAAGTTGGACCCGCCGTCTTCTCCTGGATCTGCCGGTTGACGGCTGTGATTAAAATTCTTTTCTTTTCCACATCACGCCATATTCGTCAGGCGCACTTTCTGAACTTGGTCCGGTCCTCGAAAGAGTTGAAGTTTATTTTGTCATTCCACGAGGACAAACATGTTAGTTTAGAGTTGATTAATTTAATTAATCTTCATGATCTAAGTTCTCTTGCGTGTCGAAAGTACTATATGTATCATCACAGGAACTGACTTATCACACATGCAATTAGTTAAAAACAATAACAGTTATCATGACAAATGGTTTGATTTATTTGTTTTGAGCATCGGAAAAAACAAATGACTGGCATTATAACTCATTCTGGCTGGCTGAGATGGCCAACGTAGAAAATACATATTTTGTTATTAATTGGTGAACCACAGACAATTGTGGTATCCGAAGATCTTTAAGCACGATTATATTGGTGTTTGTTATTTTTGCTATTTCTATACATGTATTCGGTATTTTTGTAACCAGGAGGCAGTATAATAACACCAAATTTTGGATTATTACGCCTCGAAGTTTTTAAATATGAAGCCAATTCCGAGCGCCCTCGTGTTTTAACATGGTTCTGTTGCTCGTGGAAAGGGTGTGAGTCCGGTGATATTATTTTGGAGTTACGGAAATGTTAAATTTTATAAGCATGTTTTTGACAAGAACTACTTTAAATCTTTGACACATATATACGGGTTTTATCGCATGCTCGACCAGTGTAGATCCAGATCAGTAGGTACATCCATCCCATCTGATCTAGATTTGTGGTTTCTGCTCCTTGGTCAGAAAAAACCGAATGAATGAAAAGGCGAACTGTGTAGATCCTGATCTACGACAAGGATGTGTCTACTGATCTGGATCGACATTGTTAGCCCATAAATAACAGCCGTTCCATATTGAGTAAATAGTTAAAATAAGGTTTTATCGGTTTGATAGAAATTTGGCTTTCTCTATGGTCAATATTTATAAAATGATTTTGGCCCCACTTGGGAGCGAACCCTTACGGCGACAGCGCTTGGCTATGTAATGCTACCCAGGGCCTATTGAGCTACCCGGGACAACCTCAATAAAGGTCCGAGTTGATCAGATAACCCCGATAAATCACCATTGCATGACACCGGAAACCGATAATTTACTGAATACAGTACTGACTATATGTACGGGGAGACTTTTTTATGAGAAAAGTCTTATTTCATAACAGAATGTTCCAATGAATATATGGGTAATATTAAGTCATCTGGTTATTTACAAATGATCTTGTTAACAGGGTACTTATATAATTTAGTAAAGTGTTCTGGGGTTTTGATTCGTCACAAAATTCTGCGACATTTACGTAAGTGCAGTGACGTTAAGAATCGTTCATGTTTAAAGTATTTGCCTTTTTTCATTGCTCATAAGCAATTAATCTGAGGTACTTGAGTTTGTTTATGCTCACGAGAACTCGTCGCTCTGTTATTGTGTTTTATTATTTATATAAATCTGTCTTTGAAAGCGAGTCAGTGGCAAAAACAGAATTTGATTTTATTGCATTCATTTGATGGTACCTGTACAACTCCACAAATCGTTAACTGATGTCACAGATAAGCACTAATGACACGATTCCATGATTAAAAGCAGTTGAACATTTGATTCATTGAATAATTGATGTGAACGTAGTTTTACATAAGCTCTTACATGACACATTGGAAGATTACCAAGTTAGTTTACTAGAATGTGCTATGAGTCAGTTATCAAATGACGTCACTAACACGTATCTCACTGCTGTGTGTTTCTGAATTGATATTTTAATCAAAAGCACATAAGCGATATTTAAAGTTAGGAATCAGTGACAACAACGTCTCCATCCATCCAAGTTAAGCGTCAACGGCAACAACGTCCCCATGATGGCATCCACTATGGAAAGTCACGACTGTCTTGTATGTAGATTATGCAGATCGTTGAGTCAGTTTAACACTATATAAAGTCAACACGTGTGTATATTGAGTCAAACGTGCTTGGTATAAAGTCATTGTGTACATATATCGAGTGACAATTGTGTGTTACAGAGTCAACAGTACAATTCATAGAGTCAACCTGTCTTGTAAACGAGTCAACACATCTTTATAAAGAATCATTCAAACAATATATTGAGTCATTACGGCGTTGTATAGGGTGGAAGTAACCTTATATAAAGTCAGTTTGTGCTTTTGTCAAGTCAAACGGTTGTTGTTTAGATACGATATAGCTATATATTTAGTCGCTCTGTATTATTATTGAGTCAAACCGTCATTAAAAAGAGTCGTTGTAACAATATATTGAGTCATTACGATATTGTATAGGGTGGATTTAACATTATATAAAGTCAGTTTGTGCTTTTGTCGAGTCGAACGGTTTTTATATGGATTCGACATTGCTTACATATAAGACAGTCGTGGCTTTCCATAATCCATTAACGTTAGACATCAGCAACAACATCTTCTCTATTCATTAAAGTTAGACATCAGCTGCAACTTTGATGAATGGAGACTTTGTTGCCCTTGATGCTAACTTTCATGGAGAGAGACGTTGTTGCCCTTGATGCCTAACTTTCATGGGGAGAGACGTTGTTGCCTTTGATGCCTAACTTTCATGGAGAGAGACGTTGTTGCCACTGAGGCCTTACTTCATTACATGTAACTTAGTACATATCTCTTTCTTGTTTTTAAAGTTTGTTTAAAACCGTTTTTTTTTCTAAAGTGACTCGTTCAAGAATGCTTACGACATGAACATCTAGGACAAAACTGCGCATTTTACTAAATTCGTTACCGAACTTTTGCATAATTATTTAGGAGATACAATCAGGTGTGCACAGTTAATCCTCGCATACTTGCATATTTTACAGGAGTAAACATTTAAATATTTTCCTTTGGTTTTATTCAGCATCAGCCAAATTACGTCAAGTAAATGACACTTTCCCCACCTAGACATTTAAACTAAAACACTTCAACCTAAGCTTCAACAGATGTTGATCAAAACTTACTTTCCGACAAGATTAATGGAATGTACTTACCAGCTTTTGAAGAATAGACGAGTGACATTTATTTTCATATTATATAAAAAAAAAAGATGTAAGCGACCATTATGCGGGGATGTAATTTTAAACATAATTTATTGCCTTATTCACATGCATATAAAATATACATAATGTGGAATCTTTTAACTCATGAAACACGAATGAGAATGTTTTTTTTTAAATATCATTATTGTACGTTGTAAATATTCAAATCTGACCGCTCCGTTGTAAATATTCAAATCTGACCGCTCCGTTGTAAATATTCAAATCTGACCGCTCCGTTGTGAATATTCAAATCTGACCGCTCCGTTGAGAATATTCAAATCTGACCGCTCCGTTGAAAATATTCAAATCTGACCGCTCAGTTGTAAATATTCAAATCTGACAGCTCCGGTCTTTATTCCTATTACAGAATACGTCTTCCAACTGTTAAGGTCAGAGACCACTAAATAGTTTCCCATAGACTTACATTATAAGATTTGGTCCTCCTGTGATTTAGTTTACACGATCCTTTCCAAAACTACAACAGATTTGCAAAGTGGCACTCTTATGCAAATCAAAAATGGCCAGAAATCAGGGTCTTCACCAACTCATTCTCTCACTATTTTAAACCGAAAGTAACCACCCCCAGAATGTAAACAAATCTTCAACCCAAAATAAGGGAAGTACCAACTTCATTAAAATGCCACAAATCACCTTTCAAACAGTGTTTTAAAAAATCATTTTTATTTTAAAGTTTATAATTAAAGTCATTTTACATTTTTGAAAACACAAATTTATTTTATTCTCTATAGTTTTGGCCAATGAATCTTTGAAAATAAAGTTAGCCCGAATCGTCCCTAGACAAAACTGTCCAATCCGCGACAGGCTTTTCTATTTACTGTCCTCTGACCTTAACGATTAATCAATTGTTGTAATGGGCCGGTTCCGCTTTCCACATCACTACTTGTTGCTGGTGTTGTTTTTTCATCGTCATACAAGATTTAAGATTTAACCTTCTGCATTATATGTATTTTGGACATTTTAATGTATTCCAAATAATAGTGATTATGGGGAAACGTCTTGTTTTTTCTTAGTTTTATATTCTATCACCATACAAGAATAGACATTTTAGCTTTCAACGTGCTATTGGTCATACAAGTCTTTCTGGGAATGGAAGCAATTATGTAGTAAAATGTCAATTGTTGTCTTGCCAAGGAGAACTGCATAAATACAAAACGCATGAATGTAACTAATCGCTGTATAACCATACAAGAATTGAGATTTAAGAGCGCTCAATGTTATTTTTGGTAATTGCAAAACTTTCGGGGAAGGAAAGCGTTAATGTCGTAAAATGTGAATTTTTTTCTTGTCTGATTTAAAGCTGCCTATTCACAGTTTAGGGTGGGATACTTCAATGTCTCAGATGTGGTTAACATTAATTGTACCACTGTGTAATACCTATAAATGAATCACAGGTGGTAGACCAAAATATGTATTTCAAAGTGGGCTCCGGCAAAAATAATATGTTGTACTTCCGGGATTCCATATGTTAGTCGAAAATCGACGAGAAAACGGTAGGTGACTTTGTTTTTATTCGATGAAAGTTAATATTTCAATGCACGATTTTGAAAAAAAATCTCAATGCTATTCGCCGTGGTATACATTTCGGAGTCTGAAGATGCAAAGTTTAGTTTTGTACCTGAAATATTCGTGTAGAAATCGTTTTTCTAGTGCTGGCCTCAATCTGTCAACGTTGTCTCCATCTGTCGTTTTTCGCTAGATTTTGGTTATACCGATACTGGTACAATTTTGTCATATAATGCAAAGGACCCTAAAAACAAAGTCACCTACCGTTTTCTCGTCGATTTTCGACTAACATATGGAATCCCGGAAGTACAACATATTATTTTAGACGGAGCCCACTTTGAAATACATATGTTGGTCTACCACCTGTGCCGGCTGATCTGGATCTAAACTGTTCGCCCAAGCAATAAAGGTGTGGCTACATGTATGAAGGAAATGGTTAAATATGTTCAGTCGTATGTTGACGGTGTACAAATATTACATCACATTATCTTTGTTTACATGTCCCCTACAGTTTAAAATATAAATTTTGATATTTATTTTTTTTTATTGTCGTCCGTTAACGTGATCAGGCATCTCTTTAATACAAAACCCATTTATGTTGAACACTGTTAGTCGTCAGCTACGCTAGTGAAACTAAAATTAATGGTTTTCACATCCATCTGAAGGAAATACAATTTCTTAATTCATTAAATTTCAAAACAGGGTTTCACTTTGATACAAAATTTCAAAGTTCCTTTTATTTATCATGTCTTCTTTAAACTTGGTAGATCAAAGACGGCCGGCCGTTTGATATATACGAGCCACCGCTCTCTGCCTTTATTTAAATGTATGCGACAACGGTGACAGAGGGTTTAATCCATACATATCTCCTTCATCAGTTCATCGGCTATTATATCTCAGTTTTCACAGATTAACAAGCCTTAGATCACCATGTAATGTAAACAATTTATTTTCTGTATTACTGATTATACAGCTGTGATGTTATAATGTGATATCAAATTATTCGTTGGTCGTTAACTTCTAAGCGTGTATATCGCCTTACCGTCCGACAAGTTATTGTAAATGGACAGGGTATTTTGGAGAGCCATGTGTTGTATTTATTTTGAATTACTATCATACACTGAGACGCCTGGGATGTTTCAGCTTCTGGAAGTCTGACCTGTCCTGACAGTTTATGCCGATACTTGCATCCGTCGTAAAAGTTGCCATTGTAAGCGGCTGCGATTGTTGGTTATTGACACAAATTCTGTAGACTCGTGCTACTGCACTATAACATTTCATCAAATTCTGAATTTACTTTTGGGTCAAGTACTTTAAATATTACGACATATTAAAAGCACACTTTCATGTTTCTCAGCATGACCGGTAATTGTGTTGTCAATCGCGGATCGAGTAGAGTGCTGAGGTTTAGTACTCGAGAAAGTACTGATTACTGGATGCTTAAAACTTACTCGAGTAAGTACTAAGAACTCACTTTTGTGAGCGTACTTTTGTAAGTACTGAGTAATACTCAGTGTACTCATATTTTTTATTCAAATCACAGTTAAAGAAAATACGTATTTGTGTATCAAAAAAGCATGTCATTGAGGTATTTATGCGAACTCATTGCTGTTTTTGTCGGGCGGATCATCATTAGTTCATATTGGGTGGCTCAAGATTTTGAATAAATTTAATTTGGACTGAAAATGATATTCGCGTTGTGCTTAGCTACAAATTATTTTAAATGTTGTGTAAGTGATTAGATGGATATTAAAACTCGTTTTACGCAGTCATGGAAATATGAAACTCCCCACACTGCATAACCTCGAGTAAAATGCAATATGGGTAAGGATACTGTGAATAAAGACGATCGCGGTAGTTTCTTTTTTCACAAGGTTATGAATTTTACGTGTTCACTGTTTGCATGACACAATAGAAATCGAGACGACCATAAGTTGATTCACAAGTATAATTTTAGAGAGAAAGTTGCTCGTTTGCCAAAAGATTGCAGAGTTAACACTTCACTGAAACGGGGAACAATGTTTCCCATATTTTTGTTGGCCATAGTCTGAGCTTTGTACCACATTTCGATTTTGGATAGAGGCTGTCCCGTTATGAACTTTATATTCATTCCGTATTTCTTGCTTATAGCACTTTAATATGCGTAAATTAATGTGATATTTATCTTTGCCGCAAAAGCTTAACATGCTACATCGCATTGTTGTATTCGACAATAAAAAAATTAAAGCTATGGCCACAGTGACTCTGTGACCTATGGAAAAGAGTCGCATCCCAATCGAATCGAGACCAACATAAGTTGATTCACAAGTATAACTTAGTTTAGAAAGAAAGCCGCTCCCTTGCCAAAGTTTGCGCAGTTAACACTTCACTGAAACAACCGACTCTAAAATGGATCTAAACTATGCAAACGGTGCTTATGTAAAATTCACAGTGTTGTGAAATCGGAATGTACCGAAATCGTCTTTAACATTTGTGAGTTACTAAATTACGTGGATTGCCAGGGCAGGCCAATCTACAAATCAGCAGTTTATACACCACGGTATGTATCCCAATAATCAGCACTCGTATGACAATGTCAGGCTCGGATAATAAGAGCGGCTCGAGTTGCGGATGAGAGTGAAAAAAAAGCGTTAGTATTTTTACCTTTATCTTTTACTAATGCCGATTTAAATCACGTTAGTGATTGCAATTGTTCTATGCCAACATAAGCTATATAAAACTGCAATGGTCCCTACATTGTGGTGAAAATCCATCTCGCTTTGACATCTTCGGAAAAAGTATGATTTAGATTCATTTTTACCAAACTGTGTTACAATGTTGTGATTGTTTATTAACAGAGGGACAGTAAAGGATCAAATAGTTTTCTTCACTCAACTACCTAAATACAGATGGAAACTTGTTTAATTTTGAGCGATGGGTCGAATTTTCCACCTTCTTCGGTGATTTTCACCACAATGTAGGGACTGTCTGCACAAACCATTCCAGTTTTATAAAGCTTATGTTGGCCTAGAACAATTGCAATCACTATCGCGATTTAAATCGTCACTAGTAAAAGATAAAATTAAAAATATTAACGCATTTTCACTCTCATCCGCAACTCGAGCCGCTCTTATCATCCGAGCCTGACGTTGTCATCCGAGCGCCGATAATTGGGATACATACCGTGATACACGTGAGTTTAGAAAATCGAAACCACGAATTTAAGTATCCGCGAAAATGCCAATTTAACAAAAAGCACGAAATTTTATGCCCACGAAAATTAATACATTCACTGCATTTAAAGCTGATAGAAATAAACAAAATAATACAATAGTTTGAAGACAATGCGTTTTATTTCTCAACACATTTTCTATTATATACATATACGGACCAAACTTGCAAATATATTTGTTCACGATAATTTCATAAATAATTTGGAAAGTAACAAAAAATAACAAATAAGCACTGTTCAGATGTGAAATAAACAAAACTAAAATAATGAGTTATCACAACAATTCATAAAGTGTGTATGTCGCAACGAATGATGCATTATTCATAAAGTATATATGTCACTAAGCAAAGCATAAATATCCTCACTGGGTCAAACGCACTCCCAAGATTACATTGTCCGTTTGAATCAATCAACATTAACTGTTTTATATTCCTTTTAATTTCGACCATCTTTGGACAAAACTATTATATAAAGAAATCTACAGACAACAATTCTCCCGAAGTTCATGATCGGTAAATTCCGGAGTGACGTCACATGGTGCTCCGATCAAACTGGAATCGTTCTGAACACTGTGTTAGATGCTTTATAGTCGTACAAAGCTGAAGTTATCAGTCAATACCGTACTAAACTGCACAAAAGGAGTAGTATACAACATGTTCAGCTAAAAGCAGCATATCAAATTGACTCATTGCCCAATCTATTTATAGAGTGATCAGCAAACAGGGTACACAGTTGGAATCACAGAGATCTGCTACTGCATCTTACAACGTATCACATTTCTCACAGGTATCACTAATAGATTCGAGAAATGATGGGCCAGGGGCGGATCCAGAGGAAGTTCAGTAGGGTTGCCTCGAAGCCCGCGTTGTGGCAGCAATGTTTAATTTTCATTTGGGTGTTGGCCATAAATTGGAAACTATCATGTAATTACCCAAAAACAAACACCAATACCCGACCCTGAATAGGGTCATAAATTAAAATTGTCAAAAGCAGTTTTCATTTTACAGACCTTTTCCATAACGAAACTTTTTTCAGCAGGTTTTAACAATGTCGTCTGCTGTCAGTAAATGTTTTCTTTACCAAAAGCACAAGCACAACAATTACCCGTGGAAGGAGAGTATTGCAAATGACGTCATAATGAACAATTCACATCTTATTAAACGTTTTCATAATCATGATTATGATCATTGCCACTAATCACCTTGACTGCTGCTTAAAACTTTTAACCATTCAGCAGTCGGTAAATTCTGACATCCTAGGTAATTCTCCCGAAGTTCTTGATCGGTAAATTCCGGAGTGACGTCACACGGTGCTCCAAAAATAGTACTTTTAATGGCGCCTTTGTCTCCTTCCTGCATGATTGGCGATGAGCTTTTGATTTCATTTGTACTGTGCTAAAAACAAAACCCAAATTAAATTAGTTTCACTTAGTGTTATAAACATGCGTTATCGTTTCAACATTGCAAGTTACTTAAATTTAAATTGAGCTTACTATTATGTTTCTGCCATACTACATGTTTTCTTGCCTTAATTGCAATACTTCTAAAATCTTCAAAACACGTTATCAATTTGAATAGTCTTATGCTTTCTAATAAACGATTAACTGAGATGTACGAAAAAAGAAAAATATGTTATACAAAAATGGATTTCAGGAAAATAACTCATTTATAAGAACATGCGTGTAAAGCGACATTTAAAACTGAATACGCCTGGACAAATAAACCTCAATAGGTTTTTAATTGTTTAAAGTCTTGTTCGCCTGTTTAAGTCTTGTTTGCGAATTTACAAATCTATTACAAAGAATGACAAAATATCATTTCACATGCAAAACATCCCTAAACCTAGGATCCTTTACAAACCCGCAAAACCACACAAGATGATTGTAACCTCAGAAACCGCAGCCAAAAACGAGCCCATTGTTCTATTTTTATCTCAATAAAATATTGACAAATTATCTTTAAATACTTGCATTGAACCTTTTGAAGCACCGCCGCAAAATCTGGCTTTATTTCAAATTTAGTATAATTTGATATTATCTAAGTTACGTTTAGCAACTAAACTCGTCTTTTTAATGCTATGAAATTACTTAAACAGACAACCTACGAATGAACTTCTAAACAACCATTTGTTTATTATACGTATCAGGACACTCAATAATCGAGGGTTTGTGCATTACTGGTCTAACTAATACAGAATTATGAACGTGATAGTCCTGTTTTGCCCCATTCACCCAGTTGACGCAATACCCCAACTTGCAATATTTTTGTTCTGTTTTCTTACTTCATGAACTTGTCTCGTGCAATCCTTTTTATGGTTTGCTTGAACCCAATGTATAGTATAGTCATCATTGAAAGCATATTCGTGGTCCTTTCCGCTGGCAAACACGATCACATTTTTGTGGGCTGCTGAGTTCTTGAAGGCTTGGGCTATTTCCCCTGAGTAGCTTTGGTCGATCACCAGATGTACTTTTCTGGCTTCACAGTTAGCCAGGTCGGATTGTAATTCTTCAACTGTGTATTGTTCCTCATCGTCAGCCTTATTGTAAAACAAAAACAATATTGTTCCTCGTCGTCAGCCTTATTGTAAAACATATAACAATATTGTTCCTATTTGTCAGCCTTATTGTAAAACATAAAGCAATATTATTTATAAAACACAACAAAACAAACCAAACTGAAACTAGACCAGACATGGGGCGAATTAAATTTTAATGCTAATGCATTAATAATGCATTACTTTTTCCCAATAATGCAAGGTAATGATTAATGCAACAAATCTAGCATTATTTTAATGTAATTTAATGCATTACCTATGCCAAAATGCTGTAATGCTTAGCATTATTGGGCATTAATTGAATTTGGTTCCCTATTGGATTTTTTCACTATAAATTGATTTATTTAATATGAAAATATATGTTAATAGTGACTTGAATAATACTAAAATGTTCTAAAGATTAAATATGTTATTATTTTATAATTATTACATATCTAATTAATAGCATAATAGCAAAAGAAAAATATGAATATAACTGTTAAGTAGTACTTTGTATTAACAACAAGGTACAGACTATAGAGTAAAGCTTTTGCATCAGAATGTTGTAAAGTTTGAACACTTTTTATATTAAGCCAGGAGTTCTTAAGCTGAGTTGTGGGAAGAAAATGCTCAATTTACAAAACAATCAATAGCCATTAATCTATGAAGCTCTTTCAACAATTACAGTACAATAGAATCAATTCAATGTGCACATTTATTGGAAAAAGATAATTTCCCACCATTTTTCAAACACTTCTGAATATTTCTAAAAATGTTACTGATAGGAATTAGAAGTTCAGCGCAAAATACCAAAAAATGTTTTTAAAAAAGACAGCATCAAAATCAACTATAACTTTCACCAAACTACACTAACTCACATGATGTTATATTTTTCTTAAATTTACTACACTTACTGATTCAGTGTATATTTTATAGAGTCTGTGACAGATTTCAGGAAAATCAGCATGTAATGCAGATGCAAGTGACATAATAATTTAATTAGATTAGTTCCCAGTTATGTCCTTGGTCAATATGACTTTCCAAATGTGTGAAAAACAGCAATAAATTGAGATTAACTAAAGTGTGTAAAAAGCTAAACCTGTACTGTATTGATTCAAATCTACTAAGACTAGTTTTGTTCTAAGCCCTTGAGGTGTCATTTTAGATCTTAACACTTTCATATTGACACTTAGTATATTATTAAACTTGTGTTGTTTTTTGTGAGGAAGCAAATAACTTTTTTATTATATATTGACAGTTGACTTAAGTATTTATTGCGAGTTCACATGAGAATAAAATAATGCTTAATTTAATGCATTACTTTTTGAAAATGCTAATTTAATGCATTACTTTAAAAAAATACAGTAATGCTAATTTAATTTAATGCACAAATTTGGCAAATAATGATAATTTAATGCATTACTTTTGAAAATAATTCGCCCCATGTCTGAACTAGACTGTCCTCGGGACACTGATGCCCCCACTGCTGCAACAATATTTGTAACAAAGGGTCATGACTCTTGTAAAAATGGTCGCAGAAAAGAGTCTTTTCTATACGATCATCTACACATCATACTTGATCATCGTTGCAAATTTAAAGAAATCTGCCCGATATTAAATGAGGAGTTGATGCCACAAGATTTGGGGGACGTAAGAACGGACGTACGTACGGACGAGTGCATCTCTATATGCCTCCAAAGTCGTGGGGGCATAACAAAACGAAAGGATTACAGTAGTTGTAGAGATAATCTCTAGAGTATTCTTTAGGTTGATATTTTAAACTTTATTTTACTTCTTTCCGATGACAGAGGTTTCCGATATATATTTCTATTCTCTTTTCCAAAAAAGTGTACACTTTGTTTTCGTCGATTTTTTATTAACTGCTTTTTTTAATGCCTAAATATTTGGTACCAAACTTGAGATTAGATGATAGTTTTACTATAGAATTTAAATAATCAAATCTCAATGGTGTCTAATAAGGATCTACACTGATCTCTATTGTATTGATTAGGTTATTTTTGACCAAGAAGATCCGCGAATGTGTTAGCTGATCAGGATGTACACTGTTTGCACATGAAATAGAAACCCATATATATAATTATGTAGTAAAGGGTCAAATTTCAAGCCCGTATATATGGAGTAAAAGGTTAAATTTCAAACTTTACTAAATGCTTACCATGCCGTCACCGTTGACGTCCCAGAGTAATAAAGTGCCATCAATTTTTGTTGGACTGTTCATGTAAATCACAAGAGAGTCGACGCAGTGAATTGTCTTACACATGGTTTGTATGTGGTATCTGAAGGCCAGCTTCATGGCGGCCGGAAGTACTTGGTGTGGATGGTCGCCGGGAACTGTAATTAGAAATATTGTTATACATGTATTTCACAGGCTAGGCGTCTTATGTCATATATGTGCCGTCTGACCAGGATCTACATTATTTGCTTTATGATTCATTAGGTTATTTCTGACCAAGATGTGACGAGTGTACATCCAGATCAGACGGCAAACATTTGCCAGCTGATCTGGATCTACACTGGTCGCATATGCGTTAAAACGTGTATTTTTTGTATAAAGGGGTTAACAAAATAAAGCTTGTTGTCCGGAACTACTATCATAAAAAGACACACATGTAAAATAAGTTATAAAGATACTCTTTAAAATATTAAAAACTGTTCAAAGTTCACTGTCACCATTTTGCGGTTAAAAAGTGACAACTTAACGTCAATTAGAGTAGGAGTTTTTTGCAAAATTGCAGCTTTTGCGACCACAGAACTTTGCCCCGTCTTTGCCGCAAATCATTATACAATTAAATGTATTGTCAGTTCGGCTGTCACTGGGGTTCTCGATTTTTCACAACTTTGTTAATATTAATTGATAACTTTTTTCCTTGACATACCAAAGGTTGACAAGATGAGAAAAACGTTAAAATGGCACAATAGAAAACCTGCATTTCAAAATTTCACAATGAAAATTTTGCGGTGCGATAACAAAAACCACAAAAATAAGTTGCAAATTAAAGTGCGGTGGTCCTGTAACGTTGTTATTTTGACTCGCTAGGGAAATGATTTCAAACAGCGTTTTAAACTAGATAGAAAACAAGTTATTAATGAAAAGTATGACATACTCGGTCTTTATGGAATGTGCCTAGTCATAACAACGAGCAATGGTGACATGTAATTAAGAATATGATTAACTTCGTTATGGGGGTGAACACTGCATCAACGGATATTGAAAAATAAACACAAAGATAAATACAAAAATGTTTGAACAAAATGTTTGTAGTTGATAATAACTGATTATTATGTCGCAGATTTGTGTCAAAAATCGGGAATTTATTTGAATAGAACATAATATTATGATTGCGGTTTTCGGTCGACAGGACTGGTTGCGTAGGTAAGGGAGTTATGGTGTTGTCCTTAACTACAGGGCAAGCTGGCTCTACCTCGGCAATTCTTTTTTCTTTGCGGAAGATACTGTTCAGGAGCGGACCCAGATTGGGTTCAGTGGGGTGGCTTGAAGCCCCTTTTGGGCAATAATATTTACTTCTCAAGGGGAGTGTGACCAGAAAGTTGGAAATTATTATGTAATTAGCCTCAGACAGCCCCAAACGAAACCCCTTTGTGGAAATCTTGCATCTTCCATATGTTTCCTTTATAGTACAAACTACTTTTAAATCGCCTCACAATGATACTGGTTCACAAGACACTTTCGAAATAACAATAGCAATCTTTACAAAAATAATAATTAAGAAAAGAAATATGCGTTTTTAACAGATAAAAAACTAAATGTCGCAAGATCATATATTTCATACGAAGCGAGCAATATATTCAGAAAATTAATGAGGGTTTCAACATTTTCTAAAGCTGATCTGAATAATTTTGCCATATAATGGTATTAAGTGATAGAATATCAAGTTTTATATTTCTTCATCTCTAGTTACAAAGGGATCGGAACATGTTGCAATTGGTGAATCAACGTTGTTTACTTCCATTGATTTACTGGATGACACACTTAATTGGTTAAATTAATGGCATCGGATTTAAAGAGAGAGTCGACAATTTCAACGCAGGGAAGCTTTCAAGTTCAAAGGCGGGCCCGTGATAGATCTATAGCCATCAGATTGACTTTTACAATAATGAACATACAACAAACACAACGGTAGTTCGAAATTCATTAAGATCAAACGCAAATTAGAGAAGCCGCCTTTGATGTTAGTTTTTGAAGTCGCCGACCTATAATGTCATATGTAGCTTTTACTTTATCTAATGCCAAATAGAAAGACTTTCTAATTCCGTTTTACGTTTGAGTTTTGCATTTTAATTAACGTCATTAAATACAGGAATCTTGTTTTACTTTACAAAAGTCATATACAGAAAACAAAATAGGTAAATATTAGTTTAAGGATTTAATTGAAGATGTCGCCAATTTTTTCTTAAATACTGTGAATTCATAAGTTTTCGTGGTTTATTAATTTTTGTGGTTTATGCGGACAGACCAATCCACGAATTGAAAATCATCACGAACTTTAGAATTGAAGTTAAATATTTCTGAAAACTGAAAACAACGAATTTGGAAACCCCAAGCAAATGACGTTTAGCATCCCCCCCCCCCCAAAAAAAAAAAACACGAAATTTTATGCCCACGAATATATCTGCATCAACAGTAATTGAGGCACGGCACGGGAAAAGGTACCTTCGGTCATTTTTTGTGTCATTTTTGTTGTTACTATATTTAGAAAGAACTTTCAAATTTCTATAATTTTCTCATAACAAAACAGTGATTTTGTTACACCTTTTGACAATAAAATGGTATTTTTACCGCGAATTGCATAATAGTTAAGTCGTCTGCTCAACTTTATGACGTCGTTTCAAGGATTGACGTCAACTGCCCGAAGGTACCTTTTCCAGTGGCGTGCCTCAATTCTAATTGATTTAAATCAGTTAACTACAATGGTGTAACTGAAGATACATCCACCCTGTTGTTGTTTTTTGTGATCGGTATAAAATTACTTCTGATACAAATAATTATATACTCCTTTTGGTGACTACCAGGAACGGATCAAGAAGGCGATTGGTGGGGATTCTTGAAATGCCTTTTTGGGTAGCATTATTTAATATTCATGTGGATTTTGACCAGAAAGTAAGAAATTATTATAGAACCAATATAATATTGCATTAAACGAAACCCCTTTAAGGAAATCCAGCATCCGGCCCTCAATACAAATATCACAATTATTTTTTATAATATTTCTACTTGCAGGGACGTGGCTAGCTTTTTTCAAGTTGTACGCCCACACAATGGATTCCAATGATATGGGGGTCTGGGGAGCGATGCCCTCCCCCCCCCCCCCCCCCCACCGCCTCCAGAAGCAGGAAACAAGTGGAGATCAAAAATAGCAACATGCGCGTTCCAAAGAATTTTCAAGGAAAATTATTAAATAAAAAATTATCATTTTCTCAAGAAGGCAAATCAACGCAAAAGACATATTTGATTCGACCAAACGGTTTGAACCCGCTTCCACCTCCCCCACCCCCCCTCCTGTTTTTATTGCATTTTGGGGACTTTTGAAAATGTCATTTTTGTCCAACTTGTAGGCCCGGGCCTACAGAGCCTTATAGTAGCTACGCCACTGACTTGTGACTTTCGCAAAAACATTTTACTTCAAGTTAGATAAGATTATTTCGTTTCTTTATATGATCAATTGGTCATGTTCTATATAAACGTTACAACCATTGATAGTTGTATTAAATGTAAACTTTGATCACGAAATAAATCTTTTCTTGATTAAGCATTACCGTTGAATAAAGTATATTTTTTTAATAATTTATTAACTCAATATAAACCGTACATTCATAGATATTAGCGGGGTACTAATTTTCGTGGTTTACTTGGGGTACTAATTTTCGTTGTTTACGTGGGGTACTAATTTTCGTGGTATACGTGGGGTACTAATTTTCGTGGTATACGTGGGTTACTAATTTTCGTGGTTTACTTGGGGTACTAATTTTCGTGGTTTACTTGGGGTACTAATTTTCGTGGTTTACGTGGGGTACTAATTTTCGTGGTTTACTTGGGGTACTAATTTTCGTGGTATACGTGGGGTACTAATTTTTGTGGTTTAAGTGAGGTACTAATTTTCGTGGTTTACGTGGGGTACTTATTTTCGTTGTTTACGTGGGGTACTAATTTTCGTGGTATACGTGGGGTACTAATTTTCGTGGTTTACGTGGGGTACTTATTTTCGTTGTTTACGTGGGGTACTCATTTTCGTGGTATACGTGGGGTACTAATTTTCGTGGTTTACGTGGGGTACTAATTTTCGTGGTTTACTTGGAATACTAATTTTCGTTGTTTACGTGGGGTACTAATTTTCGTGGTTTACTTGGAATACTAATTTTCGTTGTTTACGTGGGGTACTAATTTTCGTGGTTTACTTGGAATACCTATTTTCGTTGTTTACGTGGGGTACTTATTTTCGTGGTTTACGTGGGGTACTAATTTTCGTTGTTTACGTGGGGTACTAATTTTCGTGGTTTACTAGAGGTACTAATTTTCGTGGTTTTCGTGGGCAGATCAATTCGCGAATTTAATACCACAACGAAATTTAGAATTTGAAAATTGAAATCAACGAATTTAAGAACCCACGAAATACGGGTTAATAGAGAACCGCGAAATATAATGTCCACGAATATAAAATCAACCACTGTACATAAGAACCTAAATTATGTATAATTAAAAAAAAAACTCTATAATACGAAATTATCATTTTTCGCTTAAAATGTGAAATGTTTATTATTAATTATTCAATATAACTGCCGTTCATATTAGTGATGAAACAAAATGTCTTCGATAAAAATAACATGTTGGAACGAACATCATTTTCCAATATTTTGTTAAATCCAGTTTTGTTTTTAAAGACGTTTCTTATAATAAAAAGTACATTTTAATAAAACATTTGTCACGAAGACAATGTTATACAAACAAATTATCATATGAAATGATTGTTTATATTCCTCGTGACCGGATCAAAAATTTAAACCGGTCCTCCCCGTTCCTAGTCCGATACACTATACTCTATATACGAACCAGGCCCACCCCCATTATGCTTTGCTTTTGCTCAAGCCTTTTAACGAAATTTAATGTTTTCTGGGTCTCTCTATTCGAATCGTGTATTCTCGATTAAGTGGCATGACTGTGCATATGTTCATGGTTTCCCCATCAAATAGCTCTTAGAGCGTTATTATTTCAAATCAACTTTATAAGTGTAAAGATATTCCAGTTCTAAGGAACGTCATATATACATAAACTCAATTATTTGAAGATAACTTTAACTATTTGATGACCTCAAATTATTAGAAAACTCTTCAAATCAGAAGATAATTTGTGCTAACAAAAATTCAGTTCTGATTCTCATCAACTTAGTTAAAGACATCTCTAAATTCAACAGAAGTCAGTTGAAGTGCTCTCTAATTCATGATTCTTTAAATCAATAACGGATACGTCAAAACTGATGATATTTTCAAATCAGGTGAACATTGTCATAATTATTTAAATTAGAGATCTCTTCAAAACAACCAAAGAGAGCTCTTATGTAAATGTATTCTTTATAAAAATTGAATTAATGTTCTCTCTAAATCAAAAGGAGAGATCTTCAACTGGTTTGAAGAGGACTTCAGTTATATGAAGAGAAGTGCAAATAATTGAAGTGCAAATAGCTAAAGACATCTGCGATTATATGAGTTAATGTTAATTTGGCATTTCGCTATATACGATTTGGAGAGCTCTTCAATTCAGTTATCAATGCTATCAAATGATTTAGAGATATCTCTAATGCAGTAATGGTCTGAAGAACCTGTCACATGAATTTCTTTGGAGCAAATATTTGAGATTATGCAGCTTTGGCGTTCCATATGGGTCTGCATGGTCGAAAACATCACGTTGTTTACATTGAGTGAGTCAACATTAAGTACACTGATTTCAAGCCCCATTAAACACACTTAATGATCACTCGATACATTAATTAACTTGCTTTATGAATAGTTTATTAATCTCGTAGCATTTAAATGATAATATTGCAAGTTATAACATTATACTATATATCGATGCAAACACCAAGTGTTGATAAACGTTCGGCACGAAAGAAATAATAGGGATTGTCAGATTGCAGAAACTTTAACTAAAAAAATATTTTACTTACTGTGAACCCCAGAAGCCCCATTGGCAAAGAAAATTTTAATATTCCTTTTCTTGAACCCATTTTCTCGTAACATCCAATAGAAAAGCTCGACATTTCTCAAATGTCTGGTTCCCGTAGTTTGCCGGTTCCACCCACCGGAAATGATGACAGACTGGTCACATATTTCAAACATCCGGCAGCTAGTGTGTACAGTCTCATGTGTAGTGGAACACCGCTGTGTATTGTCACGAATTGGGTTACATATTAGTTCTGACGTGTCTTCCACACTGCGCAGTGTTGGACAAAGTCCGTAACCCGCGAATTTAGATCGACATTCTAAATGATTTTCTCGTTTTGTTGCAGATGATTCTTTCGAGGAGTCAGTGTAGTCTAGCTGGACAACAGGTAAGAAATTTATTTCACACCTTCTAGCATAGTTCCTTCTCCTAAATCGTCTTTCAAGTGCGTTTTTACACCTCTTTCGTAAAGCTAACGTCATGCATTGCATATGACCTGAAATGCAATAAGAACACTAGCTCAGTTCAATCATAGTTTCTTCTCCGCTTATCTTTCTTGGAATTTTCGGCATGGGAAACTTATCTACATATACTAGTATTTGAAATGGATAAGGTCATAATGACAATCTCTATAATGACAAGTAAGTGATCGTGTGATCACGGGTGTTTGAAATACAAGGTAGAACAAAACCCCAACCATAAAATACATGACGATCGTAATTTCTTAATCTGCCACCTTAGGGTTAGGGAAAGGACAAGAGGTTACCTAACTCTAACCCTTGAAGGAATCGTATCGTCGTACCGGTAATAGGAACTAAAGATTAAAAAATGATCTAATTATTGCCCACAAACGACCCATTTTGAGCTTATAAATCAATGAAGCCAAACAAAATACAATTGGATGCTACTTGTGTATACAAGGTTGTTTCTCAACACAAACTAAAATAATAAAGCAAAAACCTGAAATTGGATTAAAATTATATAATTGTATAGTAAACATTAATAGCATTAAAATGATTATTCAAGTGAGAGTTACAAACATCGTGAAACGTGTTACTTATTATATTGAGATATTTACTGAACAGAAAGTGACTATGTTTCGAAACAGAGGTAGATTGTTACAAATGAAATTGAAAAAAAGATATTTTTTACGATGTTCATCTTACAAATGAAAATATAAAATTGTAAATTTCAGTGCCAAACAAATACTAAAAGGTATAAATTATAACCTACTATTTATGAGATATAACTATTATTAATCATTTAAAATAGCTGAAAGTCGATGTTTTTGATACTGTCTGTTTTGTCACGATTTCTCCCTTCTTGAGTTATATATGGACTGATCTTTCGGATGAATGATGCACAAATCCTTCTTTCTCCTTTTTGTCGAAAGATATCGCCATAAAACCAAGTGAAACTTGGACAGATTTCGCAAACAAATTGAAGCAAGAAAGGAATATATTTTGTATATTATTTCGACAATAAGGCATTAATAACAAAACAATTGGTATCAAATTGGTGGATTGTTTTTGACAAAATACTCCTGGTACATATATGATTTATTAACTAATTCATCGCTGAAAAATTACCAAGTAAAGTAAGAGCCTATGACACTGAGTCGACACGCGGATCACTTCGCCGGATACTGTGTAGACAACTCGACATGGTCAATTTGGTTAGAAAAAGCTACCGTCAAGACACGATTTCGTTTCGTGATTAAATTTGTTAACAAATTCTAATAGCGGTGTTAAGGTTAGAATTACAAATGAACTAAAATGTACGGAAAAAACATAACACCAGCTAAAACATTATCATCAATATTTTATAACTTATAATGTTACTTAGTTTAAAGTCTTTTGTATGTTCACTCATTTGACGCCGACTTATATCCATTACCAAATTCAGTCGTTTCTGAACAGTTTTCAACATTATTGTTATTATTATTTGCCCCCAGTCTGCTGGTCTACATAAAGAGATCTTTTTGTATGTGGCAACTCTTAACCATTTTTAATTTCAACCGATTTCAGTATCTGTTTTCCCTACAGTATGATTAATCTCATTATTAAGTAACATTAAATGGGGCACGCCACGGGAAAAGGTACCGTCGGTCATTTTTTGTGACATTTTAGTTGTTACTATATTTAGAATGAACTTACAACTATCTTTTATTTTTTCATAACTAAAAAGTAATTTTGTTACACATTTTGACAATAGAATGGTATTTTTACCGCGAATTGCATAATAATTAATGTCGTCTGCTCAACTTTATGACGTCATTTCAAGGATTGACGTCAATTGCCCGAAGGTACCTTTTCCCGTGACGCGCCTAAATTTTTACTGGAGACTTTGGCCTAATGATTTTATATTATTATTATTTATTTTCTTATTTTTGTTGAATATGTTAAAGATTTCATTTCAGTATTTTATCTGATGTCTGAAAAGTTATATAAACTTGCAATGTTTTCATTTAACACAACATAGCACATTCAATACTCAGTAACTATATATCATTCTCTTGTAATCTTTGGTACCTGCTTACTGTGATCATGACTTGTTGGTGTTTGTTTATTTTTGTGCTAATAACTTTGTGTTTTAATTACTAAATTCCATAACATACTATAAAATATCTATGTCAGACTCACACAGAAGTGGATAGGATAGAAGTGGATATTCTTTATTAAAAACAAATAACCACTCGGCAACAAAACTCGCTTTATATTAACTGGAAGAGATGTGCCAGGTACCAGTCGCATCAAGCCAAGTCAAGAAGCAAAGGAATATACACAGAACTTCATGAGACAGAAGAGAAAAGCTCGGCTTTGTGACAAATGTGGTGAAACCATAACATGTTTATGTCAATAAACAGATCCTTACAGAAAAAGTTACACATGTGAAAGCTTCAGAAACTGTAAGAAGGCTGTGCTCCCAACCCATCCACACCATAGCTTCTTCACCAAAAGCAATTGAACTCTTTCACAAGAACATCGAGAGAGACATACAGAGAAAACCATATGAATGGAAAATACCCTTTGACAATCATAGTGATCTAGAGTTTCTACACTGCAACACATAAATAAATTTAAATTCAAGTTGTCAGATAAATTATTTCAGAACAGACTCACAAGAACACAAGAAAATGAGGACAGCGTGCTATTGAATGTTGAATCCCACTGCGAAACTCAACAGATCAAGGAAAATAACTTTACACACATGCAACTCAGCTAGATTTTGAGAATTTTTTTTTTAATTTTCCCACGAGCATTTATATATTTCACGCCATCAATATGAAGAAAATAAAAAGGACAAATGAACTGCAGCAACAGTATCAACAGACGCCACGTGAAAAAAACGTGTGGCAGCACAAACCCTACATTCAGGATCAAGATGCAATACCAAGAATCATCAGTTTAGAATATGCCACAAGAAAGACCATCTTTGGATTTTCAGTTCAATATTACCATATGAAGTATATTAAGTTTGCGCTCATTAATGTACCCGTAGTTTAGGAATTGGAAAAAAAGTCTTCAGAAGACAAAAGTAGTGAAGACCACCACTAAGATTTATGTAGTAGAATTTAAAAAAAAATTCCTTGATTTATGAAACTTTAGTAAAAGGCAATTTTTAGCATTGTAAAATGTTTATGCTGAATAAACCGTATTGTATTGTATATCCTGTGATATAGTCAATTACAACTGCTTATAGCATTTATAATTTAAATTATGTAACCATTTTACTGACACTTCTATATTATCATTTCCCATTATCGTTACTTATTTCCATATTTTTATGAATGTGTCAATGATTTCTTTTCTGCTAATTATTAATTAATAGTTCATAACATTTGTTTTTGTGGGTGTCTACTCTGTAGCCCTTTTTCACCTTGTCTACGCAGTATCTAGCAAAATCATCCGTCGACTCAGTGGTCTTTCTTGGAATGTTTTGGCAATGCAGCAAAATATGAATCAGGAACGTACTGGGGTCGTTTTTTTTTTGCAAAGTTTATTAATAGTTTTCGTATCATTTGGCTTTCAAAGTTTCCTTTTCATCTAATACAGTACGTGCTATCAAAGTGTGATTCAAAACTTGCAAGGAATGTGGAAGCACTGCGTGACAAAATCGATTTAAAAACACTGATAACAGATTTATAATTCACACATAAAGAATTTGAAACAGTTACAATATAGATAACTAACTAAACTTTAGAAGTCCTTCAGAGATCGCGTGTAGGGGAGGGATTTTTCAAAGAGCATGAACTATCCGAACGCACAAACTTTCAGCTTATATCAATCAAGAGGTATGTTGAAAATTATATAAAAACCATGGATCAGTCGACCGGAGAGATAACTATTAAGATTTTGTTTAAACCTACAGCAGCGCGCAAAATTAAGAAATTCAATCGTTATTGATAAGGAATGTATTTAAAGCGACAATGGATGCAGAAATTATGAATTATTAGGTTTCACGAACCAAGAGCAATTAAAGTAATTAACATTTTAATCTGCCCCAGATTTTACCAGCTATTTTTTTTTGTATTCAGATAAAGTGAACTTGGGGTTAACATGGTATAAAAACGTTTTGATATAAATCGAATTTACATTTAAACCGGGAATACTATGTATATATCCTATAGCTCAGGCTTTCACTTAACTCATTCCCTTACCAGCAAACAAATTGTTTTATTCACTTTATCAGACTGCTCATAAACGTTGGCTGAGTTGTGTGCATTTCCGTTAGTGTCCATGCACGGATTTAGGAACCCAAGCCTGCAATATTTTCATATTTGTTTTTTATTTCGTTGTTCCCCTTTAATCGGTTTCAGTTGCAAGGAGCGCATAATTAAAATAACTAAACTAACCGACTAAATTACTAGTAGCTCACAGTTAAATCCTTTCGTGTAATGAATTATATTTCAAGCATACCGTTTCCTTCTAAATTGTCCATCTCTTTTCTGAATTTTTTTGCTTTAACTGAAGCATTTTCCGTTACTGCTTTTTCCATTGCTGCGACATGTTGTTTTTTTTTTAATTTATAGATTAGCTTCTCCCGTGCATGCATGTTTACAAACGATATCATTATGGAAAATGCTATAACGACTGCAAGTTAAGGTGTCAAGTTAGTAATAAATTTGTGGCGTACCAAGGAAATTGACAAAATTACGATTCTGATTTTTTCGGAGATTAATTAGAGTTTTAAGAACATTAAACGATTTTCAAGCAGGATATGTTTGTTTTTGACATTTGTTTTCGTTTGTCTCATTTTTGACTACAGTACATTTAATTCCTCTTTTTTACACTTTTGCCTTCCACAAAATACAAAGTACTGATTCAGATCATGCAAATACTAAATGCTCTTACAAAGGTCAAATTAAAATGATAATATATGTTTCTATGTGTAACCATGTATAATTTGATATTTATTCAACAAGTATAACTGTATAGCATTTGGTGACATTTGTTTCAAACCTATCGAATAGTCACACGTTGTTTCTATTGGTTACTCGGGAACAATCACCCTCTGATTCATACTTGGAAAAGAGGAAAAGGGAACTTTGAAAGCCACCAAACACGACAAATATAAAAATATTGATTGAGCCTGTTCATGGGCAGTAATATAAATGCATATTTCTGCACACACCGCCTAAAAGGGCCAAAGCCAAAAACCAGAACTAAAGTTGTTAAAAGCAAATAAATGTGAAATTACTGAGTGTTCGAACCTGCGACCACCCCTTAACTAGTAAATTTTGCTCATTTGCTTGGAAGGCATCGAAATTGTAGGCCTACTGTTTTCTGGTGTATATACTAAGTTGCGCTCAACCCGAACCTATCGAAATTCAATGAAACTTATTTATTTTAAAAAAAGACATTCAAAATTAATAGAGTAAAATCCGTCTCGGAACAACAACCAGACTAAGAACAGAAGCATCTGTCTTGAATGTATCCGTAAGGTTATTCTCGTCTTTTTTTGAGTCCTTCTTTTCCCTTGTTGTTACTTAATTTTTTTGTATACTTTATATTAAAAGAAACTGGCCCCATTTACTTAAATATTATGTTTATAAAACAATACTTTTGTTCATGGATTGTTCAGTGCCATGAAAGAAATAATACATACTTTTTATCATGTATGAATGAACATTAAAGCATAGTTATTACTAAAATATGTACATTTGTTTAAACTACATTTGTATGTTTTTATATTCTTCTTGATTGCATAATTGTCTGAAGTCTTTATAACTTTGGTTTATAGTCTTTGTAAATGAAAATTTAAAGAATAAATGGGGTTACGCTGAGAAAGGTACCTGAAAAAATATATCCGTTAGGCTATCATAGGAATCTGTTATTAGTCGTAAACCACCACAAATGGGAACATGTACCGTCAACATTTAAGGCTGTCATTAAGGGGCATGTATTTTGATTAAAAATATTTGAAAAGGTAGTATGCGAAAAAAAACCCTATACGTCTGCGTTCTAAAGGACAACTTTTATCTAGAAAGCAAAATCAAAGCCAAAATGGAAAGAGAATAATAAAATTAAAGAATAAATCAGACGAAATGAATTGCTGTGGTATTAATTGTATACCTCCAAAAGCTACATCCTGCCTTTAAACGAAACACTCTCCACTGAAATCTACGAAATCTAATGTAATAAAAATGAGATACTTTGACAACCGTTGCTAATTCAGATGTATATCTAGAGAGACAATATATTTCTACTGTCACATTCACTTTGAAGCCTCGTCGTTTATTATGCTATGAAAAGACACCGTGCGATGATCAAACGGTGATAGAATTCGCTCCTTATCTCATACATCGTAGGTGGTTATTAGCAACGAAACTGCTACCGTTGTGATCAATGCTATACAGTCGATGATTAAAGTAAATAAAAGGATGTGCTGATGATGGATATTTTGTATCACCAATTAATGAGGGATCTATGCATATTATGAAACATCGTTTCCTGACTTTCCTCGTTAAAACAGTCAAAACAGCAATCAATTCGTGCTTTTTAGCGGCCGCAAAATATCGCCCCTTACTTCGCATCAGTATTGTTTTCATTATCATCTCCTATTTGCTATTACTCAAAGACAGAATCTCGCTGAACAG
Source organism: Corbicula japonica (assembly GCA_038501625.1). Taxonomy (NCBI): domain Eukaryota; kingdom Metazoa; phylum Mollusca; class Bivalvia; order Venerida; family Cyrenidae; genus Corbicula; species Corbicula japonica. The sequence goes on along the minus strand of JAZAYU010000277.1, from coordinate 555,456 downwards.
GATGCTAGGGAGGTAGATATAGAACTAGTATGTAATAATCGAATCAATTAATCCAACTTTTTATTTTAATTAGTTTTTGTTCAGTGTCAGTAAAGCGGCGTTAAAGTAACAATCAAATTATAAGAAAAAAGCGACGTTCACCAATCACAACCTTCGTACCCAGAATAAGCATAACGCTTTTCGGGCGTCACACACTTGACAACTTCAACCCAAAGGCTTTCTGTACTCTGATGAACGTGTTTATTCTATCCCACTCTTAATTTAAATTAAGCACCTTGGAAGGATCACATATTTGGTAATGTGGGGGTTAAACCAGGTTCCATGGTGAACCAAAAGTCATACCCTGCCATACCAGGTTCTTTTTTGGACAAACATATACAAATAGCGTTTATGAATTCAGGTATTCAGATTGCAAACTGTGTGTGCTATGTTGCTTTAAAGATGCACAATACAGAAAATGGTCATAAACATTTTTCTAAGACTCAGCTTCACAGAGGATAATTAACACTTTGATCATGTTTTAATGTAAAAGAACCGTATTCGGTTTGAGGAGATATCTATCACACATTAAACAAGCTACGTTTCCAGAAATGTTTTCTTTCAAGAAATAATCTGCTACTACCAGGGTTAGATGCAGGCTTTCCGGAAAAGGGGTTTCGTTTGCGATAGTTTCGTGGTAATTTCAACCTTTCTGACTAAATTTCTATGACAATTCAATATTTCTTTCCAAAAAAGGGGTCCGAATAATCCAACTGAACACACTCTGTATCCGCACCTGGCTACTACCTTATATTTAATGTGTAACTTATTGTAATAACACCGTCGAGAAATTAGTTGATTATATTATTTCATTTTAACTAGAGAATGGGTGATGAAAGACTAAGTTCTAAAAACTTAATTGCATTATTCTGGAAACGATCAATGCAAAAATAGTTTAATTAAAAAAAACCTTAAGGCCTGCATGTTTTCATTCCCCTATTTTGGTCGCCATTTACATTTATAGGGGAATAGCCGTTTGCTATTGTTGTTAGAGCTTGAGACTTAACCCTTTTGCTATTTGTTTCTCACCATAATGATAATTGTCTGTATCTATCTTTGATGAACATGCAATAAAATATCATTAAACTAAAAAGATCAATGGAAAGTCTCGTACACCTCGTATTCATTACTGTTACTTCAATAATTTATTTTTCGAACGAGCACCGACACTGAACCCGAACTGTAATGTTTCGATATCACTTTTATCTATAAACATTATCGTTAATTTGGTCCATTAAAGGATAACGCTGTAAATTTATCAATCTTTATCAAAAGAGAGTTTAAGACATTAGAAGAGTAAATTATACTATATCTTTGACTTTTGCATATCAATTGAATGTCACTTTTGTCGAACAGTATGCCGCTGTCTTATTTTAAACAATTTTCCAATTAGCTATAGTCAATGTTTCATCCTTAAATTAAAGTCTCCCAATAAACGAAATACTATGACAGGCGCCTTTGTGAATTTAATTTCTTTTGATGTTTGATTGTTTTATTTGTCAAATGTGGTATATATATCGTGTAATCGGCTTATTTCTCTATTCAAACCTTTAATCTGTTTATATCAAAGGACACCGGCTATATCGATTCCTACATAACCGGACACTAAGGGATAGGTAACAGGGTTGTCCCTTGATGTACCAGTTACCAACTGAAAAATCACCCTTCGCATTTACGGTGTTACTTAACTGAAACCTTTATGCAGTGACTGTTTTTTGTTTATTGCTTTTGTATACCTATTATTTACATACCACACAGTAAAGTTACAGTAGTACGTTTAACACTTTGAAAGTGTATCACATTCCGTTTACTTTAAGCTACTACCATTCATACCTAATTGAGAAATTAATTATGTATGAGAAAGGTGGAAAAAGGAAACAGTCATGCTCGAGAATAAACAATCTCTTCATCAAGTGTAAAAGTAAAGATAACATTTCAAAGGCATCATTTGCAGAATTATAAATGTATTTTACTTTAAACTTTCGACTGTAAAGAATATTAAATGGATTTAAATGAAAAATGGTCCAGCAAGGGATGCTCCAATATGTATAGATCGCTAAAGGTAACTAGGTGCTATTAACGCGTTTTGAAATAAAAGATAAACAACTTTACAGCCAATATGATAAAAACGAGTCCTTTTTTAGAATATAAGATGTAACAGGAAAAAAATTCTGTTTGCATTTAACAACTTTCTTCAATAATAGAAAAGCGGCATGTAGCAATGCAAATGGGTCGGGTGGTAGACCTACCCCATCATCTTAATAATGCCGTTGCAGTAAAACTCATAGAAATATACGGTCAAACCTGTCTACAAAGACCAACCACAGGACAACACAAAAGTGGTATTTAAAGACAGGTGGTCTTTGTTCACAGGAAAATTTGTTCTTTAAATCCAATGAGTGGGACAAATAATGTATGGTCTTTGTCCACAGGTGGTCTTTGTTAACAGGTGGTCTTAAGCACAGGTTTGACTGTATCTCAATTTTTATAATATCAGTCATAACATCTAAAAGTTATGTTTGCATTAAGGGTTGTGATTTTGTTAAAAACGTAGATCCATACAAAAATTTCATAGATATATGGGGTAAATTTATTTGATCATCAATCTATTTGCAGAACTCTTTCCATCCCGACTCCCCGCCCCCAACCCCTCCAAAAAAAGAACCCATAGCTAACAAATATATAACTTTTTGTGGGCGAATTTTCATACGGGTCAATTATCAATAAAATTTAAAAACAAATTGAAACGTACCCAAGTTCATTCCTTCTTGTTGGTAACAATCATTCGGAGAAATGTTATTATCCACATAGAACACGAGAACAAGATGCCCGAAATTAGCAATTGGATAAGGATCCACCACAATCACTGCATCATGACTCTCAGATCTAGTCAATGGCTCGTCAGGGAGAAAGGTCTTATATTTATATCCAAACAAGGATGGAGATGCTACATATACATTCATCCGATGTCTCGGAATAGTCACTAAGTCTTTGCACTCTCGTTTAGTTGTGAAAAAGGCGTCCATGTGGTCCCCACAATCTAAGCTGTTAATATAACGAAATGCGGCATCAGCCCATCGCTCCTCTTGACTGTTGTACTGAAAGAATGTATCCTGACGTTCTGAACTGTTTTCAATATATTGCATCGCTGCCCCATCCACTCGAAGAAACACTGAAAGTTCTGACAATATTAGGGAAATTCCCCAAACTAACGTCCGTGCCATGTTTAACAATGTATCTTCCTATTTTTTCTTATAGAATTTGAGATATCATGCACCTTATCTGTTAGTAACAGCCCTTTTTCTTATATAATTAGTGATCAAAATTTGCATTGTAAAATATATATTGCAACATTCATTTACTTCCACATTTTCAATTATTTAATGTATCTCATAGTTGTACTTTTGTTTTCGTCGTTCTGGTGAAGTTCAATATTCCTTTTTCTTTCTGACACTGATTTTGCATTAAATTAAGTGGTTTTTATTTTTTAAAGTCTAGCGACACTCAAAGAATGTAAATATTGAGTTACAGGTTTTTGTCCGTCTCTCCGACAGTTACAGTAATCATGTCCTTATCACTAATGCGATAAATTAACTTCAAAGAAACAATTCAATTAATTTGTAAAATAATATGAAAATTGTGTACCTCAAGAAAAAGTAGATAATATTTTAAGTATGAAATTTCAAAATCTCTCAATACACTTTCCCGCCCCTTTAAGTGTATTTTCTTTTCAAAATGTTTTCAAAATCACATGCTTCCCATCCAAGAATTTAATCCGTAAATGCTTGTGCAGTATCGGTCTATCTTTATATATATCTTCCACTGTCAATGTTCATGCCTCATTCGGGTTCTCAACATTGAAATACCTCTCAGTCATTATTAATTCACTGAAGTCGAAATCAAAGAGAACGCCGACACATAAAATGAAAAATAATATCACGGATTTTAATTACAGTGTTAATACAATTATTATCAGCGAATAGCTTTCGCATAACCAATCGGGTCATTTGAACTGTTTACTAAAATTGATTCTATTGGATGATGAGAGACTTGTAGCAAATTGTAAACATTGGCGGTGTTCGCTTTGATGTTTGATCTCAATCAAAGGTAAATTGGCCATGTAGTATGAATGTCCGGACTTTAAATCGACCTATGTCTTAATTTTAAAATATTACAGAAAATTAAATCCTAGACAAATATATTTGCTATACCCAAATACCAACATAAACCACTTGACTACAAATGAACTACGAGATGACACAACGAAATAGCGAACATCATAATAATTATGAGATATTTACATGTATAGCTTTTATTTCCAAAATGAATTTTCTCTCTTACAGCTCGTCCATTTCTGTCACATGAAGTGTTATGTTAATAATTTTCGCTCAGATGCATACATAAGTTACTAAAATAGAGAAATATCAGTTATAATCTGTGTTTATAAGATAAAATTAACGAGGCTATGGTATACGCTGATTGAGCGATTAGAGCGTTGTATAGTCGTAAATTGTTCGTCCTACTAAAAGTGGTATGCCGAACGCTCCATTCATAAAAAGCGATAAACCCAACTGCAATCGTATAATAAGGCAATAATCCACGCTTATTTATCGCATTATACGATTAACATGTTACAATGAATTGTATTTTGATTTCGTTTTATTCCCTTTCATATCGCCGCCTTCAAACGGGGAGCACTTTTGAATACACTGATATAGCAGTTTTCTTGTATTTTACAGGTGTGTCACAAATAACTCTGTTCAATGCAACATTCAAACTGTATATTGCAAAGCGACAGAGGAAGGGTGCTCTTTACACTGCCATTAAATGTTCAAAGCTTTCTTAATAAAATACTGAACACTTATTAAAGAAGATATGTTTGTGTAACTGTCCTGCAGAAGCTTTGTGTTATAAATTACACCATCTGTGTCTATTTCTTAAATTAATAAAATTGAGGCACGCCACGGGAAAGGTACCTTCGGGCAGTTGACGTCAATTCTTGAAACGACGTCATAAAGTTGAGCAGATGACATTAATTATTATGCAATTCGCGGTAAAAATACCATTTTATTGTCAAAATGTGTAACAAAATCGCTGTTTTGTTATGAGAAAATAATAGAAATTTGAAAGTTCTTTCTAAATATAGTAACAACAAAAATGATACAAAAAAAATGACCGAAGGTACCTTTTCCCGTGGCGTGCCTCAAATTTTTTTAAATAGATATCCATATCAGGAAAAGCTACATACAGAAAACATAGTTTCTCATACAGCCAATTCAAAGAAATACGACTTACTTAAACAAGAATAAACATCACAACCTTAAACAAAACCTGCGGAATGACCGCATTGAAATGACCAGTAGCTATTGGCTTAAGAAAATTGCTACTGGCGGTGGAGGCGGCTTGAAACTAGTTTCACGGTGCAGCAGCTTCGCGCATCCTCAATGAGGATTTCAAGAATCACTTTTGTATTGCCTTGATGAGTTTATACCAACTTAACCACATGCTCTACAGTTCTAGCTTTTAAACACAATAAGCTCGTCGTTTAAAAATGTTTTGTCAAGCTTAGCAGATTGTAACCATATAGCGGTATCTTATTTCTTATTAATACGATTCTTAGCTGTTTTGTCCTTTAACACTACTTGTATTTAGATATAAAAGTACTTAGAATTGTTTTACTATAAAATATGATATTCTGATTGGCATTCTTGTGAGGTTGAAACCCGCCCTGGAAGATTTTTAACCCATAGCCAACCCTAATAGCATTTATGTGATTGACATTGAATACTGATATGGTATTAATATTAATCTGAAAACACAGCATTGAAGCTGTCATGATCGCCGCCTCATGTACACCGTCGTTTTGCATGGTTTGAAATTGTACTGGTTACTGGTTGATATTGAGTTGCGCTCAACTCGGGGCAAGACGGCGTGGACAGTAACATGCAATTCCATTACTGCTCATGAACAGGCTCACTCAAACTGAGCCTGAAATAATTTCATATTGTCGTGTTTGGTGGCTTTCAAAGTTGCATTTTCATCCATTTCAAACGCATTAATAATGAATTTTTTGTTTCTTAACAATGATATGTGGTTATTCCGTTTCAGTTATAAAGAACATTCGAAAACTCTTAGAATATAGTTTTGGTATTTAATTTTTCTTAAATTTGCTAGAATGGAATCTACGTTTTTTAATCTATTTATTCTAAATTTAATGCCGATTTTGCTTTGTTCATGTGCATTGATCATATCTATTATTAAAGTTCTGGTGTGTGTTTGTTGGTAGTTTTACTCCACATATTTTCATTAGGGGTATAGCGTTTATATATTTAAATTGTCATCTTTCATAGGTAACATCAATTATCCAGAATGTGGTTTTCCAAACCATGGCTGGATTTCTTTAAGAAAGGGCATACGAGCATTCTTTGGAATATAAGTCTTTATGCTATCGTCTATAATACGAATTACGAATTCCGCTACAAGCCTTTTCATCGACTTCCAAAATATCTTCGTTTGTTAGAATAAATGCTATTATAAATTGTTTCCTTAAAGTAAGATGAACGCGATTATGACCGTTTTATTAGTTATTTAAAATGGTTGTTCATATTACATTAAATTTTGTATGTTTCCATTAAAGTTTTACAATTACCAATTCGTTTACATTAATATTTTCAATATCACAGATAGTTTAACAGTAACACAATACTTGAATCATATATATTATTATGTCGAAAATAAACTCATTAAAATACAGAATACATTATTTTTAAATCAGAGCGTTATTGACAGAGCGTTATTGAGCAAGTAATGACCATCGAAAGACCATGGGAGGCCTCCATTTAACTTTAAATATTTTTTAAACACTCTAATCATAGAGCTAATTTGAACAGAAGTGCATATAAATGTGTTATTTAAAAAGTAATTATAGCAATCGTTTGGATAGAATTTTTATAAACAAATTATTATTTTTGGTTCTCTAATATGCGCTTTAAGTAAAATATGATATTACTTGAAATATCAGTTTAAAATCAAATGACAGATATTTGCCTACTTTTCGATATAAAAATTATAACTTTAATGTTTTCCAAGTTTTATCGCCGTTACCCAGATTTAGTTCACATATGTAACTGCAGTATAAAATCAGTACTGCATCAAGGTGTTTTTCAACCAGTGTTTTATGGAGATTTGATTTTTACAAACTAAAGGCAATACAAATCTTTACTTTATTCGTGAAGACGATCTGTAAATTCAAAAAACAAAATACTATCAACTTGTTTGCATGTTTGGTGAATAATCCATATACGTCTAGATTGCGCGATGGAGGCAGGGGTTTAAGAGTTTATGAAGTTTTCTAGGTAACTGTTGAAAAAGAACTTCTAAATGATATAGCCACTACCTGGGAGCGAACCTGCACCGTCACGGCGACAGCTCCTAGCCCTGCAAGTTCGACGACGCAACCAATTTAGCTAACCGGGACAACCCCCTCAAAAAAGTTGGTCGGATAGCCCTGATAAACGTTATCATCACTACATGACATCGGTAATGGGTTAACAGTACTGACTATATATACGGGGAGACTTTTTACGGCCGCCACACTGCAAAAAAGAGCCACTGTGAATTTCAAATGATATAGCCTCTACCTGTTTTAAGTTCGACCAGTTTCTTCCATTCCTCCCATCATGTTACTGCTGATTTAACACCAGGTGCTGTGGTCTCAGTAAGGTCACCGAGTACCTACCTTTTTCGATTTTCAATGCCATTAGCTCCTAACGTTTTACATTTCTGTGTGAGCTTTTCCTGCAAATTGTCGAGTTAATGGGAGGGTGGGGGATATTTCAAAAAGACAACTTCTGCTTGTTTGTTTACATGAGATCCTTTATGGCCATGTGAGGTTTCTGCATCCTAGAACATGGTTTAAACTCACAGTGGTAAAATGTTTTTCAACTGACCGTTCCACTGCGGTAAACTCTCATTTCCGTTAATTGTTTGTGGTGTCCTTTATACACTCGTGCTCTTGTTTCGTCTCTGCTTTTTTGGCTGTGTGGGGTGGCTGTGGTTTCTGTATGTGACCATTCCATTCATGATATGCATATTTCACTTTAAGAACCGTTATAGCTTACTTGTTGGATTCTTACCAGCAAGGCGGAATTTAACGCCTGTGTGCCACTGTACATGTACTCGATTTAATTGCCAGTATCAGAAATCCCGTACAATTTGACGAATTTTAAGTCATTTCCTTAGTTCCTCTTATTGGTGTAAATATTGAATTGAGCTCAACCCGGGGCTAGGCCACGTGGGCAGTAATATGCATTACAATTACTGCCCATGAGTCAAACTGAGCCTGCAATATTTTTTTTTCATGTTCGATGGCTTTTAAAGTTCCTTTTTCATGCATTTGTATATATTGATGTAGATTTTAACATATTCAGTGTACTGCTACTACAATGTTACCTCTCTCTTTTTAGTTCCGTAACTGTTGACTAGATTTTGACTTAACGATTTATGTGTTTTGCTACATGAGATTATTACAATTATTCGTTGAACAATTCTGTAACAGTGTGGTAAAGGTCCAGGACGGACCAGCTGAATACAATTCAATGATTATGATATTTATTGAAGAAGTGTTCAGTTGCATTTCAACGATAGTTTAATAGCCTTTGTCGTGGGCGTTTTACCTTTGTATTTACATGTACAGATATTATGAAACACCCTGTATATGGAAGCTTGGTATTTCGTCAAATGGAATCTTTCTGTGATTCCTATTCCCTTTTGTGGCTGTTTTCCTGGGATGCTTGTTATGCGTGAATATTCGGCTGCTGCGATTTCTGGATTGCATGATCTATTTATTTTGCTTCTTTTTGTCGTGCATGTGTTATATGCATTAATATTTTTATGGTTTAATCAATGTCTCCATGCATTGGTCATTTTATGACATTCTTTTATGTTGACGGCAGTGATGTTATGTTAAAATTTATTGCGCTGTTGTTATCAGTGCTGTGCCATGTACATTGTATTTGGACCTTTCACCCATCTTGAAAGATATTTTACAGAATATCTAACCCTCATAGCAAATTGTTTTGCCACTGGCCGTTCCAAGGCAATAACCCCTCCGGTTCTCTTTCTCGTTAATTGTTTGTAGTGTATATTTTGAAATTGACCATTTTATTACCCATGTCCGTTTTTCCTCTCTACTTGTTTGTTGTGTCAGGAGGATGTGTCTTTTCGATGTGGCTATTCCTGATATGCATATTTCTCTTTTTAAAGAAAAGACTGCTTTGGTTTTCACAGATATTCAAACTGTATGTCCTCACTTTTTATTTTCCACATACGGCAGCACTTTTGATTTAAAGAAACGAATGGCATTTATCCATATACTTACAAGTGACTTGTCATCAAACGAGGAATCTGTGTATTATAACCTTTCATGTGATAATGCTTAAAACGTGTGAGGAATTAAAATTCCAACTTAAGGTGAAAAGTTAATGTAAAATTCAAACGTAAGTCTCGAAAACAAATTGTGTATATTATTTAAGTTGATGGCGGATCTAAAGGATGCGTTGATAAAATAGCGTTTATCTGGACAGTATCCTATCCACGTTGCAATGCACATAGTTGCTGACAAACAGTTAGGCTTTTGATCTACGTGTTTTTACATCTAAGATTAATAGGGGATCAAAAGTCTTTCCTTTATAATGACACCTGAAAAATGTTGTCAACGCTCACAAGGTGGTTTGATCAATGAAAATATCATTGAAGATGTCCTGTTAAGGGCTTTTGAAGTTGAAGTTTGCACCAACCAAGAAAGAAGCGACATTAAATATTCAACTGGTTTTGTCGCCCTTTTGAACTTTATGGTAAAGCTAAAGACAAAACGATCCTGTATCTGTTTTGTCTAAAACTGTTATTTTGCTTTTTCATTATTTTATTTTAATAGGAAATGGCAGAAAAAGGATAAAAGCGCGAGTTAGTAAAATAACTCTGAATGGAGACACCTAAGTTAAATTCGAACTTAATGATTCAACTTCAAAGCGATACAAAAGGAATTGTACCCCTTTGTACATTCTTTGAAGCCTTTAATAAATTAATATTACTTGTTTTTAAAGGGTTTTGAAATGTCATTAAATGACCAACATGGCGGACATACAGTTCATGCGGCTCCGAACGAAGCACGAGACGCCAAAGAAACAAGGGAGCATGCGCGTTGAAATGACAGGGTAAACACATCGTCTGTCCCGCCCATATACTTAGTCTCTAATTATAACCGCAAATTATGACACAAATTATGATTTTTCTAAACAGTATCAAAGGTCGAGACACTGTAATCAGCTCTGTCATCAAAGTCATTTAGTAAATTATTAACTTACCAATATTTATTATTACTTAAATAAAACACTTTTTCGTACTAAAGAAAACTAATGGTCTTTAGATTAAAGATCTGATAACCTTGTCCTAAGTCTAATTTATTTCGCAAATTACCAGATTTATTTAGCTTTTACTATGATCTAGTTTCATAAATGTGTTATGAAAGTTAAATTCACGGCAATTTTCTTACTTCTACAGCCGATGATTTTCCGCGGCATACGGACGGACGCCCACATTGTTTTTGTAGTCTTTGTGGTATGTTATAAACAATTCTTTTTTATCATTCGTATGCGATTAAGTACTAGTTTACCGAACATTGATCATATGTGTTTTCGCTTTCACGTCACGTTTTGGAAAATCGTGTTTATATGATTTTATCATATTGAACTATCCCCTTAAAAACTAACCGGTTAGTTGAAAGAAGGTATAATATATGCTGATGGACAAAAGTCTCGTCCGGTTAGAAGACTGAAACGTTTTGCATGCCAATTTCAACACATTACTCTACCGACATTACTGGCTCAAATTACAAAATTATTTTTTCGCTAAATGCATAAAAATGTCCTCTTTCCGTCGATACCAAATTTATGCCAGTAGAATACTGGCATTTTAGGATTTCACGCGTTAAAAAGATATCATGGAAAACCATACCGGACAAGACTTTTGTCCATAAGAATATATTATATATTGAAAAAGGTCGCCTTATATAAGGGTTTGGTTTTATTATTGGAAACAGAAACTCAATCAAACCGTTACTAACTCACCAGCGGCCAAAATTTTAAACAATTCCATACAACCGCAATGCGACTGCCTCAATGGAATCTCAACCGAGCTATTATCACAGCAACACCACAACAAGACGCCAAATGAGGAATGTTTTAAAAAAAGTGCATGCCTACAATTGTACCTAAAAGTCTAGCTTTTGTTGATTTACTGCACAGATAATGTAAAAAAAAAACACACTTCACCTAAAATGATTCTGAGCCCAAAGGATTATGTAACTATTTTTTGGTAGCGATTATATTTTCCGTTACCAAAGGTGTTTTTTTTTTATTCAGGTCCTTGTGCCGGGTGACCCCATTTATTTGTCAATCAACATGCAATATAATATGTACAAAATTTACACGACATAAAATTAAATTATATAATTACATAATTCAATTAACATTAATTTATTGCATTAATACATATTAATATTAATACATATTTAAAAATGTCATGCAAAAACGCCTTTTATTTAAATATAACTACAAAGGAATAAAATTATGTAACAATATTGTTCAAATTTCTTTTAGACCATGATTGCAAAATTTTTGTTAAGAAAATGTTTTATCAAATTTAATACTGGCTTCTCGAACGTTTTTAACAACTTTACAAATTGGCTTTTAAACAAGATCGATTCGTTTGAATGTCGTCTCTGATTAACTGTAACTTTAAATCGAGAATTTGAGTAATTTTATGAATGAACAACGTCCAAATCCGTAAAAACGATTTGCCCGGGTATTTGATCTATCCGAAAGGTTGTTAAGTACAGATGGATAGAAATACGAAGATTTAAGTTTTCTCACGAAGGTCTCAAATCGATCAAAATGCACGCCAAATGAAATCAGAAATAAGATCTTTCTTCTAAACTTACAATAAACAAACAAATAATGTTTATTTTTAATTTCTTCTGAAATTCATAAATAACAGTAGGTCGACTGGTACAAATTTACCAAAGATGAAAAAAAATGTTATTTTAATTTGCATAAGTAACGTAATTTTATGATCAAGTAAATTAAGTTGAGTTATTGTACCTTTGTACGCCTATAAAAGCAAGTAAAATCAGACAGACAGTTGGACTAGAAACTATTCTAAATGAACACAAAAGCCGTGGGAAAGTAAAAAACAACAACAACAACTAACTTACTTAAAAGTGGACAGGATTATAACAAAAAAAATGTAACCACCAGGCGCGTAGCTGTCTATGCGTGAGTACGCGGCTGAATCCACATGTTTCACATCAGAACGCCAAGAATCACTCAGATCGCCCACTGTTTTCTAACCTTAGTCACCGGACTTCACTAGCATAATTATGAATCAGCATAAATAGAGGGCTAGCTAAGTCCCTAGCAACATAAATAAAAACATAACGATTTCGATAGTGGAGATGCATCAAATGTTTTAATTAGAATACACAAGTTTAGTATTATACAGTTTAGAAAGTAATGTTTGAATTCTAAAATCAATATATCTAGTGCATTGTTTCTAATGGGGAAGGTTTATAAGAATACATGTAAACTCATAGTGTATATTCGCAGATTTTTTCCAAGCCCTTTTCTGTAACTGTAAGTTCAGCCAATTATTTTTTCAGTACCGACAAACCTAGTCTTCTACCTGGAAACTGTACTGTTCAGATTATTTAAATGGCTCCGACATGGCCGCAGTCTATCTGTTAAGCTTGATATTGTTGGCATGTATCGACGCGACACAGTGCTAAGACAAGCGTGTGTTGAAATTTTTAATCAAACCGAGCCTTTGTTGAGTCGGATGGTTTTTCAAATTCAAACAATATTACATCACATTTATTTTCTTAACATGCATAATACAGCTTAATATATTATAATTTTTATATTTTAAAACATTGAATATTTTCGTCTTGTTACGTGATATATTGCCCCTTTAAAGCTGAAAACAAGATCAAAGTTACATGTATTACGAACTTTATTATATATATTATTAGGTGTAAAAATGATTAACCACAGTATTCTTCTTTGCCAACATAAAACAAGATGACATGACAGGATGAAGTTTCAAAACTTAATATCTACGTAAATAATTTAAAATTTAGAACATACACAAAACATTGTCATTGTTTAAATGTTTACTCAATTCATAAACAGTGGGAGTGTCTAGCTTTTGTTCAATAATTCAAAATTCTTTACTGACCCAGGTACGTATGCATACATTAGTAAAATTAAGGAAAGCACTCAATATGCTAATTGGGTGCAAAACCCACGTTCACAGTCAAGCCCACTATGTATTTGGAATGTTTCTGTTTAACTTGTAAATACAAAGTGTTCGGTAACTGACAATTTATGGATCGAATAGCAGTCTAATAACTATAATTTGATTCCGCAATGACAAAAGATGTGATTTGTTAATTCATCTAAGAATTATTCACCAAAATACGAGGGGATGATTATTCTAAATAATATTAATCATATTATAATATTGTATTTGAAATGAATGCAAAACAGTTGTGACTACCTTTTATTCGTATACAGTTACAACTGTTTTGTACTCAGTCCAAGATTTAACATGCGACGGGAGGCGTTATTTTATTAAAGAAGTTGCGCGAAAAAACTCCTTTCCCCCTGACAGTTTACCTTGTAGGTATCAGACCTATATGTTTATATAATCTTCCCGAAAAACCTATAATAAACACGACATATTTCTAAAGGCTGTGAATCATACCTGGTACCATTTGAAAAGGGGTTAACTTATATACTTTTAAAGCAAAGTATTTGTACTGTCTATAAGAAAAGTATAGCTAATGGATCAATTAACTGAGATCTAACACCTTGAAATCGGTGAACGTTTTTTTGCACTTCTTTGAAAACTTCAAAACTGTTTTACATATGCTGCCCTATTATCAGGGCCTATTTTCATGTACTGCATATCCAAACAGGCCTATCAAAACATGATTAGCAATCAGTGAGTAGTTAAAAGCATGCCATTTACTAAACATATCACGAGCGTTCAGGCCTTACTAGTCATCTCATGCCCCAAAACGCCAAAATTGGGACTATTTATTGACAGCCATTATCTGACTAGCAGTGGGAACATCCGGTTATGTATTTATTCCAGTCGCCTACAATCGTACCTACTCGGCGATCTCCGGAAAGCTATAATTCACCGAATCGAGATCCGAGTTCTTTGCGCAGTAACCACTGCCATCAAAAGAGCAAATGTGACGATGACAAATATCATGTAAAAATGGGTAACACAATGCCAGCGAAAAATGAGGTGGTAGTGACGTGAAATGTTCAATCAGATTTAGCATTGTTTTGTATTTTGTTGAGTTTAGTGGCGTTCATCCAGTTACAAGGTACTCATAAAAAATACTGCAAGTTCATTCATAAATCTTTAGCAGATACGCAATTACATTTAAAGACTTAACCGATATTTTATTGAGTTTTTTTGGCTATGGAAAACATTTCGGTTGTTTAAAGTGTGTGAAGCGCTTTCTTTACACAAACCAAATGTTTTTATATCCCGATGAACGTACTAAAATATCTATTCAATTCTTATATTTATTGTCCTAAATATTATCATTACTTGTCAAAATATTGAGGAAAAATTGTTTTCACGACCATGATGAATGGCTGTTGGAATAGCAACATTGATGACAACGCGATTGACTTGATTTTTTTCGCAGCGAGTCGTGGTAAAAAAGTCGGTGCTGGTCGATGTCACAACAAAAAACAGTGCTGGTCGATATCACAACAAAAAAAACTGCGTGAAGACCATATGCATGGTTTTTACTGTAGCCACCCCTCGGACCAATTGTTTCCAGTGAAAATGGAAACAGTCTCAAGTGTAAGTGTAAATATTGACAAAAGTGCGAACTTTCTTTCTTGCCGTAAAATTTTCGCGCTCGATCCCATCCTAAAAATTTGAAATATCACTTAAATTATTCATGCTTTTGCACCTGCATTGTCTGGATTCGCTTGTCAAAACTGTGGAATTGACTCTAGAAATTAATAGCCATGGTTATTTAAACATGATGTTGGTTTATGTGTTGTTGTTGTTTTCGAAAATGTATTTTTAATTTTCATTAGTCTGACTTCATTTTCATACGGCGAATTCGCTAGTTTTTGTATCTATCTATTAGAAACAGCATACCAAGTTCCGGTTCATCGCTGCCATTTAACTAATAATTAAAATGCATGCTTAAATGATGATTTTTTAGCAAACCATTAAAATTGCTTACTGGTTGCAACGTCATTCCAGCCAAATGTTTGGAATTTTTCTCATATCTTGTGAATGAAGAGCGTAAGGTTTCTGAAAATGTATGGATCGGATTGCAGCCACAAATCAAACGTAACTTGACTCTGCAATGACGATTATATTTCTAAATTACATTTTGTAAGTTCGGAATGATGCAATAGAATATTTTAGGGATGTTTGTTTGAAAAATAAAGATAGCGACACTCATATAAAATACAATTCGTAAATCGAAGGTTAGACGCAAAACTGTCGTCACTACATTGAAGTAAAGAAAGAGTTACAATAGTCTTGCATGCAACCCATGAAATGTTACTGAACAAAATAGACTTTTACTCAGTCGTTATTAGTAAACAAACGACTGTCGCTTGTCTACTGAAGTAACGACATCCGCAGTGAACCAGTCAATGAACAAAAATGCAGTTACTAGAAATATGAAGTGGATTGATAGGTGATCATGGAAAATGAAAGCAACACAACAAACCCTTGCACTTTCTTTCCGTGAAAATAAACTATACTTTTTTATTCTAAAACTTTCTTCTTCCAAAAATTTATAGAAATATTGTATAATAAAAAAGGTTCCAATTTAAGATTTACTATGATCCTTATCTTTTCCTCTTATTTTGATATTTGTCGTTTTTGGTGGCTTTCAAAGTTCTTTTCCAACTTTTTAATAACATTGTATGTCTCGTGCGGCGGTGTAAAAAGTCACCATGTACATTTAAATAGTACTGTTGTCAATTTCCACCTTTGAAGCCCGTTGGGCACAGTACATATAAGAAATTCGACGGGAGGTAACTATTTTCTTTCATATATTTTTCTATGTAAAAGTTACCTCAGCTTTGATGTGTGCACGACTTACTTAGGCGCTTGTCGCAAATATAGATCTAGTTCAGCATTGTGGTGTAAACTTCCATGTTTAATTATAGATAAAAAAAATGGATACGATATTGACGTGGAGCTGTCGTCGTATGCTTTTCATCTACAGAAATTTCAACCAAACCAGAATTAAATAATATTGTATAATATTTATTAAATATTTGCAATTAATAAATGTAAGATAATAGTCTACGAACATACGTCGAATAATTGTCTCATCGACGACATCTTAGGACTGATTTCATTTGTGAACATACGTCGAATAATTGTCTTATCGACGACTTCTTAGAACGGAATCATTTTCTTTTGATGAAAGTTCCTATTGCTTTTGGGCATGTTTCTGGCATGGATTTTTGCAACAGACTGTGTTCGTTCAATTGAGTATGTTTCACCAGATGAAATGATTTGTCTGGTACATATACCTGTTGTATAATTCATTTTTTTTAATGAATTTCATTTTTATTGGCGTTTGCTCCTTCTGTTTTAAATCTTCAAATAGACGTTTAATATTTGTTGGACCTTACACTTACTGAGTAATTACATGTATCAAACATGGCTCTCCTAACGTATGTGTGTCGGATCCGCACGACAATGTCAAAAGGTGAAATATGCATATCAGGAATCGCCACATTCAGAAAAAACAGCCTCCCCACACAGACAAGAAGAAGAGATGGGAAGAGGGCATGGTTAATAAAATGATCAGTTTAAAAAAAAGACACCACAAACAATTAACAAAAATGAGAACCCCAGGGGTTACCAACTTGGAACGGTCAGTGGCAAATCAAATTGCCACTGGGGGTTTAAACCAGGTTCTAGGGTGCACCAACCTCACACTTGCCCCCAACAGGTTCTTATATCACAAACAAGTAAATGTTGTCTTGGTGAAATAACTCCAACCCATCCATCGGCTAAGTTCATCAGATTTAAGGTTTCCACCCACTAGATACCTTATGTCTGTAACTCGGTATTGTTGTTTGTCTTAACTTCATTTTTCTCGTCTTCACATCGTTCGGCAATTTTTATAAACATTTTTCATAGTTATTCAAGAAGCCTTTATGTTCTAGTAAAAGATCCATAAGCTCTTCGTTCGTTTCATCGAATGTTGCGCTGTCC
This sequence comes from Corbicula japonica, assembly GCA_038501625.1. NCBI lineage: Eukaryota > Metazoa > Mollusca > Bivalvia > Venerida > Cyrenidae > Corbicula > Corbicula japonica. Next base: position 538,074 of record JAZAYU010000277.1, on the reverse strand, counting down.
TTTGCCAACTGCCATGCCATTTTCACTAAACAGCTTGTGAAGAATATCATTTCTCTGTGATACTTTTTTGAAATTTGTCTTTTATTGAGCTAAAAATATTTTCTTTTATATGCTTTATACATGTTATAGTAGCTAACAGCATTTCAAAATTCTTCAAAACTAAGTTCAGAATGCCTAAATTAGTATCTTGATTTCTTGTCGGCCCTGTGAAATATCACTGTTAGTGTTAAATTGATAATTGATAATCACTCACAATTGTATCTGATAATTTGTTATTTATATTCGCAGACAAGTTGTTACTGGATCCCACTGTACTGTTAAGAATATTTGGTGAACAAGTATAATTTAATAACAGGGTACCTTGTGGATTGTTTTTCCATTTTATCCATTGGTTAACAGAAGTTGCACAAAGTGATTAGGTAGCCATATTCTATTCAAAGGTAACCTATCTTTATTCACATGATAGACAATAGATCATACCTTTTGAATGAACTCAGTTGGTATGCAGTGTGATCAAGTTGAAACAAAACACTTGCATTTATATTTTTGGTGAACACAATTTTTTATCTTAAAAAAATGTAAATGTTTTTGTTATGGTGTGGGTGAGGGGCAGTATTGCAAACGGCAAAAACAGGCTAAACTTTCGTAAATGAATTTAAGAAGAATTAAAATTGCTAGCTAGATTTTAATTGATGAATGTTTTTTACAGGATGTATTATGACTTGCGTGCAGAGAATGTTTGTGTCCCAAAGGTTATACTTCTAAGGACAAAGTACATAATAAAGTGCCGACGCACAAGCTGTTATATATTTATATTGTTTTAGGTAAGTCTTTTTCACAAACGACAGATTTTATGGTCTTGATCCAATAGTAAATTCAGAATATGGGATAAAGATTGTTTGGGAGTCTACTGTAGGGATTGGAATTTTACTTTATTGTAACCGTACAACTATTTATTACTTTAGTGTAACCTAACTCTTGGTCGAAATGAAACCAGTTTTTATTTGGGTGGTTATTATACCCTTAAGTATTTTATTTTGGCTATTTACATGCTTGATAAATGTTTATAAATCAGGTAACTTTCTTTTTATTGATAAAAAATTGACTGACATTATCGATTTACTTACAACAAAGCATATGTCACACATTTTCGCGACGAGGATGCAAAAGTCCTAGTCTCTACGGTCTATTTAATCAATGGGTTATGAATGTATAGCGTAAACGCTATATATTTTATCGATAATGCTGTCGTCGAGTATCGTTATCAGCTTCCAGTGGGTAAAACACAGATCACAGGGTTCGACATTAACTTTTTCAATAACTATTAACTAGACCAGTGGTCCATTTACTTTGAAAATCTACTAGACCTGACCTATCATGTACTAGACCAACATGTTAACGGTACTACAACACTGAAAATGTACACTGGCTTGTTGTAAGGGCACAGCACTGATATATGTATATAAGTTAAACATGCATATATACCATGAACAAACAAAATAACTAACCAAAATTAAAAACAGTGAGTACCATATAAAATAGCTTCAACTCTGAACTGTCAATCATGATTTATTGTTAACAACACTGAACTTCAAAAAAATGTCAGGCCCTTTGTCCCCCATGCCACCAATGTTCAAGGGCTTGGTGGGCCTTGTATGAATGAATAGGTGGACCTTCAATGGCCAAAATTAAGAAGATCGTTTGTATTTGACATTTTACTGTCGTCTGTCAGAACTAATAACAAAACAAAACCGGAAACAGTCCGATGTCATATTACTTGGGATTCCATGTATTTATCTATGGAATAGGAACTGTCGCCAGTATATTTGATTTTGTTTTTAGTTGGTTTTATCTTACAATCAAAAAGTTTAATCATTGTAAAGTGGATCATTTGAGCACATACATAAATGTAAATACGTGGATAGTATGAATTTTCTTACTCGCGACAGTTCCTATTCCATAATGAATATTATTACAACATCGTAAAATCCGCGAAACAATGCCTCGATTTGACTTAGAATATGCCCGTATGGACACGTCATTGTCTATTTGTTTCATTGTTGCTCTATGAAATAAATAGACTATGACGTATGCATACGGGCATTTTATATGTTTTATTTTAGATAACACAGCCTCGATCTGGATACATTAGCGATTTAGTTGAACACATGTCAAGATTGTCCAAAAATAGTAACGATGAAGTTCCCAGTTACTTTCAGGGAAATTGAATCAGAAATATTGTCAGAGTTTTACTGAAATTTTGCTTTCGTAACTTAATTAAACCGAATGTTTTGGCAGATTTTGACAATTTTGCAACACGACCACTCGGTCCAGCTAACCTAGGACGTGACAAGACCGAACCGTCCATTAACTAGTAAATGTCGTTCGGTCGGGCCTTAATGTCGAACCCTGGATCACGGTCCAAGACGGACCAGGTAGAATGGAATGTTGAACGCAAATTAATACCATCCGGTGTTTTTTAGTTCATACGGACTAATTAGTCGTCCGATTTTAAGTGTTTATATGTCGCTGAAAAGAGGAAAAGTTGATCTTCACGTTGGTGTAATTTTTATTTCAATAAAACTACAATGACCTCCTATTTACACGATTTAAAATCGCAAAACGGGTTGATATTTCGCCGAATATTAAAAAGAGTGTTTTCTTCATTACAATTAAATACGCACACCCTTATTAAATTCATAAAATATTTATTATTATATTTCTAAATTGCTATAACCATAAATGAAAAAATGGAAATAAAAAAGTTTCCGATTATTATTAGTAGTAATTTTGTTGCAGAAATCGGAACTGTGCTTTGTTATTGTTATTGTATACTTTTGGTTATTTAAGCGAATTATAATTTTTCTATTAGCTCCTTTTGTGTCGTTGAAAATAAAGAATATTTAATGAGCTCAATGATTGAAATAGACAAGTTTTTGTCATTTGTTTGCCACTTTCTTTTCCGACTTCATTTGAGCTCGGTATAAATAAAAGAGCGATTTGGGAGGAATCTATTTGTCGTCAGCTTAGTGCAAAAACCAGATAACTGCATTTTTGAAAATTTTTCAGGAAACACAAAAAACGTAATTTCTGTTAAAGAAATAACTTCCATAGATAATTATTCAGATCAAATATGTAAAATAACAATTTGAACAATTATTATAATCCATGATTACATTATTTTAAAGAAAAAAATATTTATTTAGAAAGAAGTATTTTATCTGGTTTTTGCGCTATTATTTGTTTGTGCAAAAACCAGATAACGTCACTTATCTGGATATTACGCTGATAATCTTAGTGCATTAATAAGATATGTTTATCTTAAATTAATTGTTTTTTTAAATTTTTATGATTTTTATCTTTAAAGACTTTAAGATTTAAATTTTTATGTATTTTTTTTTTACAATTTCAGTCATGTTATACACTTTGTACCTTACAACTGACCTTAGTGGTCATGATTTTCTATAATTATGTGTACTTAACTATTAATTAATCAACCATTTGAGTTATATTTTGAAAATTACTACTGTAGGGCCTACTTTATAGTTTTATTTACTTTTTCTTAAAAATAACACAAAGCTGTTCAAATTCCAAGGAAATTAATGTCAATAAGAAAGAACAACATTTTTACATGTTAATAACTATAACGATAGAACAGTAACTGGTATTTCATTATACATTATATACAAAGTTCTATAATTTCAATTGTCATACAATTTATCAGCTATATAATATATTATAGCATAATAAATAAATAAATAAATAAATATTAGCCTGCATTATAGTCTTCAAAAGATTTCATTATATCATCTTATAATGTTCATATTGTGGATCTCAATTAAATTTACATAATGTTATGTTTTGATCTGACAAGATCATTCAAAATTTCTTCAAGGTTAAATCAAATATGGCAGTTACTTGTTTTACAGTTACTATAATATAGCTAACTGGTTTATTCTGCAAATGTACAACTCCTACCAACATAATACACAATTATTTTGCAGGCCTAATACAGTCACAACTAGTGCAACTGTGCCTACTATCTAGTATACACACTCTTTTAATTGAAGTCTAGTTTTCATGAGGTAAACATCTGTAAAATTCATGGTAGGCTTTTGGAATAATGTTCTTTTCACAAAGAGTTTTCAGGTCTTGATATTTTGCTTTTGTCAACATGGGCGAAATGTCAATAGTGTTTAACGGTGGAATTGTTGACATAGCATGCCTCAGATTGGGCATCAAGTTAGCATAAATAACAGGCCCGTCATAATCATATTTGATTTGGAGAGTATCTGGCATTTCCTGTGTAAACTGTACAGTTCTCAGCTCATTCCACTTGATTTTTTGGCCTTGAGTATCAAAATCTAAATTCCTAATATGTGTAGCTAATTCTTTGAAGTCTTTGAAGTCTGAAGATGTCATTTCCGTAACATAGTATGGTTTTGAACGCCTAGCCAGTTGTATTGTTGTAACAAGTTGTGGTGTTGTATATACAGATACATCTTTTAAAGATCTCTCTATCACAGAGTGAACGGAGTCATTTTCATTCATGGTGTGGCCACGTTCTATGAATTTATGAGAAATTGAACTAAATTTCATTGATTTTAAACTATACCAAAGCATAGACACAAAGAACCGATTACGGTTTTGCCCACCACAATTGTCAGAGTATAACGTCACTGACTTGATGTCATCATTTGCCATTGCTTTTAAAAAGGCATATACACAGGATGAAACTTCACAAGAACCTCTGTTGGCGATGGTTTCATTCCAAACGTAACAATAGGATTCACCTGAACCCAAAGAATATAAAGAAAGATTGTAATTGTTAAGTTTTCTGCTATAATACATGCTTGATTGATTGGCTTTTGGGAGTGTAATAACCTGCTGCAAATCGAAACAGGCTGATACATATTTCAAATCTGTTTTTGCAGTGTTTTTGTCAGTTTCTTTGGCCTGACGTGAAAGGTTTTTGTTTCTAATATGTCTTTCATATAAAGTGGCTATTTCTGCTTTTTCTACATCAGATTTGTTATTATACTGTGTACAAAAATCACACAAATCCTTCAGTGGTTTATGAAACGATATGTTAAATTCACTGTTAAAAATATGGTTATAAATCCAAAATTTTGCTGGAAACAAATTATCATTTGAACACTTTTCTTTATACATGTCATACATTTTAGATAAATTGAGATTGGCCTCTAGGTATTCTTTTTGAGAGTTTTTCCTACAATAATGCGACTCAACTCTAGGAAAGCTATTTATATGGTCTTTAATATCATTTCTAATAACATCAGGGATTTTGTTCGGCCTCGTTTCATGCTTTCCCCGTCTGTCAGTATTGGTCACCACAGAGCCAGATTTTCTGAAGGCAAATGCACTTTCTATCCTCGAATTTGTTTCGTCTAATGTATTTATATAATAAAATGTTTTACACACTTCAATTCTGGTGTCATTTATTGTAAAAGCATATTTTCTGGTGATGTTTCTGTTCTTTTGTGCATCTTTTGTATTTCTTTTTGTTGATTTCTGTGTGACAGAACTATTTATGAAGGCTTTTTGTAGGTTATAATCCCCTAGCCCCCAATATTCATCAAATATGTTTTCTCTTTGAGTTTCAGTTATCTTTGTACTGCACTTCATTCTGCAGTTATGGCCACAGCCAGGTTTCATCTTGCGTGCTCTTTTTACTTTTCCTTTATAAGTTACGTAGCTTTCACCACTGTTACGCTTTCTCTTTAGTATATTTCTTTTCCACATAGCTTCATTTCTAGTTCTCTTTCTAGATTTTCTTTCTGGTGTATCATTATTGCATTCATCTGTAGTCAGTTCTGTTTGTATACCAATCATTATGTTTGTCATATCTTTATTGTTATTGATGTTTTCATTTTCAGGCTCTTCTTGGCTACTTTCAGTATTATTTATTTCTGAATTACTTTGAGAACTACTTTCAGCACTGCAAGGCATCAAGTTTTCATCAAAATCAGAATCATCAAACACATCAGTTCTTACATTTTGGAGAATGTCATCACTATTATTCAGGTCAAAAGACACATTAATACTATCTTCTGTACTAGGCGTTCCAGTACTACTCACAATGTCATCAGATTCTGATAAATCATTTGACGTAAATGATCCAATGCTACTTGGGTCTGAAATATCAATATTCTCTGCTAAGTAAAGTCTGCAGGAATAATCACCTTCGCTGACTGCACTAAATCCGGAAAAGTCAGATTCGCCATCAGAACTCTCAAGAAAGGACATTTCTTTGTTAGGACAATCATTCAAAATCGTCTTGGTTTTAATGGTTTGAACTGTTTGTGATACACTTGAAATTTCAAAAGGCACACTTGTAAATGCTTTAAGACCAAGTGAAGCAGCGAGATGTCGTATAAATAAGCAGAGTTCAAAAATGTTCTTATGGTTTGTTAAAGTTGCCTTTCCATCTGGTGAGGACATCCCTACTTCATTTCGACTATGCGAATCAAAAAAAAAGTAAATATTGCCGCATTTAATAATTGCCGCTGAATAGGATGGTGAGGAGCTTCCCATAGTAAAAATGCACCCAAGAGTACTTGGTTCTCTTGTACTTATCTCAATCCCATCTTGAAGAGAATAAAAAGGCAAATCAGTGTCTCCATCCAATGTACCATGAAATGTACTTGATACTTTAAAGTAATGGCTGGGTATCTCATCAACTGATAGGTACTGTGTGTTGAGTTCATTTGAAAGATCCAAATATAGTTGGTTTCCTTCAAAAAGAATAGTGTTCATGGCATTTGTATCCCAGGAACTGGGGGCATGGCTTTTACTCAACTTGATTGCAGTTAAAGCATTAGCAACACACTGCTGCCCTCTACCAGAAAATATTTCATGCCCCTGGTGATATGATGCCTGGAGACTCATAGCTCAAACAGACCTTTAAAACATAATACTAATTTAAATCTTTTGTCGAAAATAAAGACTATTCATATTAAAATATTAAAAAAAACAAACATTGAAATTGGTTAAACTGTCAAGGTTTTATTATAACATTTGGTTTATTCTTTTAATTTTCATAATCATCGTAAGTTTTGTTTGAATCTATCTTGTTTGAATCTATCTCTATACATTAAAAATTTTTTTAATATAAGTTTAAAAATGCTATTGAAAACATAAAGTCAATGACAATTTTAATAATAATAATAATAATAATAATAATAATAATATAATAATAATAATAATAATTATTATTATTACCAAGACGATATACAATAAGAAGAATTTTAATTACCTTGTTGCTTATCCTATACAGTAATATAATAATTATGTTTAAACTAAATGAATAGGGCTATTGAAAACATAATGTCAATGACAATTTAAATAATAATAATAATAATAATAATAATAATAATAATAATAATAATAATAATAATATTATTATTATTATTATTATTATTATTTTATTATTATTATTATGTTTATTATTATTACCAAAGACAATATACATCAAAAAGAATTATTTTTAATTACCTTGTTGCTTATCCTTTACTCTTTGAATATAACAGTTTGCTGGCTTGATTTTCTATGTTTTTTTATCTCTAGAAGCACTTCCAGGAATGATGCTTGTACCAAAGTAACCTTATGACATCATCAAGTACTGATGATGTCATCAAGTAGTTAGAACTGCAAGTTATCTGTTTTTTGCATGAATAAAATTAATCAACACTGACAGCATTCTTAGTGCATAAACAAGTTAATATCACTTATCTTGTTTTTGCACAAATAAATAAAGTAGGTTTATTTTATCATGATTTTGCATTATTCAAAATCACACCTTTTAATATTAATATCAGGTATTATATTATAAGATGTATTTCATATTTTTAAGTAAATATATGCAAAAAAGTGATTTTTGTTAAAAATGTCAGTTATCTGGTTTTTGCACTAAGGTGACGTTGTGTTCAAATCAGAGGCCTTGGAAGCTCAGTTGGTATATTATGGTTAGCCAGAGATCCGAGTTCATTTCAGAGCAGGATCTACGATTAAAATATTATGTAAACATATTAAGTAAGGCATAGATTGGTATCTTTCAACTATCACTGGTTATAAGAAACATTTTCATACATTTTAAAAACTTGAAAAAAAACTGAAGACCCTTCCTAATAGAATTCTAAAAATTTCACTCATGGTGAAGACACGCCATTTAATCGTCAAATTCAAAGTCAGTTTTAATCAAACTAACACAATAAGATTGCTTTTATTTATATACTAATGCACAATGCAACCGAAGAACTAAATAAAAACCCTAACTTTATGCACCTTTGTCGGTAATTGAATGTGTGAATATCGAGCAAATTTAACGAGTAATAATTAAGGATGGCCGCCATTTTTCCTTAATTGCCTATTTTCGCGAAAGTTTCTGTTAAAATTGTCAAGACCCAAGCTAATGTATCTATATAATTCTACATTGGATGCACTGTCCCATCTTTTCTTTGCATTTTCCACTAAACAATTTTGCATTATCAATCGCTACTAATTACTGAAAGCTGTGTCAAACAACCCATTGTCTACCCAAATCGGCCAATTTGTCTATATTATTGGGAACAACAATTATCAACAGACTTGGTAAATTTGCATATTAAACATTATACAAACAGATATATCAATACTTACATTGTGTATTTAATCCAATAATTGTACCTGATTATTATCTTAAAGGTATAATTTAACGGACAAGATCACACGTATTTTCAGTCGTTTTTCTCTAGTTGCAAATGGCGGCAGAAATTGATCCGATCACGTGATCTACGACGACATCATATTTTCACCAATCGGCGAGTGCGATAACCCTACTAATTAAATAGACCCTGGTCTCAATAATTCGACTCAAAGTACAGACCCATTTTACAAACTGACTTTAAATAGATGTCTGCCCTTTACGTCTCAAGCAGTAAGGATCAAAAGTGTGAAGGAAAATCGCACTGCTTTAAATTACTATTTTTTCACTGCCATTTGAAATTTTCAGCACTGCTATGTTCATTTGTTGTTATAAAACATAAATAGTCTCTAAAGTACAGTTATTCAGGTAGTAGCAGATAGCTAAGCAGATTACTGCTCTACGGGTCTTTAAAAGTAGAAATTCTACAAAATTATCAATATCATTCAACAGGCAAAAGTGTTTTCTCTTAAAAACATCATTCTTTTCAAACTTTTATGATAACGTCCCTGCTCGGGTAGTTATTTATATCTCTGTTTGGTGACAATTTGCAGGTTTATTAGAACATGTTTTAATGAGTGATAAAGGGTTAACTTATACACCAAACCAAACCATTTTCTTTGAAAGTTTACCCACTTTTGATATAAAACTTTATGTTTGTTGTTCTTTGCATTAGTAAAATCATGGTGTAGGTATCGACTTCTGATTGCCTCATTCTACTTATAAATAAGATAAACCAGAGGTGTAGAATTCCACTCGACCGCTCGCCATGGCGAGTAAATGATCCGTTGGGTCGAGTGAAGCTGCCGAAACACTTGAACGACTGGGCAAGTAAATTTTTAAGCAAACACGTGTTTTCTTCGGAAAAATGAAATATTTTCACTTTGTTTACAAAGTACAATTTGATTTCCGGTATTTCGGTCGATTTCCGGTATATTCGGAAAGTTTCTGATTTAAAGGTAACAGCAGCGATTTATTTTTATCATCATTGCATTTCCCAAATCGGAACGAGGCTGCAAGTGCACATATTTTCCCGCTATATGTCAAAATGTCGGAACAAATGAAGATAAAGTGTTTTACATAAGGTAGGGGTGATGATGAAAAGCGAGAGAGCGAGCGAGACAGTAAGAAAGAGATAAAACGAATAGAAAAAACAAAAATTGCAACAGAAAGAGTATTTTATTTAATATGTAAGGGCGAGTGTACTTTCTGTAAGGGCGAGTGCACTCACGCATTCACTTGACCTGCAGGGCGAGTGGGTCAAAGAAAATTTCTACACCTCTGTAAACTCATATTGCAAAATTTGAAATCAAAACAAAATACATTAAAGTGAATGGGAGATTTCACTCTTATTCTTGGTATAAAGGTTAATTATTCTAAATGTATAAATAAAGAAAATGCCCAAGAAAAGAAACGGGCTATCCGCTATACCCCCAAATCCGCTACTGCCTTAACAACTGTATCGATAAAATAATAAATATTCCACAAATAATACTTTTTAACTTACTATTGTTTATGCCATTTACATGTTGATAACCAATGAAAGCGTCCCTTTTATAAATTCATAATCTACATTCAGGTAGACTTTTACACAGGGAAAAGGCACATAACTTATTATCTAATCCTTCGAATCTATGTTATAATAGTAGACAAGGGATTTTTCTTACTGATTTCCCTATGTTACTCCATTTGGACACGGGTCTGCAACACCGATCACCACCAGTAAATCACTTTTCCCACATGCTTCGTGCCAAAATCCTTGGTTCAGTTTGAAAGAGTGAACAAAAATGATTCTCTCACCATCCAGGGGATTTTTCTCCCCACTGGGGGATATGGCAGGTATGTTCAAATTATTGTTGTATATTGTATCTTTCAGATGTTGAACCAATATCCCCACTACGATTCCTGATTGCACTTCTAGCACCACTTCTGATTGCACGATGGGGTTTGAAAAGAGGCAGCCTGGACATCTCTGGGGCCATAGCTGGTAGGTGTACAGTACGAGGGAGGAAGCCAAGTTGTCTGGGCGGGGTGGTAGGTGGAATGTTAACAGTACTGAGTAGAGTAAGCCAAAATGGCTGGGCACACAGTAGGTGGTATACATGTGTACAGCACAGAGGGAACAAAGCCAAGATGTCCAGCGGGTGCACGGCTTTTTTGACAATGTCAAGTCATTTCCATTATTTATTTATCAATAGTCTCATTATATTTTTTATATCCTTTCCCAGCCCGAACCCATTTTGTGTATGAAAGCCTATAACGTACTAAAACGTCGTGAAAAAACGATGTTCTAAAAATGGACCCCAATTTGTGTCTGAAGACCGGTAACGTATTTAAACAGTATAAAATTTATCAGTTTTAAAACCCATAGCGTAATATTCCCGTCTCAACAGACAAATAACGTAAAAAAGCGGTATTTTATACTTAGTTTACGTATTGGTACGTTATGGTCGTTTTCATTAAAACCACATGTACCGCAAAATTACGTTATCGGTTTAGTAAGTAAAAACAATGTTATACGGTAAAATACGTTTCGGGCTTAGTTTGTTCCTTTTGTCTTGGAACATTGAGCAGATATATGTTGTATGTATAAATAATTTTTTAAACATTTATGTGCGCTATTGATATTTAACAATGCTGAAGATATGGCAGTTAGTATTGATGATTTGTACGTTTGTGTACGTTATGGTCGTTTTCTTTGAAACGACATGTACCGCAAAATTACGTTATAGGTTTTGTATGTAAAAAATATTATACGGTAAAATACGTTTCGGTTTTAGTTCATTTCTTTTGTCTCGGAACATCGAGCAATACATATTTAATGTATAAAAACGTTTATAAACGTTTTAGAACGCTATCGATATCTAACAATACAGAAAATAGGCAGTAAGTATTAAAGACCTGTACATTAAAGTACGTTGTATACTTCTATTTTTTTTATAAAAACTAAATACCTTACCGTTTCTTGGTAGTTTTCCCTTTAACGAATTGGTTATTTCTTCAAATCGTTTTTAAACGTTAAATTTGGCTACGGTTTCAGCAATATTTCAGCATTGTATGCTTCATTTCAAGTGTTTACAAAATATTAATGTAAACTTCAGCAACTAACTAAAATCGCTGTAAATAAAGCGATACACAAAATATCTAATAAGCCTCTTACAATTTTCTATCTCACGATGACAGTTTTATCTGGACAGTGTTGTTTTACCTTTAGAAATTCCTTTATACTTAGACAAATAGAACAATCGAAGAAAGAAATGCTTTAGTTCTGGGAAAAACATGAAATAATCTAAGGTAAGTTATTCATATATTTTTTTTTATTAAATACATGTAAAGAAATGCTTAAGTATAAGCATAATTGTAAAAATATTTTATCTTTATTGATGACCATTGACGTTATTGTGGACTCAACTGTCTTTTTGTGTAACCTGGACTTTTTCTTTATTGCCGGAAGATGTCTGTACTGAGCCAGGTAAAACTCTAATCGAACTAGATGACAGGGTCCTTATTGAACAACTTTTTAAGCAGATATCAAGTGACTTAAAAAGTCAAGAACAACCTAAATCATGTAGTGTACCAACAGATGAGTTGGCCAAATGCATACTGCCGCAAGACATTACTGGAAGAAGGCCGATTAAAACAACAGGAAATAGAGATTGTCTGTATAACACAGTGTCAATAATATTGAAAGGTAATTAAGGACACAAATATCTAGTTCTTAATGCCTAAATGAAAAGAAATACATTTTTTAAATTTTTTTGCTAGTCGCACATGCAAAAATTTTGCCAATGCAAATGGCCTTTCTTCTGCAAATGATCAATTAAATAACAAGAAATCGATCAATCAGGAGATCAATATCTAAAATGTCACGTACATCAGAAAGAGCTGAAATATTTCTTCGTCACATTAGAAAAGAAGTAGTCTAATAATACAATTGCAACCTGTCTTTTTCTCTTAATTAAATTGTCACAAAATATGTTGTATATTTCCTATTAATACATTCTTTGAAGAAGACGAAGAGCTGTCCGAGAAACTGCGAGCAGAAACTGCATTAGAATTTAATTTTAGTAGGAACAATATTTTAATAATCATCACTTCCGTGATGTTATGAATCCTAAAGATGTGTCTTTAGGAGCAGACAGTCAAAAGTCAGTCAGTTCGACAGAGACAGAATGCAAGTTGTACAGTGAAATTGGGGATTTTTAGTTGTCAGTTAAAGAATTAGAAAAATGAACATGTCAGAGGGGCAGCTTGTCATGGTTAGGCATATGCTAGGTTTATCATCTGTTTTAGAATAGAACATCATGTCAGTTTATTGGATAAGTTACAAGTCAGTAAATCCCCTTTTTCACAGTCAGTTAAAACAACTTCAAAATCTTGACAATATTGAAACAAAATACATAATGTGGACATAATGTGGGCAAGGGTAGGAAACGTGGATAACAGAAAAGGCTCTGTATTTAAACAAAATAATTTTGCTCTGTTTATTTTCGGAACCGGATTTTGATGACGATGGCGTTGATGGCTGTTCAGTCTTCGTCTTTTAAATACACAGCTACCAACCAGAAAACCAGCAAAGGAAATGAGTTTATGTTAGCCATACTCTTAGGACTTGTAGAAGATACCAAAATGTCTGAGTCAGCTACAGCAATTAAAACTGAGGACACAGGTATTGTTCAACAGAAATAAAAAGAAGTAGCGAGGCAAGCAATATTACCGAAATTCAAGAAGCATTTGACAAATGTTTTATAAAAATGGCCACCGGAACGAAAACATTACACATCAAAAAGCTTCGCTTAACGAAGAAATAACATGCAATTATAAAGAAGTCTAAACGGCAAACCAAGAAAAGATCTAGGCAGTACCAAAAGATGATGTTGAAGACATGTATTGAACTCCAGATGAACTACCACTATGTGACATAAAAAGGTTTCTAAAAAGGTAGAAAACAAATAAGGCAGTTCTTCTACTTCAACAGAAATAAATGGTAAGGTGGATCTATATTGGCTTATAAAGGTTTAGAAATATTCAGAGATACTTCCATGTATTAATCCCACAAGAGATCCTTCATGGCTGGATAAGAAAAGTTCCAGAAGAGTATTGCGAAAAGAACCACTGTACAAAATTTCTCCATTGATGAAGAAAATCAGAGAAAAAAGTAAAGGGAGATACAATGAACACAACAAGTAGCCGTGGATGAGGCAGTAATCAAATGTCACGCACAACACTGGGAAATTGTTTGAGTCCAAAACAAACATGCTATGAGAGGGTTTAACATACTTGTACTCGCAGATGCAATACTGGATACCTTTATGATTTGTTGGTGTATCTACGTAAGCATAAATAAGTTGGATTAACGCAACACGTTGTAGAAAATCTCACAGAAGAAATATCAGGCAGAAACCACATAGTATTTGTAGATAAATTCTATAAATCTGTGTCTCTTGCCTTATCCCTACTAGAATGGGATACATACGTTTGCGGATCGTTTAACACAGATAGAAAATTTTGGCCTGCCGACTTGAAGGAGTAAAAATCAAAGAAGAAAAAGGATAATAGAATAAAGAACATGAATAGAAAGGGATATTTTCAACCCATCAAAGTAAATACGGAAGATTGGTAGCGACAGTTAAGAAGGACGATTGACATGTAACCAACCTGAACACTTATTATGACCATGTTAGAAACGCTTGTCTTGACACGATCCTGCTTGATTTAAAGTAATTTTAAATATAAAGCTGTTTTTTTTTCAAAGTGATTGTCGGTTTTTAAATTGCATAATTTTATTTACCTTGTGTCAATAACAAAATAGGCATACAGAAATTTCAAGCTTTTCGAGGCTTTTAGTGAATGGTGATTCTTAAAGACTTCTTTTTATTTTATTGCAGGTTCTGTCTCAGTTCGTTCATTACCACTGCGGCTGTCTCCGAGGAAAAAGAATATAAAGTGAATTCATGCTTACCAAAAAAATAAAAAAATAACGGACATGAAAGGGTGGAAAAGTCTTAGTATTGACATTGAATTAACATGTGATAAAGTATTGTTATAAAAACAACATATACTGTATTTGTTACGAGGAAGGTCTTTGATTAATCAAACACAAGAGGATGTTTGATCTTACTATGCTAATTATCAAGCTTTCAAACATAATTTAAAATGAACTCTCGTGGACATTTTTGAGCAATTATCCAAAATTTAATGAATAATCTTATAAATATCTAAACTCGCAAATATTTCATTTATTTAGATTGGCCTTAGACATTGATGATACTTAAAATACCAGAATGTACTAAATGTGTGTCTGTCCAAGACTCGTGTAGAAAACATAGATTTATAAGGCATATCGTTTAAAAAAGAATTTATGTTTACGTTTTAGCTCAGTCTGTGAATACTGTAAGACCAGAGCGTAATTAAACGTTTATGAACGCTTTAGTACAATATCTTCTTACAGCCCTATCGCAAAAAATTGTTTTATTTTTAATACAAACATATTCGAGTTATCGACGACCACAATGTAATTAAACGTAATAAAACGTTTTATATCATTATCAAAATGTTGGCATGTATTTATCTCAGTTGAAATCGTTTCTAACTAATGATTAGAACGCTTATTTACGTTCTGGTAAATTTCATCAAATGTAGTCTAATAAAACCTAGTACATATTACATTGTGGTTAAAATGTTTTAAAACGATACGGGTTTTTAATAACAATGTTTGTACAACACTTTGAGTGACCCGACCGGTAGCGTATAAAAGCGGTTTGAAAGAACAAAACAAACGACCCAGAACGTAAAATTACGTAAAGTTATTAATTTAATTAAACTTAATTATTTTTAAGAAGGCAAACTATTTTATCAAATAACTTGATGCAAAAGTTAATTACATACAAAAACAAAACGTTTTTACTCTCGTTCGAAAAAAATCACTCTCTAATCTATTTTTAAATAATTTTTATAATAGGTATATAAATTTGGGGATTTGCAAAATTAAGCTAATTAACATTTTAATTAACCAATTAACAAAACAGTCGTTTTTTAATTTTAAGTCTCCCGTGATCAATTTAAAGAAGATAAAAATTCCAAAATAATAATGATTACAATTATTGACTATGCCCATTTCATCAATCTAAAAAATGATCAGTTTGGACAGGAAAAACTGAAAATCCATCGGGCTTCCGACCACAAAACGATACCAGTTTTTAAAAGTGAGAAATTTCAAGACGTTTTAGTACGTTATAGGCTTTCGTACACAAAAAAGGTCCCGTTTTTAGAAACGCGATTTTTTGCACTGTTTAATTACGTTACAGCTGGGAAAGAATATAAAAGGGGTTTCAATGGAAATAGAAGGTATCTCTTGGCTTAAAACTAACAAAACAGCAGCTATTTTACTAAAATAGCTAAGTCTTATTACCAGTACCCTAATTACCCCCTGTTATTATTCAAACTGTATATTGTTCCTTTTGAACCAAAGCATTGGAATGAATAAAATTACATTATCTTAGTGTAATTATTACTGTTTGACAGATTTAGACATGATTATAATTTGAAATACCAGTGATGTGATCTGATTTCAGGAATGGTTGTTGGATTCCTCTTTACAGTCGGCAACCTCTGCTTCTTCTCAGCTCTGCTCACCTTCTTTGTGGCGGGGTCAAAGGTTACCAAGTTTAGAAGTGAAGCGAAGAAGAAGTTGGAAGAGGATCATAAAGAAGGTAAGTAACGGGATTATTTTTAATCCTGCCGGGATATCAAATGAATGGGTAATTAAATGAATAGGTCCAGCTTGAACAGTATACCGTTCTGTACTCCGTACTCTACTGCTGTGGTTTAGGAGCATGTCAATAGCTGACAATACTGATATGGTCCGGATGGACCGAACACTTACTGTTTACTGAAGCAAGAAAGAGGACCATGAAGATCCAGGCTCCAAAATCACAAAAATATTCTAATTGAGTTGGATTTTGAACTTGATGTGATAATTTTAAAATTCTGTAGGTGCTCAGCTTACTTGATAGATTTAAGTTTGTAGAATAAGCTTAGATTATACTTTTTTGTTTTGAAAGCAGGTTTTAAAATTTGTTATTTGTATATACTGATTAAACATTTTAAAAAAACTGTTTGAGTAAAAGCTCAAAAATCTGAGTTTGAGTGCCAAGATTTATTCTAGAATATCTTAGCACAACTTGGTGCTATTTGATATATTCTGGAAAAGAGGAAGATATTAATTCATTTTCTTCCAAGTAAATAACTAGTATTTAGTTACTCCTTTAACCCTTTCCTCCATATATACGCATTTTTACACATGTGTGACCAGTGTAGATCCAGATCAGCCGGCACATCTGTGCCGTCTGATCTGGATCTGCACTGGTAGCATTTTGGTCAGAAATAAACTTACCAACAAAAAGCGAACAGTTTAGATCCTGATCAGACTGCACAGATGTGCCGGCTGATCTGGATCTAAGCTATTCGCCCATGCAATGAAGGTGTATCTATGGAGAAAATGGTTAATTTGAATAAATATGTTGAGTATAAAATTGGGTTTGCAGATATGATTGTTCTAGAAATTGGGGCCAGATCAGCAGATACATCTGGTCCCAAGGTTATAAAGCTGAGATTGGAAACCAGTCTCAAATCTCAAGCATCTGATTGGCTGAAATGGCGACTGGTTGCCATTTCAGCCAATCAGATGCTTGAGATTTGAGACTGGTTTCCTTGCACTGTTCCTTGCACTGTTCTGTCTGATGTTGATCTACACTGGTTGCTTCTTGGAAAGACATTACCTATTGAATCTAAAAGTAATGTAGATCCTGATCAGACTTCATGGATGTGCCAGGTGCCAGCTGATCTGGATCTACACGTTTCGCCCATGCAATAAAAGTCATATAGACTGTGAAGTAAAGGGATAATAAATCTCAACTTGTGACAGTGTTTATTTCATTGTTAACTTTCCATTTGTTTTTAACATGTATGCTTTAACTTACTTACAAATCACGTTATTTCGTCCAGGTTTAATTTTCATATATTTTGCGCTACGGCAAGAGCGCGAAACTCAACCTGAGCGAAATTAAACCATTCAACAGTGTTTCTTTATAGGAAAATACAGTTGTGCGAATTTATGTCCCAGTGAAATTGTTATTTACAGGTTTTGCGCGAAAATTCGTCGCCTCAAAATTAAATGATAGTACAGTATATAGCCAAATATACTGAGAGCCTTATTATTTTTACAGGGGGAATGCGTAACTGGGTGCAGGTATTGTGTAATGGTGGTGTTGGTGCCGTCATGTGCTTCTTCTATATCCTCGATGTTGGAACGTCAGAGAAACTGATAGATTTTAATTCTCATTACAATGCATCCTGGTACAGTTTGTCAGTGCTGTCGTCCATCTGTTGTAGCTGTGGCGATACATTCTCCTCCGAGATCGGAGCAGTGGTAGGCAGATCAAGGGAAGCTACTCTGATAACCAACTTTAAGTCAGTTCCCAGAGGTACAGTTAACTCCCTTGCATGTGAAAAAAAAGGCACAAAAGTTATTTGACATGCACATACTAACAAAATTTATTGTCGACTTACACGAAATTTAGTTAGACGGAATTTTTCTTGAAAGAGATTTTTTCCATATACTGTCACTGTCAGCAGAATGTTGTCTGGTACCATACGCTGGCTTAAAACTTTCAAGTCTTTAAACGTTATGAATAAAACATGGAAAATTTTTTCATTACTGTGGTATCATTTAATTTTGCTAGCACGAAATTTCGCGCAATGGACGAAAAAGACTATTTCGCGCGGACGTAAATTCGCGCAAATCCAATTTTTCAAAGAAAAAAAATATTGATATTTTACCGACCCGTTATTACCTATTGTTTATTTGAACACGCGAGCTTATCATGTGTCAGTTGGCCCCCTGTCAATTACCACTTCCTTTGTTAGTCAATTATCGGACCGCTGTTTATTCAGCGCCGCTAATTGACATGGGACCCGTTTGATCCATCTGTCTGGACCATTAAAATCATAATTGACATGCTGAATTTCGTACCCGTTTTATGGTCTAAAGTGTCAATTAATTGCGAAACCGTTACTCAAAAAAGTGATGATAAATTAAAAATGAGATGACAACGATACTATTTGGTAAAACGTGACCTGACCTACATTAAATGCGCGGACGAAATTGTCGTTCAATTTTTGAAGTAACATTAAACATATTCCAAAAGAAATTCGACAGTTATAACTAATTTTATTTTCTTTATTTACATAATTATTCGATACTTCAAATTTATATCAAATAGCGATACGGGCAACTATATATAAAGTGTAGGTCCAGTCGGACATAGCACGTTTTGGATACGTATGTGGAACCTTTTGGTTAACTTTTAGCTTAGGTTTTAAATTCGCGCACTGGCCCGAGCGCGAAATACGCGAAAATTAAGCTTATGCTAAATAAAATGATACCACAGTATATTATACGATGAAATTGCAGTGAAAGGGCAGGCCTTTTACTTCTTACTTAGATTTCTACATGATTTAAAGACTGCAGTAACATGAATTAAAATTTAGAAGTTTTATGATATGGAACCAACATTTTAAATTACAGTAAATTAAACATTTGTTATTTTGAATTCTAATCCAAAGTCTGTTGTCTTTAGAATGACATCAGTATTTATTGATGACATCATTTGAATCTTGTTATAATAACTGAGAATAGTTCTTGAAAGACAGACAAGTTTTATTTATCCTGATCAGAAGGCATGAATGTACCCATGCAATAAAGGTATATCTATAGAGAAAAGGGTTTATATCAAAATATTATGGTGTACATCTTTTCACATGACATGCCCCATATAATTGTAATTGTTCTTTTTCAGGCACTAATGGAGCTGTGTCACTGGTCGGTATACTGGCCAGTATCCTGGGGGGAACCCTGGTCGGCTTGGCTTATTATCTTACGCTAATTGTGATGGTCAATGAAGATTATCTCATCTCAGCCCCTTCACAATGGCCCCTTGTTCCTGTAGCTGGTCTTTTTGGCTTGTTTGGTTCAACAATAGATTCAGTTTTAGGGGCAACACTTCAGTATTCAGGTATTTTTAATATTATCAGAGTTTCGGCAATACAGTCAAAAGAGTGAAGCTACCCTTTACTCCATAGATATGCTGTTTATTGCATGGGCTATCAATGCTGATCCTGATCAGTCAGCTTATTTGTGCCATTTGATCTGGATCTAAAATCTTCACTTCTCAGTCAGAAATAATCTAATGAATTTTATTATGTGCAGGACGATCTTGATTTACACTGTTCACCATGTTATATTCCAGAGTCAGTTACCGGTAACATTTTACTTATGTACAAACTCCTGTCCATGCAAAGTCGTATCTATGGAGGAAAGAGGTCACGAAATAGTAAAAAGGGTTGCCATAGCTGAAATGTTGAAACAGTACTGTCAGTTACTATAAAGCCAAAATTTATTTTAAAAAATTATTTCTCTTATTAAAACAGAACTTTTATTGAAATTTATTATATAAATAAATAAGAACTGGTTTCTTTATATTATTTTTGTTGTTGTTCTTTTTTGAATTGATCAGATAAAATATTTTGGCAATATTCAGTTATCCCCCTTGCATAAAAATATCCCATTTGTAAGATCATTAAAATGAACAACAGGTTTGTGATTATTAACATTATAATCATGTATTAATATACTTAGAATTGTTAAAGCTGGTGATGGATTAATTTTGTTTTGCAATGAACTCTTGACTGAAAATATATTCAGTATAAATTTAACTGCCTCACAAATGCATATGTCATTTATAAGATGATTAGAATGGACAACAGGTTGTTATTATGTAATTTTGGTTTATAGTATTTTTATATAAGATTCTGTAATGCAGGCAGTGGATTAACAATTAGCCTCAATTACAGCCAAAATAAATCCAAAAACAGAGTTTATACATTCACAACAAATGCACAATGCATCAGCGAGTGGCAAGTTTTATGATGTCATGTTTACATTAATATGAATGTAAATAGAGGAGGTATGAACTGAGCTGGCCTCTCTGACAGTTAAGGTTGGATATTGTGTTAACCCCACATCTCTCTCTTGACTTGTAAATCAGGGAGAAGTTTTGTCATAATTTTGCTGAACTATGGAGAAGTTTGCAGTCAACAGCATTCTTTCGCTATATACATGTTCACTTTTTGATTCTTTACGTTATTTCTAACCAAAATGCAACCAGTGCAGATCCTGATCAGACGGCACAGATGTGCCGGCTGATCTGAATCTACACTGGTCGCACATGTGTAAAAATGTGTATATATTGAGTAAAGTGTTAATAAATAATTGTGTTAATATTTCAGGTTATCACAGGAAGAAGCAATGTGTAGTTCATTATCCAGGCCCGGAGGTAGAAGACATCAGTGGCATGGACTTCTTTGACAATCACAGTGTTAATCTAGTAGCCTCACTGCTATCTGCTCTCCTAGGGCCGCGAATAGCTTTCCATAGTTGGAACTATTTTTTATTGTGATGCGCTGTATAATTTTCATTAGTGTTCAGAGAATCTAACTTAAGTCCATGGGCCGCAAATAGTTTCCATCGTTGGAACTATTTCTTATAATTAGTGTGAGGCCAATATATTTTTCTTAGAGAATTTATCTTGCGTCCATGGATAATGTTTATATCCCAGATGCAAACTGCCGATCCTGGTCGAGAGTGCAGGCTGATCTAGATCTACACTATTTTATTGAGCTGATTAGAACTATTTCTTATTGTGAGGCAGATATAATTTTCTTTAGCGGTCGGAGAATTTAACTTGAAGTTTAGTCCATGGATACTACTACTGCTTTTACCATATGTGCAAATAGCCGATCCTCATCATATCCGCAGGCTGATCTAGATCTACACTTTAAGGATGGGGATACATAGGGACTGCTTTTTAAGTCCGTCCATTGGACAATCCCTGGTGTTTACAGATTGAGGGACCACAATCACACCTTGGTGCAAAAAAAGATAGGTACAATTAAAGTTAGTATAAATTTCCAAATATTGCATTTACCTGTTTGCAAATTCAATTTTGTTGATTTTCTACACTGGCTAATTTTTATTTTAGTTATATTGTTTGTAAGATTCGAACTCGCATTTTTGTTAACTCAATGGATACACTTTTTGTGTCACCCTTTCTAAGAAAAGGCGATACATAGGGATCAATTTGTCCGTCCGTCGGTTCTACGGTCCATCCGTCACGAAAAATTAACTTTGGCTATAACTCTGACATTTCTAAATATTTCTACATGAAGCTTTCAAATTATATTGCTTATGATAACACGCTTGTGATAATGTCAAATTTTTTAGGTCAAGGTCACATTTGATGGGAGTTATGCCTCTTTTTGTACTTGGATTTTGACACAAAAACTTAATATTAGCTACAACTTTGCCATTTCTCAATTCTTCTTCATTAAACTTTCAAATTATACTGCCTATGACAACACACTTGTGATGATTCCAAATTCGTTAGGTCAAGTTTACATTTGGTGGAGTTATGCCCCTTTTTTAACTTGAATTTTTAAATGAAAACTTAGCATTGGCTATAAGTTTGCCTATTCTCAATAATTATATTGGTCGTGACAATACCCTTGTGATGATGCCGAATTCTTTTGGCCAAGGTCACATTTGATAGAGTTATGCCCCTTTTTATACTTGGATATTTTATCTAAGTCTTCGGACCCTCTAAGTATTCGGACACCAAAATTATTTTGCCAAAATAATTTTTTTTCTGCCTCTTAAAAATGGGACACCAAAAGCAATAATTTATTTTTCGTCTCTAATTAATCGGACACTCAAACGCAATAAAATTCATACCATAATACAACTAATTTTAATCCATCAGTTTATCACCTCGCTAAGTTGTTATGAACAGGATGTGTATATAGCCATATATCGTGTCAGCCGTTGCTAAGCAACCTTAGCAAGTACAATTTGTAGACGGGACTATTGATTTTTTGCATCGCAATGTACCTGTTAATTGCGGTGTAAACCAGTTATAAATAACAAGTCAACGTGCAAATAAATGAAAACAATCACCAAACATTTCAAATATGATTTAATGCATATATCTAAGATGTAAATACAACATAATTTCGAAAACACGAAATTAAAGAGAAGTTAGCATACAGGGTATTAAAACAATAGCATACAGTCCACTAGCCACATTTCACATTTCGTATCCATTTACATAACAGTTCTTTTCACTTAGTTTTAATCAACGTTATCAAACATGGATCCAATATCCTCTGGCTCAAACCCCTCGAATTCCTCATTGTCATCGTCGCTGTCGAGCATACTTGACACATTGACATCACACCTTATCAAGTCTTTTTCTGCGCCAGATAGATTATTGCTAATCCAGCACACCTTGAAGGACTTCACAATCATGCTGCGGTTGGCGGCGATGGCATTGAAGGCAGTCTCGATCCATTGTACGACTTCTTCCTTGGACGCGCATTTCACCTTCCCCCCAGCAGCATCTCTTGTTGCGGATCTCATAAAACGCCCCCAGCACTTACGGAGCTCGGCCTTGAAGGGCTTATTTATGGAAACGTCAAGAGGCTGCAGTTTCGATGTACAGCCACCAGGAATGACAGCCTGAATGACGTTTTTCTTCCGAAGTTCCTTTTTTACTGGCTCGGTGAAATGTGCCCTGAAGCTGTCGAGTACTAACAGAGATCAGTCTTTCTTTGTGTGCTTGGCGTAGATCTTCCTATCCATAGCAGCATCAGTTTTTCGTCCATCCAGCCCTTTTCTTGTACACAGAGAATCCAGTTAGGGGGGTGGGGGATGTCGATTTCTCTCTTGCCCTTGAATATGATCATAGGTGGCAGCATCGTACCGTCAGCGGTGATCGCCAGGACTACAGTAAGATGGCGTTTGTCGGAAGCTGTTGTTCTGATGCGGACACTCTTGCTGCCTTTTACCTCGATGGTTTTACCAGGCACGAGATCAAAATACATCGGGGTCTCGTCCATGTTGATGATCATGTTGTCACCGAACTCGTCTAGTAGCCTCTGCTTCTCAACAAACTGGTGGAAGCTGGTCATCTTTTCTTCAAGGTCTGCCGGTAGACCTTGTGCCATTGACGTTTTTGCTCTCAGCACCAGTTCGTGACGACGCATGGATTTCTCCGCCCAGCCCCTGCTCGTTTTGAAGTCCGGACAAGATGGTTCTGTGAGCTCACGTGCGTATGTGCAAAACTCATCAACAGACACAGCATTCTGAAGGTCTCTCTGCTCCAATACATACTGGCACAGCTTGTCATCCAGCTCCTGCTCGTAAGTTAACGGGCGACCTGATCTTGACAGATGGCCAAGTTTGGTGCGCTGGTCTTCGTCGAAGTTACATTTCTGCCAACCCGATACCGTTGACTCTACCGCCGCTCTAATGCCGTGAAGTTTAGCGTACTTCACAACATCCCGCTTCTGTTTTACATCGTAGTGCTTGTAGTTGCCACGAAGCGGCGAATCCACAGGACATTCATCTTTCTCTGTACTGTTCTGATCAGCCGAGTCTGATTCACAAGTGTGTGTGCGTTTTGGTTCTGAAGTCTGTATCTGAGTTGCTTTCTAGACTGCGCTTACGAGGACGGCCTACTGGTCTTTTTGGTGTTGATTTGGGAAGCAGCGATGATTTCCGGATAGCTGGAATTGCCTCCTCGCTCGAACTATAGCGTACAACAAACTTATCCATGACGGACGGACAGAATATTGCTTGCCTTGGAGTTTTAAAGGCTAACATCAATTAAGAATCTTTGAGTAACTTTTTTTTTTTAATTTTGATTGGTTTAATTTCGATAATTAATAACGTAATCTGTGTTGATTTATTTGATTGGATTTCAAAATCAGCTGTTCGATTGACAATTTAATTGGCACAATTAGCACCAATTACGGATCAATTTGTGTTAGTTCGCCGAATTCACAGTTTGCTACCAATCAAGCGCGCCTTTTTGCGACATCTATCAAATTTGCGGCAATGTTGATTACACAACAAAAGGATGTTTATTTAACAATTTAAGGAGTTAATTGCTTAATTAAGGTAAGCAATTTCAATGGTTTTCAATGGAAGAAATATCTGCCAGGTGTTGACCTTTTCTGGGTTTTCATTAATAGTCGTATTGTTATTGTTTCTAAATGTTCAGACAATCTTTCTTTTTATTAAAATCTCGTCTCTAAACATTGGTTCTCTCAGAAAAATAATTATTTTTTTCCATCCGAAGACTTAGATAAAATACGGTATGTTTGGAAATGCGGTATATGAAAAAAGGCAGTGGTTTTAGGATGGCATATGTAAAACAGTATTGAAGTTCACACAGAAGTGAAAAAAACACAGACCACCGGTTTTAAGGTGTCAAATCTCTGTTAATTGATTCATGACCCCTACTTTTCTTGCTGGAAATGCACAGTAGAAACACTTAGCTTCAAAAGCATGTAGCCCTTCATCAAATGGTACCAGCTATGATTGCCAGCCTTTTGAAACTTGTCGTGTTTACTATAGTTTTATATACGGAAGTCTATTTACAGTTTTTACACCTAAATGTTTTAATTGCAATATCACTTAAAATGTGTTTCAAGCAAATAAGTCAAATATCATATTTTCTTTATTATAATATCCTACAGTGGAAAACCTCAAGTACAACCACCTTTGGGACTTTAAGGGTGGAATATAGTGCAAAACAGTGAAATGGTGGCCTTAATAGATGGGTGGTCTCAATTTCACAGTGGTGTTGATGAGGGAATTGTACTTATTTGTATACTGTATGTTGCAATGTAAATCTATTCCATTGGTAAAGCAATTTTAAGGGTGGTTTTTATGTCAGAGGGATTGTTCTGTATATTTCTTGTACCGGTATGTTTGTGTATGCTGCTATGAAATCTATTCCATTTTTTAAATAATTTTATTAGATTGTACAAATAATATTATAGTAAAAAAGGTTTTTTATGGCAGATTGATTAAGAATACCCGAAACCAGAGTTGTATCATTAACCCTTTCCTCCATATATAAGCATTTTTACGCATGGCACATCCGTGCCATCTGATCAAGATCTGGACTGGTCACATCTCTCAAAAATAACCTAATAAATCAAAAAAGCAAACAGTGGATATCCTGATCAGTCAGCACAAATGTGCCAGCTGATCTGGATCTACACTGTTGGCAGACACAATCAGTGTGTGTCTGTGGAGGAAAAGATTAAGATGTTCCTTGTGCCTGATGTCCATTTGTGCTTACCATTTAGCACTGACACTTTTATTAGTATAAATATATTATTTATGAATAAGCCTGGATATTGCTGGTCAGTAATGATTATTAATGTCGAAAATCATAGAATAATACTGGAGACCAGTCTCAAATCTCAAGCATCTGATTGGCTGAAATGGAGACTAGACTCCATTTCAGCCAATCAGATGCTTAAAATTTGAGACTGGTCTCCTGTCTATGTTCATAAAACAAAAACTGGAGACCAGTCTCAAATCTTAAGCATCTGATTGGCTGAAATGGAGACTAGACTCAGTTTTTATAATCTTGGGTACTGTTCTTTGTCCATCTTAGTATATAAAGTACTGACCATTCTTAACCACTTTATTGGTGGATCCAAGTGGGATAGCATGAACAAATAAAATACAGAATTGGTGAATGTTTCTTGGATTTATTGAGTATTGCTTGTTTTTCTTTGTCTATTCCAAATGTCTATTTTGTTACATTTACACTTGTTAATAAATTGTTATGAACACATCTTAGAAATGGTGTATGCTTCTTATTAGAGGGTTTGCTGCAAAACTTCAGGGGTTCATCGTAGGATTGCTCATACCTCCTTTTTTGGCAACAATATGTAATTTTCATTGGGATTTTTGCCAGAAAGTTTGAAGTTATCATTTTACTACCCCAAGACTGCCACTACAAACCCTCTTTATGGAAAGCTTGCATCACTGGCGCTTGACCAGTCGCCCCATCCCCTGCCAACCCTTACTAATACGCCCTTTTTTGTATAAATGGTGTCAAGTCATAAATATTATTCCATTCTATCAAAATATGCGAAAATACACCGTCAAAATCGTACTCTAAAAAAATATATTTCTATGTATATAATTGAATAATGGTCAGGAATGACTCCAGACCCTAACCCCGTTCAAGAGGCTGTTTTTCCTACAATATGGTGGGTTCCTGCTGTTTGATCCAACGCAACAGGGTCTGATCTAACAGTAAATGTCAAAAAGTCGAAATACGCGTAATATTCAATAGAAAACAGCCTCCAAAATGCAGGTTATTTTTCATAGATTCTTCTCCCCAGTGTGACTTCCAGAAATCCCCGACGCTTTTGTTAGGAGCATATTGATTGGTCGGACGATTTGTGTGCAAAGTATTTCCCGGACTAAGACAATAGTTCTACCAATCAGAACGCTCCGAACAAAAGCCGTTCTGACCGATATTCAATTTATAATATACATAGAAATATATATTTTTTTAGAATATGATTTTGACGGTGTATTTTCGCATATTTTGATAGAATAGAATAATATTAGTGACTTGACACCATTTTTACAAAAAAAGGGCGTATTAGTAAGGGTTGGCTGTGGGTGGGGTGGCTGGTCAAGTGCCAGTGGCTTGCATCCAGCCCTGAAACTTGTCTCTCCATTACACCGATCAACAATTTTTCATTTCTTTGCATAAAATTGGAATACAGTCTTCAAATTTGAAACATAATAAGATGCACCAATCTTACTTCTTTTCCTAAATTTCCATTGAAATCCCTTTGTGCGTTCTTAAACTAATGACATTTAATGGAGGTGAGGGCAAAACCAAAAGTCACAAAATTGACCGTAGCTTTTGTTTAGAGGATATACTGAAACCGGCAAAAAATGATGAAAAATCTTCTGTGTAACCACTAAACAATCTCATTATTGCAGAATTGCATAGAATTGTTCAAAATCTCTTAATTATCCATATTCAAACAATGAGATATGAATTATGTTTACGGCGAATATACCCACTACCGATAAGTTTGTGACTTTTAGTTTTACACCTACCTTGATTAAATGTCAGTGGTTTCTAAACATGTGAAGAGAATTTAATAACTTTTTCATACAAAGAAGTGAAAATGAAGTATCTTATTATATTTCATGTTTGCATTGTTTATCCTGAATACTTGCAGAGAAATTTAAAACAAGAGGGTCCATAGGACCCTGGGTCGCTCACCTGTCAACAACTGCTCAATGGTTGCAAGAGTTATGTGCAAGTTTGGTAAAATCAAGTCAAAAAATTAAAAAAAATTAAGCTGCTATTGTGGAGAAAATGTAACCAGATGATGCTCACAAAGTAATGGACAAAGTGCAAAATCTAAGTGAAAATGGGACATTAATTGAAAAGTATTTGTAGCAAAGTCTTGAAGGTAGATGTGAATTATTATGGTGAATATATTTTCCAAGTTTCAAGTTGATAACACAAGTAGTTTCAAAGTTACACACCAACTTTTTTTTTACATGTGTGTGACCAGTGTAGATCCAGATCAGCCAGCACATCCATGGAGTCTGATCTGGATCTGCATTTTGGTCAGAAATAACCTAATGAATCAAAAAGCCAACAGTTTAGATCCTGATCAGACGGCACAGATGTGCCGGCTGATCTGGATCTAAACTGTTTGCTCTTGCAATAAAGGTGTATCTATGGAGGAAAGGGTTAACTTAAAACTTGAAAGGACACCAATACCTCACCCTAAGTTGGATAGCTCCCAATTATGTCAAAACAATGACACAGACTTAAGTATTAACCATAAAATTATATACTAGGTCTTGGTGAAAATGATGTATATTATTACAGTGATAATATTTTCAAGTTTGAAGCTGACATCCTAAGCAGTTAGTAAGTTTTGCACCAAGTACCTAAAAACTTAAATGCAAAATCTAAGGGCACAACTTGAAAATTATTAGATGTAGAGTTATAAGTAGTCTCAAAGTTATGAAACAAGTGCATATTTTGTTTAATGCAAAGGGACATAACTTGAAAAGTAAGTAGCAGAGTTACAGATCTTGTTGAAAGAATGGTGAATTTATTTTCCAAGTTTCAAATTGATATCTCATGTAGTTTCAAATTTACGGGCAATGTGCATAAAAACTTTGAACGGACACCAACACTGATGCCACGGAGGGTAGGTTAGCTCTTCCTATTCTTCCAATATTCTTTCTTGTGTTCTTGTGCACAGAAAAAAAGTAACTTGACAAACATTCTAGCAAAATCATAATTTATTGCACTACATTTCTACCTGAAACACAAATCTCATTATGGTACAAAAGTTACTTGTTTAAGTAATTGTTTACACGCAACCTAAGCTTGCGAAAATACATATTATTTCTCCACAAAACCTACCAGACGTATTGACCAGCAAGAACAAAATTAGCAGCAAGTTAAAAAAACAAACAATTGATCTATAGTTAATGGTTTTAACAGCATCAATAGCTAGTGTTTTTGAGGGCTAAATATCTAGGAATCACAAATGAATCCGTATTGCATGAGCAAGAAACAAGATATATCAACATATTGAAAATCATTGTAAAAATGTAATTTTAAGTTTGGGTGGTTAAACCTTTACTCCAATTAATACATGTTTTATCCCATGTGAGAACAGTGTAGATCCTTATCAGATGTCAAATCTGTGTGAATTAATAAGCAAAAAGTGTAGTTCCTAATCAGATGACACAGATCTTTTAGCTGATCTGGATCTACACTGTTAGCCTATTGGTTACAGCCATAACCCATAGGGTAAAGGTTTAAGATATTCCAATATGCTCTAAATATGGACACAATAGCCCTTTCACTTGGAAGGATATAGTTTATGTCCCATGCATACCCGTGTAGATCCACATCAGTCAGCACATCCATGCAATCTGGTCAGGATCAGCTCTGTTTGCTTTTAGGCTCATTTGGTTATTTTTGACCAAGAAGCTAACAGTGTAGATCCTGATCATACTGAACAGTTGTGCCTGCTGATCTGGATCTACACTGCCCATGTGATAAACGGTTTTATATGGAGTAAAGTATGTAACATCACCTATAGCCCATGTTTTGTAAGTGACTGATACCAAAACAAAATGACAAATAAAAATACAGCATTTATGTACATAAAAGCAGGAAAATCTTCTACTTCTACATACAACAATGAAAAATTGCATGTCATGCCTTATTGTCACAAATAGGTTAATGTCATTAGTTTTAACCCATTCCTGTATATATTCGCATTTTTACGCATGTGCGACCAGTGTAGATCCAGATCAGCCGGCACATCCGTGCCGTCTGATCAGGATCTGCACTGGTCGCATTTTGGTCAGAAATAACCTAATGAATCAAAAAGCGAACAGTTTAGATCCTGATCAGACGGCACGGATGTGCCGGCTGATCTGGATCTAAACTGTTCGCCCTAGCAATAAAGGTGTATCTGTACGGGAAAGGGTTAAACAATGTAGATCCAGATCAGACATCACCAATCTGATCTGGATCTACATAAGTCATCCTTATGATAAAAGCCATATCCATGCAAAAAAGGTTTGTAATTGGAAGAATTCTAAATAAGAAAATCAGAAGTTATTTTGTTCAATAAAACAAACATAATGTATATGACTGTACAACACAAGCACAAATATCCACAACTTAAAAAAAGGAAAATGGGAATTTATATTGCTGCCACGAGACAAGGAGGGACCTAATACTATGGAATAAAACTAAAGACCTGATAAATTATTCATTCATGATTACAGTAGATTTCATCAGCAAACACATCAAAGGCACCGACAAATGAATAAATTATCGTTTTAAGACAAAACAAGCTATGTTTTCACACGAAATTCCTTCGATTCTTGTTGAAACCTTTTACCAGTAAATATATTGACTTTTATCAAATAATAAATATTGAATTGTTATAAAAAGAAAAATTGTCACTTTAATGCCATAACTGTATAACACCTTCTTATTTCAATGATGCTTATATTGTATTTGCATCAAGGTGACAAAATATGTTCGTAATTAATCATTGTATACAATGCCACTAAAACATAAATAAAATTTTACAATTTACCATTATTTTTTTAACATATGACCCCTCCTTTATACCGCTATATTTTGTGAGCAAAGTTCTTAGCAAAGAAAATGGCATAAAGATCATAAACTTCATAAGTTCCAAAGAAAATGCCAACTTTTTCAATTTATTTTAATACATGGGCTTTTATCATAATAAATATGGTAGATTACATTCTGCGTTTTTAAATTCTATGATAGGTGAAGGTAAATGAGTATTGCAAATATATGTTTTTGAAAAGTGAAAAACCACTAGAAAAAAACACAAAAATCAATTTTATATAACGCTTTAGAGGTAGATTTAATGGACTAGAGAATATAAAAGACATTAAATAAAAAAAACACCAATATCTCCTGTTTTTAAGTTAATTGAAGGTGCTTGGATCAAGCCATGACTGGTTTATAATATAATGAGTTTAACCGTTTCCTCCATATATACATATTTATGGTGTGGGCGAAAAGTGAAGTTCCAGATCAGCTGGCACATCCATGCTGTCTGATCAGGATCTATACTGTTCGGTTTTTTCATTAGATATTTTCTGACCAAAAAGTGAATAGTGCAGAACCTCATCAGATGGCATAGAACTGATGTGATAAAATGCATATATATGGAGTAAAGGGTTAAGAGAAGAGTTGCAGGTTCTTAACCCTTTCCTGTATAGATACGCATTTTTACGCATGTGCGACCAGTGTAGATCCAGATCAGCCGGCACATCCGTGCCGTCTGATCAGGATCTGCACTGGTCGCATTTTGGTCAGATATAACCTAATGAATCTAAAAGCGAACAGTTTAGATCCTGATCAGCCGGCACCGACGGCACGGATGTGCCGGCTGATCTGGATTTAAACAGTTCGCCCTAGCAATTAAGGTGTGTCTGTACAGGAAAGGGTTAACAAGAATTAGTAAATACAACTGAACTTTACAGTTAGATGGTTTAAAAATTTAAAATGCTTGAGCAGGATTCAACACAAATGAGTTACAGGAAAATGATGAAACAAAATGTTTTCAGTAAACATACACACACAAGAACTTAAATACACTCAACACATAAGTTACAACACTTAATATATTATTATCCATATTTACAAGTAGCATTATGAAAACAAACATAAATACTACAAACACACAAAAAAACTTTTGTGAAATACAAGGAGAAAAAGCTATGAGCAACCGGACGAAATATAAAAACCCTTTCCTGTATAGATACACCTTTATTGCTAGGGCGAACAGTTTAGATCCAGATCAGCCGGCACATCCGTGCCGTCTGATCAGAATCTAAACTGTTCGCTTTTTGATTCATTAGGTTATTTCTGACCAAAATGCTACCAGTGCAGATCCTGATCAGACAGCAAGAATGTGCCGGCTGATCTGGATCTACACTGGTCGCACATGCGTAAAAATGCGTATATATCAAGGAAATGGTTAACACAACAAAGCTGTAAGAAGTAACTGAATATAGTGCAACAAAACAACTTTACCTCTTTACTCCATATATATGCATTTTTCGCATGCGTGGCCAGTGTAGATCCAGATCAGCCTGCACATCCGTTTTGGTCAGAAATAACCTAATGAATCAAATAGCAAACAGTTTACATCCTGATCAGACAGCACAGATGTGTCAGCTGATCTGGAACTTCACTTTTTGCCCATGCTATAAAGCCGTTTATATGGAGGAAAGGGTTATCGATATTGCCATTGATTTTGCAGCTGATCTGGATCTAAACTGTTTGCCAATGCAATAAAGGTATATCTATGGAGGAAAGGGTTAATGTGTGGTTGTGTCTTTACCTTTTATCCCATTGATACACCTTTATTGCATGGGCAAACAGTGTAGATCAGATCAGTTGCAATATCAATGCCATCTGATCAGGATCTAAACTGTTTTTAGATTCATTAGGTCATTTCTGACCAACAAGCAACCAGTTTAGATCAAGATCAGATGGTTATAATTAAAACTATCTGATCAGGATCTACAATATTCGCTTTTGTATTAATTACATGTATATTATTTCTGACCAAGAAGTGATAAAACACCTACATGTGGAGTTAATAGTCAAAAATCAGTTTTTTAAAAATTGCACATTAACCCTTTCCTGGATATATACGCATATTTACGCGTGTGCGACCAGTGTAGATCCAGATCAGCCGGCACATCCATGCCGTCTGATCAGGATCTGCACTGGTCGCATTTTGGTCAGAAATAACCTAATGAATCAAGAAGCGAACAGTTTAGATCCTGATCAGACGGCACGGATGTGCCGGCTGATCTGGATCTAAACTGTTCGCCCTAGCAATAAATGTGTAGCTGTACAGGAAAGGGTTAAGCCAAATAAAGGACAAGCATCCTTTTGGTACATGTAATTCAAGATTACTAAATAAATTTACATATCTGAAATATTCAATCTGATTTTTTACTAGTACAGAAATATTGCCGCTATTTAGCAACAAATGTCTTTAAATTGTCATAAGCTTCTAATTTACTCACTTTATCACATGTGAATGCCTACATTTGTTGATCTGTATGAATAAACCACATTTGTTCATATTACAGCATAACAGGTTAATATTTTATGATTACAGTTCAATCCAGAATGTAGGTTCATGTATGTTGAATATAATGGCCATTGTACCAATTTTGAGACATGTGGAATCGAGTATAAGTAAAGAAATATGATACAGGATGTATAAATTGATACACACCCCCACCCAGAAGAAAATAAAATTTTCAAATTCTTCTAACCATGATTTTACTCAAAATACACATGATGTACGAAAGAAACGAAAACAGTGTATCAAAGAGTACAGGGCGGGTCCAAAGGGGGTTCAATTGGGTTTATCAAACTTCCATTTTAGACAGCAATAAATAATTTTAATGGGGATTTTGGCCAGAAAATTGGAAGATTTTCATGTTACTACCCATAACACTGCCCTGAACAAACCTCCTTTCTTAAAACTTTGCATCCGACCCTGGAGTTTGTGATTAAAAGTTTAAAAGCTAAAACTTGTCATTTAAATAAATAAAACAATCACTAACAAAAATAAAAAGAATAATCTTGGCAGGTTAAGATTATTGTCTTTAATTGCTTACAGGTCCCGATAAAAGAATACTTATACTGGAGACTAGTCTCTAATCTCTAACAGCTGATTGGTTGACACAGAGCTCATGTCACTGAACCAACCAATCCCAAGCTAGAGTTTTGAGACTGGTGTCCTCTCTCAGTATTACAATTTTGTGTCCTGGGAATGAAATGTAATCCAAGTAGAATGTAATTCCCTTAAATCTTTCAGCCATATATATGCCTTTATGGCATGGGGAACATTGTAGATCCCGATCAGCTGGCACATTGTTTGCTTTTTCGATTTACTAGGTTATTTCTGACCAAAAAGTAGACAGTGCAGATCCTGATTAGATGGCACCGATGTGCCGGCTGATCTGGATCTACACTGGTCCCATATCCTTTTCACGACCATAACGTATTTAAACGTGACAAAATTTTGACTTCTCAAAACCCAGCCCTGTTTTACTGGAGGACGCCCGAAACGTATTTAAACATATCAAAACATCGCTTTCAAAAACTGACCCTGTTTTTTTGTCGGAGACCCGTGGATTTGTATTTCTTTTCATTTAAAAGTCCTTACTTTGGTGGCTATTTAGAAGAAAACGGAATCATTGATCAGTATTCTGACACTGTAAGTCCTTTTGATGCGTTGCATATTTTCTCTCAAATACCATATAGTAAGAAATTGTTTACATGTGACTTAGATAAATTAATCTGATAAGAAAATTAGTACTTTAATCAAAGTCAAATTTTAAGAAAAAAATCTAATTACAGTGTTGCTGTTTCTTCATCTTTTATTGTCAAAATAAAAAAAGTTGCTCCAAAACAGTTATTCATTATTTTAAAAAATACCTGTATCTACCTAGTTATTACTTAAAAATGACATTTTTTGCAATGGCATAAAAATTAATGACAGTTAATTAGATTAATTGTTTTACGGAATGTTCAGTTATAGTCTTCACGCGATAACCCGAATTTTTCGATTTGGTTTCACCCATTACGTAACAGAGCGTTGAAATTCGGTATTTAAACGAACTATTCTTGATGTGCATACTTCACCATTTTTACAGAAAACAGACCGTAACGTTTTTTTACCGTTATTTGATCGGGTTTCTAACCATGTTGAAAATTCCGAATTTCATCAAAAGGTAAAATACCTGTAACAGACAAAAGCGTATACCCTTTATTTAAACATACGCTTATCAACAGACATTTTAAATTTTTACGCAGATTTACGTTACGGGTATAAAAATCGTGAAGAAATCATACGTATTTGTACGTTACGGGTGTCCAACAAGAAATCAGGGTCGGGTTTTGGGAGCTCAAAATTGCTGCACGTTCTAATACGTTATGGACGTCCGTCCATAAAACAGGTTCGGGCGCGGAAAGGATATGCATAAAAAGGTGTATATATGGAATTAAGGGTTAAAGGGTTAACAAAATAAACGTGCCAGGTACAAATCTTTACAGCACCATAACCCTTTGTTCCATATTTACACATTAAAGCCACAATAAACTTGCCAAAACGTTTTTTTTTCATTGTGAAAATTAATTAACCATGTTGACCCTTTTCAAAAGAAAGTATAAATGACCAACTATTTATGTCCTCAAATAATCCCCAATCATTGAGACCCGGTCCGAATAGTATATTTGCTTCCCACAAAATTACTAACCAATGTTTACAGTCACTCGGCGAAAAGTTATCGTTTTTTTTCGTAACTGGGCCGTAAGAACGAAGTGACGTCATTCTGTATAATTAGCGACCTTCGCCTGCCGAGAGTTGCCGAAAATCAGCTCGGAAAGATTCGCTGTTTGTTTTGTAAACAAAATAAACGATCCGAAAAACGCCCAAAACATGCTGTAAATCAATAAGATAATACCCTTTTCTTATTGTAAGGTTTATTTTTTGTGTTGTTATTCATACAGGTGAATTCTAAAATGTTTTGGTTAATAAAAAATATGCTGTTTGGCAAGTTTATTGTGGCTTTAAAGGGAATGTGCGAATAGTGTAGATCTGGATTAGCCAGGTCATCCATGCCATCTGATCAGGATCTACACTGTTCACTTCTTGGTCAGAAATAATCTGGTGAATCAAAAAGTTTAAAGTTCTGAACCCGATCAGATGGCATAGATGTGCCAGCTTATATGGATAGACAGTGTTCGACCATCCATAAAGGCACTTATATGGAATATGGATAAAATTAGTTATGATACCTAAAGAAAAGAATCAAGAAGTTTTGCTTATTAAAAACTTGTATACAAATTTAATCAATCAAAAGTATAGTAAATCAATTAAAGCAAAATCCATTTTTTTCTTGAAAGAAATACAAAAATGTAGTCAAGATAATAAAGCATTTAGAACTGTAAAACTAACATGCAAATCCATTTGTTAAAATAAAGTCAAATTATGTGTAAAATAGGTAAAAACAATTCAAGTAAGTACAAAATGCTCAGTTTACATAAAATGTTTTTATAAAAAATGGTGCTGAAAATGACTAGAACTCTATTAATAGATCTTCAGTTGTCCCTGCCTAATTGCATGCAATTAACCCTTTCCTACATATACATGCATTAATGGCATGGGTGAACAGTGTAGATCCAGATCAGCTGGCACATCCACACAGTCTGATCAGGATCTGATTAGGATTCTGATCAGTCTGATTTGGATCTGCACTACACACTTTTGGTTTTATTAGGTAATTTGTGACCAAAAAGTGAACAGTGCAGATCCTGATCAGATGGCATAGATGTGTCTGCTGATCTGGATCGACACTGTTCACTCATGCCATAAAGGCATATATATAGAGGAAAGCTCTTTTAAATGAAACCAGATTAAGAAAAAAAAGGAACAATTATCTCTGTTGTCTTTTTTATTTCAAAAGAAATGTATTTCAATTATCACATCTCTTCTGCTATAAAATAATCAGTAATTAAAATATTCTGTCTGTCAATTTTAGTTTCAAATTTCTTGTCTTAGGATGTAACAGTTGTTTGAAGCATATTCAAACTAACAATAAAAAAATCGTACATTGCTGGCAGTGTAATATTTATAGAAACCATATTTCCCAATAGATCAATACAACTTTTCTTGTCAAAGAATTTTGTCTAAGCATATTCAAACTAATAAAAAAAAACGTATATTGCAGGCAGCATAATTTTTACAAAAACCACTTTTTTTTCCCAATAGATCAATACAAAGTTTCTTGTCAAAGAATGTTGGTCGAAGCATACAAGTATAAAATTTAAACTAAATAAAAAAAAGTAATTTGCAGGCAGCGTAAAATTTATAGAAACCGTATTTCCCGATTGATTAATAGAATCAAACTGCAACTAATTAATGCTTCCCTTTGTAGAATATTGTGAACACTAGGAATGGTGTAAGTCAATAAAGATGCAATTTCCATCTCAAAGTAATAACTACATCTGACAGTATAATTTGTCGTTCAGGGAATTTTCTCACAACAACCGAGCGTCAATTATATTCATATTCATTTTAAAACCTTGACAACGGTTTAATGTCTAGTTAGTTGCAAAGCTCAAAAGAAATATCTAAATAGACACACCTTTATTGCACGGGTGAACAGTTTAGATCCAGATTAGCTGACACATCCATGCCGTCTGACCAGGATCTAAACTGTTCGCTTTTTTGATTTGTTAGGTAATCTCTGACCAAAATGCCACCAGTGTAGATCCTAATCTGATGGCACAGATGTGCCGGCTGATCTGGATCTACACTGGTTGCACATGCGTATAAATGGAGGAAAGGGTTAAACACAAAACTCTTCTGTAAACATGCAGCTAGTCTCACAAAAAACAATGTTATTAATTTTTATTGCAGCATAAATTTAAACTAAGGCAAAAGGCAAGTTCAGATAGGTTATGACCTTAAACCAGCGAATCTAGAATTTTATGAGAGTGCAAGTCTTAGATCTGATAAGGATCTACAATAATTAAGAAGTCTATCAGCATTTTTTCTCATGGTGTGTCATAATAAGTCAGCCATCTTAACAGGTCATAGAGCACTAATTGCTGTCATGTTCCAACATATTTTAAGAAGTCAACAACATTCACCACTTTAATCAAACCTCATTAAAACTAATTATCCTATTTACACTCACTCAAGCTCTGCTAGCTTTTTCTTCTTCCAAAGTTTGAACGCCTTTCCTAAAAATTTTCAGTTTTAAACTCAGTCTCAGAAACTGGAGACCAGTCTGAGAAATTGGAAACCAGTCTGAGATAACTGTGATCAGAAACTGGAGACCAGTCTGAGAAATTGGAAACCAGTCTGAGATAACTGTGATCAGAAACTGGAGACCAGTCTGAGAAATTGGAACCAGTCTGAGATAACTGTGATCAGAAACTGGAGACCAGTCTGACAAATTGGAAACCAGCCTGAGATAACTGTGATCTGATTGGTTTTAACATGTTTCTAAACTGACCAATGGCAAGCTTGAAATCTGAGTTTCTAGGCCTTTAGTGATGGATTTGTTACCATTACATAGCCTGCAGGAGAAACCCAGAAATCCATCCAAATGTTTTTGTTTTTTTTTCTTTTTTTGGTGCTTGCCATCAAACAAAATGCTAAATCATACTCTGCTCAGTTTATTGCTAGCAACTTGTGCACCTTCTACCTGTGTATATGATTATTTCTCATTTTTGGAAACAAGAAAAGGTACCAGTTTATATAATCCTGTTCAATCTATGTATTTTACTATGCCCCATCTGTGATAAGCTAGTCTTCTTCAAGAAAACTCCCCAATTTGTTAACACATTGATGAAACCAACACAGAATCCTGGCAAACTGTACTGGATTCAGTTTTAACAACTAGGCCACAAACCACATTTGAGTCCAGTTTCCCACCACACTTAGGTCCTTGGCTAGTTTCAAACAACATTTTGGTCCATCATTTTAAACCACACCGGTCCATGGCCTTTTTCAAACCACACTTTTGTCCATGGCTAGTTTAACACTACACTTTGGTCCATGGTCATTTTTTTACACCACTCCTTGGTTTATGGCCAGTTTCAAGCTGTAGAAAGCCACTTCAAGGACCATGGCCAATTTCACCCTGCTAGGTCTAAACCACTACCATGGGCTGTTTTTTGTACCTCTTGGTCAGCATTGTAAACATCTAGGACCATGGCCAGTTTTTGAACCTCTTGGTCAGCAGTATAAACACCTAGGAACATGGCCAGTTTTTGTACATCTTGGTCGGCAGTATAAACATCTAGGACCATGGCCAGTTTTTGTACCTCTTGGCCAGCGACTTGGGTTTCCTCATTCTGGTAAGCACTATAGGTGATGGTGTGTCGGCTTCATCATAAGGGTAGTTGTTCTCTTTCTGAAACACAGTAATCACCAATTCACATTTCAATCGATCAATAGGCCTTTTATCACATGGGTGAACAGTGTACATTCAGATCAGCCGACAAATTACTGCCATTTGATCTGGATCATATATGTATTTATTACACCTCACGTGATTAGTTTACTATATAGCGTAATGAGACGTCAGAGGGAGATAATTTCTACTGTCACATATGCGACAGTATACTGTCACCCTCGCATGGATCTAAAAATAAATATCTTGGAAATCCGATTACAAATTAACTTCTACGCATGCGTAATTGACCAAGGGAGATAAGCAATTAATTTTGTCATAGTCAAGATCTTTTAAAAAAAAACAAATGTTCGGATGTTCGGTGTAATAAAATAAATATCACATCCCATTGGGGGAGACAGTACGAAATGTTAACCCTTGAGAAGGTAATGTCAACCTCGGCTAACGCCTCGGTTGACATTACTTCTCTCGGGTTAACATTTCGTACTGTCTCCCCCCATGGGATGTGATATTTATATACTATACCAAACATTACGTTATTAGAAATATTATCATCCCATCTTGATTCTCTCACATTATCATCCATTTTTTTTTATAAAGCATGAAAATAATGTAAAGATAATTAAATAACAAAATGGTATTGATTAAGATTATCTCACATAATTCAAGATCATCTTGCACATCTTCTTGTTATTTTAGATTGTCTGGAAAAATTACAGACTCACAAAACATATTGACTTATCACCTTAACTAGATCTGGATCTAAACTGATTATTCATGTGGTAAACTGTTATATACTGTATGGAGTAAAGGATAAAGTAGATCTACTACATACCGTCATTGTTCAAATATAAGCCGCACTCATGTATAAGCCGCACCGCCCCCAAACCTGATGGAACAGATGAAAATGGCTTAACGAAGTGTATAAGCAGCCAAACCTGTGTATTAGCCGCACCCCAAATTTTTATTGCAAATTTCTGGGAAAAAAGTGCGGCTTATATTCAAACAATGACGGTAAATTTGCAAGCAGTGCACTCCCCAATCAATCACCATGTCATCTCAAGTTCCTAGTTTGCAAGAAAAAAGTAACCATGTTTTAATCAGAAAGATGGGTGCACCATGTAGAAACTCCAATCCCATATTTGAAGTTTTTCAGCCGAGTTAATGACGTATAAATAACATAAATAACACAAATAACACAAAACAGATCACTCTGGCATCGATTAACAATTTTATAGCTTGGTAATAGATCTCCATAAACGTAACTTTAAAGTCAGTGTCCTCTATCCACCAGACTGCTCTACTTTTTGTGGGAAGGTAATGATATATTGCTTAGAATTACTGTGAAATAATTAAATTTTGGGGGGATAAATTTTCGTCCAGATGTCACAAATTACATTTTCATGTAGTTTTATAATTCTAACAGGAAACAAGGCTCTCACTAGAGGGAGACTTGGGAGAAGTGGTCTCCCAGAAGTGACCAGAAGTCTCCCTTCTCTGAGCTATGAGAGAATTCATTCAGTATAGACCATATAGGGAAAGAATGCTGTTGACTGCAAATTTCATAATCAGTAAAATTATGACAAAACTTCTCCCTGATTTGCAAGTTGAGGGAGAGCACTGAGGAAAAGCTATTACACAATTAAATTTCCCTCGGACTTGATTTTGTGCACTTCCCTAGCGCAAAAAAATTAAACCTACACTAAATATAATAATACCACAGTATAAGATTTACATGACTAGCCGGCTGTATCAACCAATACTAACCTGATTAAGGATGGGTCTTGTTTTGACTGGAGTCTTCCGAGGGGTATGTCTGTACAGGTCCATCTCACTCAGTGTCTGTCCCCAACTGATCTTTGATGCCTCCTTTGGTGCTGAAATTGGCAAATAAAACCTTAACCCTTTCCTCCATATATAACAGGCTTATGTCACACCCAGATCAACTGGCACATCTATGCCATCTGATCTGGATCTACAGTGTTTCCATCTTGGTCATAAATAATATAATGAATCTAAACATGAACACCAGATGGCATGGATGTGCCAGCGGCTCTGGATCTACACCATTTGCCCTTGCAACAAGTAAATCTGTGAGCTAATGCTCACTTGTGATACCCCCGCTGGGTAATTATGTCATCTATATATAAAAATCTAAGTATTCGGTGAAAAGGAAGTAGGTGAACAAGGAGCATTAAATCGCTTTACACCATATGGGAATATATGATAAAGCAATAAGCGAATTATCAGGCTGCTGCATGTTTCAGTTGCTAAGAAAACTATAATGGAAATTGCTCAGCAGGGAGCATAAAATTGCTTTACACCATATGGGACTATAGGATAAAGCATTATGCAAAATATCAGGCTGCTGCATGTTATAGTTGCTTAGAAAACTTTGACGGAAATTGTGCATGTATGTCAACTATGTGTAAAATTCTAAGTATTTGGTGAACAGGCAGTAGGTGAGCAAGGAGCATAAAATCACTTTACACCATATGGGACTATAGGATAAAGCATTATGCAAAATATCAGGCTGCTGCATGTTATAGTTGCTTAGAAAACTTCGACAGAAATTGTGCATGTATGTCAACTATGTGTAAAATCTAAGTATTTGGTGAACAGGCAGTAGGTGAGCAAGGAGCATAAAATCGCTTTACACCATATGGGACTATAGGATAAAGCATTATGCATAATATCAGGCTGCTGC